>JAQQZW010000009.1:5718951-5729651 GCA_029814745.1 Zanclus cornutus | reverse complement strand
CTCGACATACCACGCCTCTCCGCTCATACTAGGTCACAGCATGAGAGGCATCACGTAAATGCTGAATAAGTTATATCAGTAATCATACAGGTGATTTCCAATGCATGTCAAAGGAGCATACGGGCTGTCTGAAAAATCTTAAAGAGAGTAGAGTAGAGATAAGCAGCGTGACACTGCATGTTACTGCTTTCAGCTTAACTTCTCCTAAATTGGGGAAAAGTACTGTACACTTATATACTGGGGTACACAGCATGAATCCCTCGACACTATGATGAAGGTTGTAGAGGTTTAAATCTCAAAGAACACCAGCTTGATGAGAAAAACGAAGACGCTGGATGTCTAATGTGTTACTCGGCCCTAAAAACTACTCCTGTTGCATGCGGAAAAAAATGGTACTATTTCCAGTTATTTCTTTTCTAATTCCCTACTTTGAAAACGTAACTGTTTATGAAAATTCTCAACAGACATAAATGTTTTGGCTCAGCACCGTTTCCTTGTTAAATCCCTTCCTTGTCTCACATAAAGACAGTTAAATGTAGATTTAGTTCACTTTTTGGTGTCCTTGTTTTATTGTTGGACTCACCTTGCAGTCACTGCAGCAGAGTCAGTTGCTGCACATGGCATCATGGGTAAGTGTGCATTTTTTACAGCAGGCTCCTCCACTACGCGCACACTCCTGCAGCCACAGACAAGAAAACAAACCTTCAGCTCAGTTCTATTAAACGCCACACCCTCTGCTGCTCGCAGAGACAGAAGGTGCCACCCATCTGCAGAAGGTTAAAGAGTTGGCTTTCATGCATGATGTCAAGCTGGATACTTACCACCTGGGATCCACAATCACACTCTTCCCCTGGCTCCACAAAGCCATTCCCACACTCTGGAGGGTCCAACAGCTAAGAGAGGCATATGAGCACATATATAAATGGGAGACAGATGGATGAGAAATGTAATGCGTCAGTAATATAGGAGATTGTTGGCTGGAAGTACCGAGATTAGAAGATAGAAGTTCTACTTAAAGGAAAATAACAAGAATATTATATGGTCATGTAAGTAAATATTTGTTCTGACGAAAATAAGATTATAAGAATGATGAATTGGTCGGTAAATAATGATTCTCAGATGTGGCTCCTCTCACACACATCCTACATCACCACATGGACCTAACCTTGTTCGGCTTGTTGAAGAGGCAGCTCCCGCCTCCCTGGAGTAAGAACTGGATGTACTCATCAACACTGCAGCGAGAAAACTTTCTGGGCAGATATTATCTGCTCTCACACACACACACACACACACACACACACACACACACACACACACACACACACACAAAGATCGAGACCAGGACATGACAATAAAATAAAATAAAAAACAGCACACTGCTTTTCTGCCAGTAAGGAATGCCAGATCTACTGTGGGTGTCTGTGCCACTTTGCAATCTGACAGAAATGTTACCATCTGTAGTAAGATATTACTGAAATGAATAATCTGTATTGTTCCATCTGGTAAGGAGAGCCACATTTAAATCACTCATACTGCATAGTAAACATTTTTTTATTCGATTTTTAATTCCTACTCGGTGGTCGGCACGTTAATGTCTGTTGTTTCAACAAATTTGTTTAGAGCATGTATTGGCTCATTGAAGTCTGAGTTAAAGTCTCTCTGTTACAGATGTTTAATTGCCGATTAAGTGAAATGAATGGATCGAAAGCTTAGAGGGAACACAGTCCTGCTGTCTGCTGTTAAATCGCGTCAGAGGAGAGATGCATGTTACAGGTGTGTTGTGTTATTTTGTGGTTCACTTCAGCGTGTTCTGATGTGGATCTTTACCCCGTGTCTTCCATGATGCAGCCCAGCCAGGCGTCTGGGCACCTGCAGTCTCCTGTGAAGAAGACAAGGAGGAAGAAGGGTGACTCAGTAATTGAGACAAATAATGTGGTGATCAGCATTTACAACCCATGCGGTGACACTTCACAGACTGATGCAAGTCATAGTCACAAAAGGATTTACAGTTTGATCAACAAGGAAAAAAGACTGGTGACAGGATATGGTGGCCTACGGTGTGTGTACCGAACTCTCGTCCTGGCATTGAATAATGGACCTGATGGATCTTCACCATTAATCACTGGGCCCATTGCTCAGTGGCAGCAATGCTCTAACCACCACCCCCTCCTTCATGGACGCAGGTGACTTATCACCCACTGGAGAAGTCTAATTACAGAGGAATGCTGGGTAAGGATATCAACACCCAACGCTCTCTCCAACATCCTCCCACACCTGGCTATCAATCCCATCCCTCATCCTCCATCCTTCCAACACGTATTTTGCTCTCTTGCTTTTATAATCTGCTCAGTTCAACCCTTGGTTTATAAATCTATCTGTTCTCTCCCCTGCCTTATCTGCTTTCATGTTTTTCTTACCTGCAGAGTTGCGTGCGTTGTTCCACCTCATGCCGATGTTCTGGCCGAGACTCTGGCACAGCGTGATGGCCATTGCACCAACATTCCCATACTGGAACAAACACACAGAGAATCCACACAGGAGAACTTTAGTGTAAGATGGGGACAACAGGGATAAAATCAAACAGATAACCTGGGGTGCACCAACAAGGAAAACAGCCAGTCTTGCTCCAAATGCAACAAAATCCCTGTTGGTGCAACAGAAAAAATCTTTTAAAGTTCTCCTCACCTCGTTGATGCCTCCTCCCCTTGGAAAAGAGCACACTCCTCCTGTGTAGGCTGTCCCACTGCGGCTACTGTGAAATGTTCGCCCTCTGAGGTGCACAGGAAAGATGCAATCATTGAAAATAAAACATCCAAACATCAAATTAAGCCTTAATTCTCTTGTTCTTCCCTTTTTTTTTTTTTTTTTTTTTTTTTTTTTTGGCAGTCATCTTACGAGAAAAGATGGACGACGTCACTCTGCTCTTTGATGTTGTCCTTCCTGTATTTCATGAAGTTCTGCAGCGTTATCAATGGATCTTCCACAACTGGCATCATATTTTTAGAGGTCCAGGTCTCCATGGCAACCAGCACAATCCTTGTGTTAAGCTGTTCCTTGTAGATCTGGGGACCAAAAACACCCATCAGTCTACTGCATTGTTGGCATGACACCTGTGCTGTGAACACTCTGTGAATGGAGAACTGTGTGCTATCTGGGATAAATCATTTCCAAATGTGGAAACAAGTACACACACACACACACATACACACACACACACACAAACACTTCTTGGCAGGTGGCAGTGTGTTTATGCAGAGTTTAGGAGTAGGAGGATTATAAACCTACAAACAAAGCTCTTACCGCATCTGCCATGTTGACCACTGCTTTGGCAAAGTTCTTGGTTTGGCTGCTAGAGCGACGCAGCTGTACAAACTGTGGAAACACAGAGATGCACAGATGGTGTAAGAGATGGATCACGTTTACTCTGTCACACACACACACACACAATTGTGCTTCAATACTTGTAAGGATCCCAACATAACACATAAGTTCACAGGAATTTTTCCCCTTTTTCATTTCCATTGACTACTTAGTGATCACTCATGAGGCAAGTCTGTTCATTTTCATTTAAATAGGATTACATGATGGAAACCTATCTTCTGTACCGTAAGTACTTTATGCATCTTTTATAAATCATACATCTCTTTCCTCTCATAAAAAGTTAGACAAGGCTAGACCTGATGAATCAAAATGAACCACATTCATCCACATACTCTTCACCTTCTATACAGCCTGTAAGGCAGAGAAACTGTTTTATGTAACTCATTTACTTGTGTTAGTAGGAATGGCTTGAATTTTTTATTAGAGTAAAACCTTTAATAGATTAATAATATTTGACATCAGAATCTCTTCAGCGCAAAGAGACTACATTGTACAGATAGAAACTCCTTCAGTGTGACTACATATTTGCTGTCTGGCTGAAATCTCAACTCAATTTCAATGAGCTTTACAATATAACAACCACTTATGGACTTTTAATTATAGCAGCTATTATACTTGTATATGGCCAACATTGTAATAATATGTTATTTGTGGAAGTTATGAGGTGGATTAAGGATTTGGTGAAGCTTAGTGAAGCTTGTTATAGTGCCAGTATGAGGGGTGCTCATTTTTTAACTTGTCTCTCTCCAGAAGCCCAAATGTAGCCTTTATTTTCAAAACCGGACATTTGTAAGACAAGCAACTGTGAAAAAAAAACAGGTTAATACACACATCCCAAATCTGGGAAAGGAGATGGTTTAGCCACGCAAACAATCCTGGCAGATTTAGCCTCCATAACCCAAATTTCCCTGAACGCTCACATAATAAGCATCAAAATGTACTTCTAACTCACCATGTCGTTGTCGTTGACCACCATCAACTCAATATATTTGGTCTCAGTCTGGACGGAGGGCTTGCGAACAAATCTCTTGGATCGCCTCAGCCCCCCAGACACCTGCTTCTCCCTCATTTGGTCCGGTCTGTCGTCATCGCCGTCACCTCCTCTGCTTTCCCACTCACCCTTTGTACAGTCTTGACGTACAGAGAAGCAGAGTTGCAGGCAGTTGGATTAATTTTTTTTTTATTGTAAAATGCTGTGCAAAAATTAATAATATCAATTTCAGTCAAACGTTAACAGTTCCTAATCAAAAAAGCTGGGACTGTAATTATCACTCTGTCAACTAACTAAAAGTTACATCCAATTCAATTATCACATTTTTTTATGAATTGTCTTCTCTCACTGGTGTGAAGATTTCCATGTGTTGGAGGTTTACTGGAGAGTAACATAAGCAGTATCCTCGAAATATTAAGTAACATTTAATTTGAAATTATTGCAACAGTGGACAGAAAGTTGCATCTAATTTATTAACTGAAGGCAAGGTGGTTATATCAAAGTGTGATAAAGTTAAGAAGGTAAAAAAATACTATGAGGTATTTTTATTTTCATGTAATTTGTTTGTCAAAAGTTTAACATTTTAAATGCTATTACTCACCTGGGCAGTGAGGGGAAATTCTGATATCAGGCATCCTGCGGATTAAGTGAGCACCATCATCCTGTAACAGATACACCCAGATAGACACATTAAGACCTAAATACAAACAAAATTAGACTCCAGACTCCATTAAATTCTTCATCATGCAGGTCAATAAAAATTCTGTGATTGAAATAGGCATCAGAGTGGCTGCAAGAACGATACTTAGACACTGGAAAACACCCAAATCTCCAGAATTAAAAGAATGGGCAAATGCCATGGTAAAAAAAAAAAAAAGCTTAATAAGAGTGTCTGCTTAACAGGATGAATAACAGAAGAGTAAGGCACCAGTCTGGGATATTTTTGGACTTATTACACTGACTGACAAGGAAATGCTGGCTCCTGATGCTATTTGATATTAGCATATGCTGTAAGGATATTCTTCCTAGATATGCTATTATAAGTAGCTTCCTTATATTACTGACTTTATTCATTTTGTAACAAATGCAATAAATAATGGGAATTGGAGAAAAAAAAAATCAGTAATTGTCACAACAACGCTCTCCACTTAGCCTGAGAACCAGACGAATCTGCCAAGCTCGTTGTTTATTTGCTCTGGCATTTGCAATTCACAAATGTGCTTTGCTCTGGCAAGCTAGGCTACTATCCACTGACTATTTACCTGATTGCTCCCATTGTGAACGGGCTCGATCCCATAAGAGAAGAAGCCGTCAGAGAACATGCCGCTACAAGGAACCAACAACAAGAGAAAGACAGTGAGATGCAGAAACTTAAAAATTAAGAAGTAATTATATGTGCAGAAAATTCAAGCATAGCTTAATCTGCATCCACAGGTCACTTGAATGTGATTTTTATAAATAAAGGTTTACTGTCAGGCTCACCACAGGCCGTGGCAGGTGGAGAGAGCTGCCCAGGACCCTGGTAAACCTCTTAACATTCCCTGGTAGTAGCAGTGCTCCCCTCCCTGTTGACACAATGCACCAGCGTTGTTGAAACAACCTCTACGGACACACTTCAGGCTTTACAGACACCCAGATTTTTACTTCACTGTGTTTCGTGGTAGGTCAGCTCTGAGGAGAAACCTCTCACAAGGCTCTCCCTCTTTCCCCACTACTGCGTTTCTGGCACAAGTTGTGACCTACTTGTGTCCTGTGCTCTACTCCACCCTCCTACGCTTCACTGACAATAGAAGTGGAGGCAGACCCTTGACAAGGACCTCTTGAATAAATAAACACTCATGTTGCTCACACAGTTAGATAGTAAGAATTTAGCATGGGACGACGGTAAACTAGGCAGATTGCAACTGAAAACTACAAGATAAGAGTAAAAAAGCTGTTGTGCTCTGCTCTTTCCTGTCCTTATAACGACACTGACTGCCACAGCAGAGCCCCGGCCTTCATCTCCAGCTGACAAATGTGAGCACACCGTTTCACGAGGTCACGGCGGCTGATAAACCAGCAGGAAAGGTGAGAAAAGTGAGCCACACTGGTTCACCTGGATCAAACTGAGCTCAGCAGGGTGCCTCAGTCTCGCCACAACAGCTCAGGCGAACGACGCTTTAGTGCGTTGAATGAAAATAAGAGTGTTTTGACAACAGCGATCAGTCTGGTGACGTGCTGCCCTGAATACATCACACCGGCCGTGTCCAGCATCAGAGACATCACGTGAGGCTTCCATCCAGCTGAGCGACAATCTGGCCTGACTACAGGCCTCCTCTCCCTCCTGCCACTCTGGGAACAAACCGACTGTCTATGAACGCACATGCACCCCCAAAATTACTCCTCCCTAATGCCAAAGCTCATTTTTCCTTTGTATTGAGTGGCATTTTACTCCTCATATTCTCTCCTCCTCCTCCTCTCTCAGCGGCTCTGCTCTTGCCTCCCTCTCTGTTTTCTTTCATTCTCTTCGCTTCCAAGACCTTAATGACACCGCTGAGCTAACTCGTTGCTACGGAAACAAGCTTGTGATTGGTCGGGAGGACTGAGGGAGAGTTTGGAACGATTGTGGGTGGGGACATGGAGAGTGCTGGTTGGGTGGGTGGGTAGCAACTGGGGGGGGGGAGTTAAAGGCTTTCATCCATTTTCCCGTTATCTCTTCATTCTTTTACTGAGCGTGCAGTTTGACACCACAGGCATCCACAGGCTTTTTTTTTATTGACCGTTTGAGAGAGGCAACAGCCGAGAGGCATGCATGTACACTGCTGACAGGCGAACCCACGAACGTAGAGTACAGTAGCATACATAATCATAATAATAATAGTTACATGGCAGCCTACTTCTGAGGCAAAGCGCACACAATGCTTGGTCCATAAATAGATAAAACAGGAGGATGAGATCAAACTGTAAAAACATCTATAAAACATCACAGTCACATTAAAAAAATCAGCCTTAGAAGAGAGAAACAAAGAAAAAACATGTTTTCTGTTTCTAAAATGAGACTTTAATCATACAGATTTGCATTAGATGACCTTAAAAAATCCATGTGAGACATAGGAATTATGTCATATATTGAGCTCTGGACCATGTGAGGCATCCCATCTGACAAACTTTAAAATCATTTAAAATTCATTGGCAAAAGCACCAGTGCAAAATGTGACAAAGTCTCAGTTTCTACAGCCAAAGAACCAAATGCTGCACTGCCGCTCTGGTCATCTCATTAATATGCTGCCTTCTGTGTGCCAAAAGACAAGTTCACTCACTAAAATCCTGTCAGTACACCTCCCCACCCCACGCAACAGTCTTACCACAGACTGTGAGGGCCTGCCGTCCTGGTTAAAGTGCCGTTCCACATACTCTGATGACAGGAGGTGACTGCGAAGAGAGGAGAGATACCATGAATATCTCTAACAGCATTATCTCCATCGACATCACCATGTTAGCAAAATTACTACTTTTCCACCTCTTCTTTCCCCTCAAATTGTATTTGTGGACATAATTACATGAGATGTTAATAATCAGTGGAACCTCATTAAAATGCAGTCTGTGTCTACGTGTGACATTGGTATTCCCCATGTTGTCATGTAACATAATAGAGGCGGTAAGTGTATTTGCTTAAGTGCGGGGAAATGCTAATGAGTACAGCTGCATTAAATTAAGAACAAGCAAAAGCAGATCTGGTGATTATTGGACGGCAAAACTTACTGGTTTAGCTCCAGGTCCAGAGTGAAGGTGTTTCCAAAGGCTTCCACTTGGAAACAGCTCTGGGCCAAGTGGACAGGCTGAAAGAAAAAAAAAAATAAAAAGACAGTGACGGAGACAGATTTGATAGCTGATAAACTGACGTGTAACAAAACAATCTTGGTTAAGTGTGTCGCTCTGTAAAAGCCACAGAGTGATTTTGAAAAAGTCCCATGAATAATTCAACAGAATCAATAGTGTGTCAGCTCTAAAAGCACCTCAGCAGCTGAAATATTATGATTGATAAAGTCTTCATTGATCAACATTGGCTGCCAGCATTCAGGCAGGCCTGACTGCAGAGAGCTATGGCAGTTTGAGAGCTAAGCTGTAATGATGGATGGAGAGGGGCTTGACAAAGGAAGGGGGGAGAAGGAGGAGGAGGAAACTTTACTGGTATCGTCTATATTCAGCAAGGCTGTACCAGTGTTCCTAATCAACAGCTGAGGAGGTGAAGAGACAGCAGGGACAGGAGAGAGAGAGAGAGAGAAAGAGAGGGAAATTTACTGCAGACTAAACATTGCGTCTCGTTAGCAGCTCTGGCTGTGCCAGCGCGGCTTTGATCTCAGTCTGGAGGAACCAGGCTGCAGTGAATCACTGGGCTTTTACAATAACATGCATCACTATCCAGGAATTATTTCCTCCAGTGAGTAGGGACAACAGATTTCTTACTACTGTCTTGGAGAGGCTGAAGCATGCTGTCCATCGGCGCTCTGTCTCCGTACAGTGACGCTGTTACACAGATTTACATTGGTTGCAGTTGTGTTCTGATCAATTTGTGTGACTGTTCTTAAGCTGGCTGACAAACCAACACACCACATTTAGTAGCTGTTCTGGTGCTTTCGACTGTATTGCATGATCTTCCTCAGCAGGAGGAGTAAGCATGCTTGTCATGAATTGTATGTAGATGTTCAGAATTAATGTTTCTGAGGACTTCTCATTTCAAAAGCTGTGAATAAAATTTCATTCTTGACAAAACGGTTTCACCACGAGGTCCTTTAAGTAGCTGCTCTGGAGCTTTCGATCGTATCAAATCATCCACTTCCTCTCTGACAGCTCCAACTCGCTACAGACCTTTTTGAGCCACGATGGATATTGTTTATTTATCATAAACTTAATGTTATTTTTTACATAATAATGATGTCAGGCCAAAACTTGTGGCTTACATCTCTGTATTAAACAACAAACCGCTGGTTTTATGTGAGAATTGGTCTCACTGTTGGTCTCACTGGTAGTGTTAATGTTCCTCATAACTTGGGAAATAGATGCCATTAATTAACCAACAAAATCAATATCCTGGCGCAACATATTAATGTCAGTCTGACATTTTAATGTACCCGTATTCTGGTGTATTCTTTATGTGAAACATTAAAGGTGCAATATGTTATATTTGAGCACCAATTACAGGACAATTCCTAAAAAGTCTCATGACCTAAATCTGAAAATTTGCCTCAAACAATGTTGACAAACAATTACATAGCCTGTAGTTTCCTTTGTTACTGGTTGCCATGTTGTATTCATACTTGCTTTAATTCTGCTATCATGTAGTGTATTAGATGAAATTAATCATAATGGGTGACAGTTAGCTGTTTGCTGCATGTGTCTTCACTCTTAACTGATTCATTTGCACCTCCCTTTGCAATGATGAGAAACATTTTAGTAAGGTTGGTCTTGTCTGGTTCAAAGACAATGAGTTGTTGCTTTCAGTGGAGTCACACAAGAAGGTAAATGCATGAAAGTATGTAGATGATTGCAATTTGTTCTCATTCCAGTAACAACGGCAGAATCCCAATGGGCCATTTACATTTTGTGCATGGCCTGCTTGCTATTATTGCTGTCCATTGCAGTGGTTGATTATAATAGCATATTTACTTTTAATATGGTGATGAAATGTCCACACAACCTTTTGAACAGCTCAGCATGTCTCATCATTTATTTGTTCTTTGTGTCAGTGTAAAAAAACAATAAAACCAAAATAATTTCATACAGAATAGAAAACATATAAGAGATTTATTGTCATCTGTTTAAGGTGGCCTGTTGTTTATTACAGTGCAAATATGGAGGTGGCCAGGCCAGGCAAGCAGAACTAATTTATGCATATTTTTTGGCTGAAGACAGTGAGATAAGGGGCTAGCATCTGGTGCTAACTGGACCATGCTTACTCCTTGGAGGTCTGTGCATTATGAGGTTCGGTAAGTTAGCTAAGGGCTAGCATCTGGTGTTAATTGGACCATGCAAACACCTTTAAGAGCTCTGGTGCACTTTCTTACAGTTGGTCGGAAGAAACATATGCCTGGTGTGAAGAAACATACTAACTGGATTTACTGTGTTGAAGCTTGTTTTAGCTCTCTAATTCTTTTAAGAGGCTGCTGTATGTGTGTGTAAACTCAAGATGCAATTTAGCATGTTACATTTTTCAGTCAGTCAGTCCTATGTTAATAAATTTACTCCACATATTGATGTGGGTTTATTTAAAGTTGTTTTATACTCACCAGCCACTTTATTATGGTACACCTATATAGTCTGGTGCTATCCAGTACAACTGCTTTGCCAT
>JAQQZW010000009.1:5348494-5360901 GCA_029814745.1 Zanclus cornutus | reverse complement strand
AAAGAGTGCTTACAAGAGGATAAAAATGCATGTCTTTGTTAAATTACATAATTACTGCTGAAGCTGCAAAATAAAATAAAGTGCCTTATCTTTGAAATCATAAGCATCTCATACTTTTAAGGTTCAAGTCAAACTAACGTTTTACTCCCCCCACAGATTGCATTTTTGCTTTCAGGGAGGAGAGGGACAGCGAGTTCAAGTATTTCTCCAGGGTAAAGAGATAGTCTTCTGGATGGCATCGCAAGTGGGCTGCATGAATCGACTCCTTCCACTTCCTGCTCTCCACGGTAACGCCCCTCTTCCTCCAGTGGTCGATGCACTTGTCCATGACAACTTGGTCGCACAGGGCATCGTTTTCGCTGGAGAAGAAGAGGGCTGGTGCAGTGACCGGGCTGTTGTGGAAAACATGGACGCTGTTGTCATAAAAGTCTGCTGTGTGGGTTTTGAAGAGCCAGAAGTAAAGCATGGCGGCGTTTTTGACAAAGCCCTCGAAACGTGGCACCAGAGTCTTTCCGAGGCCTGAATAACAAGAGACAAAAGGTTTATATTTTAGAATTGAAAGTGCAATTACATACGACATATATGTTTTTTTCTAATCGAATAATACCTATGATGTAGGGTTTAAAACTACTGTTCCCATATTGCTTTGGGGGATGTAATCAAAGGTATAACGTTGCCATGGATTCAGTGAGTTACGGGCAGTGGTCTGTAACTTCAGCCTCAATTTTTTTGGCCTATATTTATTTACATTTTTAAAAAATTGGCACCAATTAAAGTACAATGAAGCTATTAGCAGTTTCTGTTTGCAATGTAGTGAAGATGAACTATCAGTGTGTCAGTCTGATACTGAAGGAAAATAGAACTTTTGATGATTCTCAGGCAAGTTCTGCAGTTATCGGAAGTATCTTTTTTCCATGATTTCTAAGCAGATTTATGGATGTTAAATCACAATGGACAACAGATGACATCCTTGGACTGAATCTAAAAATACGTGTATCATGTCTGTGTTTAGATTTGACTGAGTTATATGGGGTTTTTAAGGGTTAAGGGTTTATAAGTAAAGGGTGGAACAGTGTACATAAGTACCCTGACTGCCTCAATAACAGTCTCTTCTCCAACGGAAAACCGGACTGATAAGCACCCGAATCACCAGCCAGCTTGAGCACACGGGCATGCTCTTGTCTCTTTCACCTCATGCAGTATCTTTGCCTCATGTCAATATTTTTTTGATAATCTTTTAAGTTGTGCTTCAAGCGAAACTGTATAAAAACACAATTTCCTAGTTTTTCAAATGTTATGATTTGCAGTTTTTCTTGGTTTTAAATATATGAGAGTCTGAACATTAAAACAGCAGCAATCAACTATTTGCTGTGTAAAGATAAAGTGGCGTGATGGCGTCCTGAGCAGAGAATAAAGTCACACTCCCCCTGTGTGTCATCTGAGCTTCAATGTTTTATGTTATGAAAGCTGGGCTGTCTGCATGTGCATGTTAGGGCTTGTGAGTAATTCACTGTCCTCCCTGTGTACGCTTTTGACATGGTGACCAGGTCACAAACTTTATGACCTTTATGCTGGAGCTCCAGTGTGACATCGTACGTAAAACCTTTAAAATATAGAAAACCGGATATCTTTGGGTTTTGGACTGTTGTTCAGAAAAATCATCTAAATTAGTGATGGGCATTTTTCATCATTTCCTGGCGTTTTACAGACCAAGAAATATAATTACAAGAATTATCTACAAATGAATCACAAATGAAAATTGTCAGCTGCAGCCCTATTTAATTAATTAACAGCAATTTTAGTCATTAAATAATCATTCTAGTCATTTAACAAGCAAAAATTCTAAGCATGCAGTTGGTTTAGCTTCTCAAGAGTGATGATTTCCTGCTTATCTATTTTTTTATCATAATAAATTTAATACATTTGTATTTTGGACAGTTTTTGTCGGACAAAACTAGCATTTAGAAGAGATAATCTGGAGGTTTGGGAAAATATTATAAGTTTTTTTTTCCTGTTTAGGGAAATTTTGTAGACTAATTACTTAATAGCAAATAATTAAAAGAGAAAAACGAAACAATCTTTACAGGCTTACTTAAATGTGAACTGATGAATGTATGAACTGTGTGCAGAAACTGTCCTAAGGGACGTCAGAAACAAGCTGCCACTAATAATTCCTGGGCTCCTCACAAACTGGAGCAGTGGGTCAGCTGGCTAATGAATTATTTAAAGATCTGACACACATATCCAACACAAAAGTCATCCGAGCTCGATCAACCTCGCTCACCTATCGCCATGTGCTCCAGTGTACCAACTACTAAGCT
This sequence comes from Zanclus cornutus, assembly GCA_029814745.1. Lineage (NCBI taxonomy): Eukaryota > Metazoa > Chordata > Actinopteri > Acanthuriformes > Zanclidae > Zanclus > Zanclus cornutus. The sequence goes on along the minus strand of JAQQZW010000009.1, from coordinate 5,358,580 downwards.
GTCATAGATGTGCCCTATCACCCTCTGGGCCAGGCCTGCATGTTTTTTCTGTCCCTGAGCGATGTGGGCGAGGATCTGGGTGAAAGTGTAGCCACCGATGGAGGAGGCATGGACGAGCACCACCCTCCCTGAGAACTGCGGCTCCTCCAGGATCTTCAAAACCTCCAACCCGTAGTCGAGCCCCCATCGAGGCCACAGGAAGTGCATTACATGGCTTTGGACCACGAGGACGTCCATGCCGCGATCCAGGTAAAGATCCCTGTACTTGGCCACCGCCTGGGGCTGAGCACCGAGCCAGGACAAGAAAAGAAGAAGGGGACGAGAAGCGGAGGCAGAATGTGATTGGTTTTGGGAAGAGGCAGGTGTGTTTGGAGGTGACACTGAGAACAGTGGAGAGGAAGAAGGATCAGCAGAAGAGGAGGAGTCAAGGGAGAGAGGGGAGGGTGATGGCAGTGAGATAGGGGAAAGAGCAGTGGGTGTTTGGGTAACGCTGGAAGCACACAATGTCTTGTCCCCTGCTCCAGAGAACGGAGCGTAATAATAAGTTACACCACTGCTGATCTTCCTGGCTATGAACCTTCCTCCACTGACTTGTTCAGACATGGCTGCAGTCCTGAAGAAACTGGGACAAAAGACAAACCAGAGTTAGTTTGAAAAAGGCTACATTCCAACACTCACTCACACTGACAGAGAACTGGAATGGTTTTCGTGGCATAAAACTGTGAAGGATCATTATTTTCACTGAGGGTTTCACTACATATCATTCTGAAAGCCAAAATTAAAGACAGGTTATTTACTGCAGTTTGTTTTAAGTTAGTTTTTAACAAGAATAATAAAAAATAACATGTCAAAGTGAATTTCTTTCCATTTCAGTCCTTCCTCTCAGCAGTTTTCCATTCTGACAGAGTTTTGGGAGAAAAAAAGAATAAAATCTAACAAATTATAAAGTCAAGCAAAAAAATTAAACTAAAAATTGGGCAATGAAAAGGTTAATATTTAGCATTTCGCTTTCAGACAGACTTTTTAAAGCCATGTTTGGCTGATACTGATAAAAATATCACGAACTCAGTGTTAATTACTATATTATAAGCTAAATTAATGCTAATTTGGAATAAGCAACAAGATACATGAGGTGAAAATAGAACATAGCTAAATCATAAGTTACAATATTAACATGCTGTAATGTGGTTCATTAAGCAGCACAGTATTTCCAGCTTTTAGTAAAATTTACATTAATATAATCAAAATAATACAGCGATATTATACAGAAATTTCTCTATATTTAGTAGGCATATTTTTGACAATTTCTATACAGTGTTAAAAAGCAATATTAGGCTACTGATTACATTATTCAGTGAAGGAATAATTATTAATTAGTTATTATTAATTATATCATTTCCATTTTTTTTACTTTTGTTACTTTGTACTTTAAATTTCTTCTGTATACTAACAATGAAATGGATGTCAGACATGTTCTGTGTGACATGATGAACTGTTCTAAAAAAAAATCTGAGGGGAAAAAAAAAAGTGTGACGCATACATCCTCTAAATCCCTGATACATTCATGGGTTGCAATTTTATCTGGAGAAGGGGGGATTAGGCTCTCAGGAGTGAACCCGGGATGAGGAGCACCTTCTACCGCTCCGCTCTGCACCCACGCACCCCACGAGCCGGAGCGACTTCATGTCCAGTTTCTTCCTCGTAAAAAATGTGGATGCGAAACAGCATCAGTCTGCGTTTTTTCTAATGTTAAAGAAACTTCCGCAACAGGAGCACAGCACACACAAGCAATACTGGTATCAAAGCAACATATCAGCGTGTTACCCCGTGAAGATCGGCAGGTTTCCCATTCTAATACGTTGAATTGTGCGGGGGCGCCGTGGTCCTCCTGGCTGTCTGTGCTGTAGACTTACTGCGGTCAGTGCTGCCACGGCACCGGCTCGTTCCTGGAACGGTGAAATACTACGTCTTCTTCTTGAGATTTTTCTTAGGTTGACGCACAACGATACGGTGCACTACCGCCACCAGCTGGTATGGAAGGAACGATCGGTACAACCAAGAACACAAAGCTATAATGTTCTCTCTCATTCAATAATGAAACAAAAATATACAAAATTAATTTAATGCAATGAACTTTGAAAAATATCACGTATATTAAAATCTAATTTAAATCTGAGACTCTGAATCAGGCTTCTTCTCTGAGCTTTATATCTTTGACAAAGAGTCAGTGGTGGTGGAAGAAGTAGGCCTGCTTATATCTTTTACTACAGTAAAAGCAGTAATAACACAGTGCACAAACACTCTATCACAAGTTAAAGTCCTGCATTCAAATTAACTTAAGTAAATGAAAAAGAGTATACTTAATCTACCAAAATTTAAAGTGCTCATTATGCAGAATGGTCCATTTCAGAATAATGCATATTATATTATTGGACTTTATGCATTCATGTGTGCATCACTTGCATGCTCTGGATGGTAAAAGTAAAGGTAAAGGTGGGCCTTGTTTTAGGCCTAATTAGGCCTTGCTGGGTAGCTTAACCAGTAACAATATTTCAGAATTTATTCCTTGAATTATATTTTGGATTAGTGATCAAAATCTGCAAAGTAACTAAAGTTATGAAACAAATATAGTGGAATTAGAAACAACACAATAAAATGGAATTATTCAAGTAAAGCACAGGTACCTTGACAACATGTAGTCACATTCCACCACTGGAATCATCAGCCTGGAGTCCAGTGTGACCAAAGAAGTTGTCTCAGTAAATCGTCACATAGCAATAAAGAGTGACACTGCAGCTAAAGCAGAGTTAATCTCTGGATATGTTAGGCTATTTATAGTGCAAAGGACCTTAAGGCTGGAACAAGCTATTGCCATCACGATAAGGCGACAAAGTCACATTGAGCTGCCGCTTAATTTGAGTATTGAAACATTAGAAGGTCATGAAGCCAGTTTGCTCTGACCTATTAATCAAATAACTGCAAGACATGTCAGTGCCACAAGATGGAGCCAGAGACCAACACAGGCAGCTGGTCCACAGAAGTAAGTTATAACTTCAGTATGTGGAGCACTTTAATGAATGTGTCCATTACAACTGGTATAACTGAGACTGTTTACTTGTTTAAAGTAGTGGTGTGTTATTTCTATGAACGTCTGAGGATTTAAGTCACCTGGAGTGACTTGGGCCTCACGGTTGTAATTTTAAGTTTAAATCTACCTGTGGAGAAAATGCATTTTATTGGATAAAGTCTTAAACAAATCCATTAAAGCACTTCTTTTCATTACAATTACCTTTTTGTGCAGATGCCCAATTTTCTCAAACAACACTGATTTATTTCCCTACGAAACATTTCCATAAAATTAATTCCCCCCAAAGCTGCCTCATGACATTAATACATGGATGTCTCAGAATTTCATAGGACAGAGGTGCAATTCTGGTATCAATCCTGTTTATTAAGCTACATCTTATATTTCAAAAATTAGATAATTTCTCTCCACCAAATAACCTGCAAACTGTTATTCACACCTTCATCCAGTGATGGAAAAAGTATTCAGTTCTTTCAATTATGCAAAAGTAGAAATTCAACAATCTAAAAATACTAACAGGTAAAATTCCTGCATTTGAAACCTAAGTACTATTATATAAGTATTATCAGCAATACGTAACTCAAGTAAAAAAATAAAAGTAAAAGTACTCACGACACAGCCAAAATGGGCTCTGTCAGTGTTACATTTTTATGTTATAATACTGAATTACCATCATTCATGCAATAACATGTATGAAACATTTCGATATTTGAGCAGACTGTGGAAAAGCTGATTGTACTCATTTTATACACTTGGCATTTTACATATGTGGCTTAATTTACTGTAAAACAATGTCGTGTGCTTTGGCTCATTACAGGTTTTTAACTCTTTAACTGGAAAACCTCAGCTATGAGATAAATGCAGTGAGGTAAAAAGTACCATATGTTCCTCTACAATGTGGTGAGGTAGAAGTTAAAAGTAGATTAAAATACTCATGTCAAGTAGAAATACCTCAGAATTGTACTTCAATACTGACTTGAAGAACCATACTTATGCCTTCTCAAAATAGCTTTTTATTCATTTATTTATCCTTTTTTGTTTTAACTTAGTTTGATTTGTCGTGATTTTAAGTTTGTCTTCTTGTAAAGCAATTTGTAACTGTATTTTTTTATAATATCATTATATATTAAAACCGTCTTGTCTTTTTCCATCTCTGTTATTTCTTTTATACAATTAATGTTGACTGGGAAGACTAACTTTCCATTTGATCCTGAGATACTGACAGAAAAATCTGCATGTTTTTTCCAGTTGTTCAAATTTTAACAAGGAAAAATTCCACTTTAGCCTTCAGAGGTATCCTGACGCGTCATGATGTCTACGTTCAGACAGCTCGGTGGGAACAAGAAATATCTTCCACCAAACCAGCACACCGGCATGGAGATGCAGGGTACATCATGAACATGTTTCAAGAGTATTTATGTATTTTATCCCTGATGTTTCCATTTAGACAACCTCCAGTTTTCCCCTCTGAATTTCCCTTAAGTCGCTCAGAGATTAGAAAAATCATCTTACTGCACAAGAGTGTTTTTTAAGACTGCACCATTCAATCAAAAGGACATATTCTAAATATCTCGAGCATTATTTTAAACACATTTCCTCATAATTCAGACTGCATGCATTTGGTATCATTACAAACTTTGGAAAATAAAGTTATGTTGGTTTGAATACAGCTCTGTCCAACTGGTGGTTCAGTGGTTTAAGATGAATCCTGATGTTAATCCTGATTGATGTTATTTGCATTAGCTTAAATGTATGTTACTTTTTTCAATTGTGGATCTGAAACCATAAAAACGTCTCTCTCGACCTCTTCGTCACTCCATCTCGGCGTAGCTTGCTGTAAACGTGAGCCGTGGTTGTAATGACAGTGGTTTGTGAAGGTGACTGTAAAATGGCTAACACAGTTGTGATCAGGTCTTTCCACTCACACACACACACACACACACACACACGCACACACACACACACGCACACACACACGCACGCACGCACACACACACACACACACACAGGCAGCAGAGGCAGTTTTAGGTCATCCTCTCCCACTTTCTCTTTTTTTCCTCTTTCCCTAGATCTGTTTTTTGCAGTCATTTGCACCAACACACACACACACACACACGCACACACACACACCCACACACACACACACAAACCCTACCTTACATTTTCCAGTACTTTTTTTTTTTTTTTTTGACCTTTGGTGTGAGTATTCTGTTGGCATTTATTTTAGCGCATGTTTCTTTTGAATTGCTTACATGCACATGTATGTCCCAGCTGTGTGATGGTTTTTTGTATCCTGGTTATGTTTTGCACATACGAGGGGTGTTTGATAAATTTGTGGCCTAATGTAGAAGAAGATGAGTTAGACAACTCTCATTACATGCACGTGCAGTTCAAGCCTTTAAGTGATTATGCAGGAAGTTTGCAGGTAATAACTTTTGTGATATTTCTGTTTTGGGTAATTGAATATTGCAAATCAGCAACGGGGTGACCGGAGGGACATTCACTGTGTTGCAATCTGCAACTTCATCGCTCAATGTCACTAAATCCTGCCCACTGGACCTTTTAGATAACTGTACGGTAACTCCTCCAGTTACAGTGAGTCGGCAAAATAGACTATAGAAGAAGGATGTAGCTGTCCAAAGAAAACTGTTGACTGTTTATCCACTTTTTGGGATTTTGAATTTGTCGCTTAAATCAAAGGATTTTCATGTGTGGAGACAATTCTCCTACATTTTAAGCTAAATGAATTATTTGAAAAAAAAAACAGAGGCTATTCCTTACAGCTGAAAACATGGCTGCTTTTGCTAGCTTTTGCTTAGCTGACATTCTGGAGACACATATTTTTTCACAGGACAGCAGTGGAGCAACTTTTTAACTTGTATTTAAATGCGTCATATAAGGATAAAGGAAGCTTTTTTTTTTTCATTCATATCACACGATGGAATCAGAATTATATCAGATAAAAAAAAAAATAGCTTCCTGTTTGGTTACTTTTGCACAAGTCTAATCAAATGTCATCATGCATGTGCCTGCTTCCTGCTTTTCTGATTATCTTATGGTGTGTGCATAGCAAGCAAATCATGATTTCATCATTCATGTATTCCAAACCTGTCCAGCAGTGCAGCAGCTCAGCTATGTCATTAAAAATGGATGTAAATGCAAGTGTTGCTTTATTCTCTAGTATCAGATAAGACATGCTCTTTACTTGGTCAGGCATAGATGACCTTTCAGGATGCCTTTCAGCTCAGGTCCTCAACTCAGCCTCTATTTCAAACAAGCCGGTGCTTATCAGTAACCTATTACTTCTTGCTCTGGCTGCTTTGGTAAACATTGGCTGAGGCACCGGCCACAACTATGTACATACTCTCAAATACAGTGAACACAAACACAGATATACGAAACATCTACCAAAGCACACAGTCTTCCTTTGTCTTTAAAAGTTATCTTGGACAGCGTAGCCCATTTTGTTTTCAGCTGGCATTGTAGAAGGATCTGTGTTTATGTAATTTGCGATAGAATGTCATCCAGCTCTTCACTCCCAACAAAACAGATGCCTCAGCTACATGTTTTTTTGCCCTCTAGAATTTTAGACAGGTTGTCTTGAATAAGGGAACCAAAAAATTAGATGTCATTTGAGATACAATAGCTACTTTCTCCAGAGTTGGACGTATGTGACTGTGCATCTGTGTGTGGGTGTCTATTCTCCCCTGACCAGTCAGAGTAATGTGATTGCGTTTAATGGGCTCTTTACATATCCTTGAGCAAAACACATCAACGCTGTTATTGACTTGTGCTTGTTTTTGACAATAATCACATTTACCTGCCATAGAAAATGCGTGTGGAATGGAAATTCTTGGCTGCCTTCAGCAGCTGTTCTGTTCAGCTGGGTTTCATGTAGGTGTTGCCTTTAAAAAAACATATTGAGTTAAGCCTGAATCCTTAAATCAGTAGAATATGCATTAGAATCCATCACAAGTCATGTCCTAAAATTTACAGTTTTTTTACAAAATTATAACAATTTATGAACTCTGCCCCTCTTCCTGCAGGTGGGGTCGGCATTGCTTCCACTCAGCTGTGCAAGACAGTGAAGGACGTCACTGTGTTCGGCACAGCGTCGGCCAGCAAGCACGAGACTATCAGCGAGGGCGGAGTCACGCATCCCATCGACTATCGCACCAAGGACTATGTGGAGGAAGTCCGCAAGATCAGTCCGAAAGGTGAGAAACTTGCCCATCTGTGATGGGATAAGAGCTCTAAATGTGTAGTTTGTGTGTGCAGGGATTGGAAACAATGTCACATCCATGTAAAGTATCCATAACCAAGGTTTGTAGTGATATGCTGATTGTTTCATAAAGCAAATAGTCCAAATCGATATGTTCTCGCTGGCATAAAGCAACACTGTGTGCGTGCAGCATTTGTTGATCGCTGTTGAACAAACTGCAGACGGTGAGATGATACATTTTCATACACTTTGTTTTTTGTTTTTTTTTTCCTAATGACAGTTCTCAGCAGAGCTGGCTGCCATGTTCACTAGACTGACAGCATGTAGAGAATCATTTTCCCCACCAAGCAAACTCGTTTCACTAAGCAGTGACTGTTTGGATTCTTATTGCCATCAATTATGTATCTGCAGAGTTTTATGTAGATGTGGCCCTGGACTGGCTAAGAAGCGGCCACAAAACGCCGCTTTTTTTTAGTCAAACGAAACAATGTCAACTTCCTCTTTTTAATTTCACCAACTGCTGTTTTCCCAGCAGGACGGAGACCGTTATTATGCTGTAGGCTCATTTCATAGTCCCCTCTCCAACCCGTCTCTGTTCTTTGTAGCATGGAGCAAGACAGACAGACATTACAGAGACAGATAGGAAGCAAGCGAGAACTGACACTTTAGACAGAATGTATCTAATTAGAAACCTCGATCAATGTGCAGCCCCGCTCGCTACCTTTCCCTTTGTCTTTAGCTCTCGCTCAGTTCTTCTGTGTGATGGTCAAAGCAGAGTCCTGCTGTGAGCCCTTCCACAATCAATAGAACCAGGGTTTAACGGAGCAAGGAGGGGTAGCCCAATTTAAGGAGTCTCCTCTGGCACAAAGGAACATCATTAAGGCTGAACCCACATGTCCAGACATTAATAAGCCTCAGAGAAACCTTTATAGTTAGGTTGTTCTTTACCATTTGTTCAAAGGATGGTTTGTAAATCTGTCCACCTTGGAATGGAATAGACAATGATGAAGAGACATTTTATTCCTCTTGTCTTATCAGTGACAAGAATGAGAAAACATAAAACGAGGAGTATCTCAGCCCGCTCTCCTCCTCTCCTCCCTTGGCACACATATGGGTTTCTCTTCGTGTAAACATGGCACAACTTGGCTACACTCGCTACTCCTAGTGAACTCTGGCATGCGGAGGGAGCTGCTGAGGAGACTTGGCAGGCTGCTCTCACTAAATTCAGACCAGTGATAACTGTCCCATTCTTCTCCTCTCTCATGTCTCAGGTCTGGACATAATACTGGACCCTATCGGAGGATCAGACACCCACAAGGCTTACAACATGCTAAAGCCTATGGGCAAACTTATCACCTATGGTAAGTTGAAAAAAATATGAATGTAGATCACTTATTTACAGTGTAGAGCCAAGCTTGGAGCAGCTCGATTTGAATTCTCGGTCACACAAGACAGCCCCTGCAGAGGTTAGCGAGGCAAGAATAGGCAAGTAGGCAATGCAAATAGATTTGGTTCAGATTTTGGCAGAATGCTTGCCAATTTCATAAATCACTGGAGTTTGCAGAACTGCTTTTATGAGCCAAAGTTAAATAAAAATGAAGCCTCAACTTCCACTAGCAAAATTTTCATGCAGCGGTTGCCCCCAGGCTGCATGAATCTCTCCAACCAAGCTTCTCCAGATTGTCCATTTTTAAATTTACCGGAACGTCTTATGTAATGCCTGAAACCAAACATGTTTTATTAAGCTTTTTGGCAGTGCTGCAGAGTGGTGGGTAGCACAAAGGTTACTTTATAAGTTAACTCTATGGCTAGCTACCAAGGTAGCAGCTGACAGAAATACCCATCAACAGGGGACTTCCTCAACTCGGTACTCTTACTGTCACTCGATAGCTACAATATACATCATTATTACCTGTAAGTTCTTTAAAAAGTGGCATTTGTCACAGCTTACATGTTATTTTTAAAAAGGTCTCCACTTTCCTGCAAATATGCATCAGCAGCAGCATTTTCAATCACTCCAGATATCAAGAAATATAAGTGTAAAGCAAATTAGTACAGTAGTAATAGTAGTAGTAATAGTAGTTGGACTTCCACACTTCTCACTGATTACAGCTGCTACTTGGTTGGCAGTGTGACCTCTCTGTGGAGGTCCATGTCCTCAGTGTGCTGAGTGTCATCCGTGGGAAGGCCTTTACACTTGCTCTGTTGCGATGCCAATCTGGAACCAGCATGCATGGAACGGTGGGCGGGGTCGGCATCCATGGAGAACAGGGCCTCGCCTTTGCATGCTGCATAAAAACCTACTACCCAGCATGGTGCCCCCCACCCTTGCCTATTCACCCTCTCTTACCCCGACAGAGCCCCCCAGCCCCACTCCACCCTCCCGGTCCCTCGGTGCTGGCTGCTCCTCTTCCAGCTTATCAGAAGTATGCATGGCGGAACAATGGGCGTTCTATCCGCACGAAACCTGGAATGTGTCTGAATGTTGCAGGCTGGGTCCCTCTCTTCTCTCAGAGCATGCTTTGTGTCCCCTGTTTCCCTCGAGAGAAACAGACACAGCGAGGGCATAGGAGGCTGTGTGAACACAGTGGGAGGGGATAGGAAGGGGAGGTGGTGAAGTGCTAAAAAGGTTCTGGCCAGTAAAATTTAAAAAAAATTAACGGATGAGACATCGCTTGAACCTAAGACAATGTCATCATTTTTTTAAAACCAACAGTCAAAAATCCTAAATCCTAAAACAGAGAAAGTGACAAAACCTTAAATTTGAGAAGGGGCAACA
>JAQQZW010000009.1:5087530-5099187 GCA_029814745.1 Zanclus cornutus | reverse complement strand
CACACACACACACACACACATACACACACATATATATGTTTTTACTTAAATTTCACATAAATGTGTAGTAAAAACAGGTTTCTGTGAGTTTTGACATTTATTTTAAATTCAGTATATCTAAGTGTTTGTGCCCCAGAACATATTTAAAAGTTTTACGGGGGAGAAATACCAGTTGTTTTTTGCACTCTGTGCTTATGTCTCTCTATGACTTAGACTCAAGCATAAACTCTGATACCAGGATTCTAGTCACTCCTCAAGAAACTGACAGCAGCATTTAGGACATGTGAACTAAATGTTTTTGTACTGATGCTTGGCTCCATGAAACCAGTTGGACGTTGAGGAAGGACGTTGTGAAGGTTAAAAATCTGTCAAAACATTTCTCTCGCGTGGCCTCACGTCCTCCAAAAGGAGAACACCCTGCTTTAAGGCCATGTCTAGACAAACTTATCTCTGAGTTTTAAGGCCAGGGAAAGACTCGGATTAGGATATGATCCCCTTGCACATACAGGATTAATCAGTTTACTGTATATTCTGTAAGAGGTGTGGCTTGAAGCTTTTGTTGTACCACAAATTCTCAGTAGATCTGTCGTTAGCCATAAGGTCCTTAATTTAAATCACCAGAAGACATTTAATAAACCATTTATCTATTTATTTTTGGTACAAAATTTTTTCTGTGCAGTATGTAACAGAAATTGCGCAGCTTTTGTTTCATTTTGTGTTTTAAAAATGTGTTTTTTTTACTTTTTTAAACTATTTTGGACAGTTTTTATTTGTTTAATTAGAAGTCGTAGGGTTTAAGGGAATCTATTGGCAGAAATGGACTAGATGTAGTCATGATTTTATTCTCATTAATGTGTAATTGCCTGTAAATAAGAATTGTTGTGTTTTCAGTACCTTAAAGTAAGTCTTCTATATCATGTTTCTACAGTAGCCTATAGAGGACAAACCAAACACTGGTTCTGGAGAGGCCTTGAGTCAGAGCCTCATGGCCACCGTAGGCTCTTTTACATTCTCGAAACCTCACCGCTAGATGCCACTAAATCCTGCGCATTGGACCTTTAACTCTCTGGTATGTTCGGGGAACATAACAGTTATTCCAATAACATGTCATTCTAATTTTATTTGGGTTATTTTAGGACGGTCCTGACTCATCAGTGACCAGCAGAAAACACTGATGGAAACACTTTTGCTGATATCAGATATTCGGTTCCCGAATGTGACTTAAAGACACATTTTATCCTTCCAGCTCATTTCCATTGTCTCCCCCACTGTGCCGCAGGAAGTGATGCTAGAGGCAGGAAGTGGAGCTGTGAAAGGTAAAGAGCCTGCAAACATATCTGGGCTTTATGAAGTGACGGGCATCAGGAAGGAAACTGGCTGTGCTGCTACTGGAACTATGAGTGTCTGTTTATTTTCCCTCTCTGTCTCTCAGAAGAGGTTTAAGGGAAGAGAAAAGGTGGAGGGGGCCACTACAGGGATGTCCTTTAAAGAGTGTGTGCCAAGCATTTATAGTAACAGCTAACATTTATAGAAACAGTGGAATACCCTGGATGTGATTCAGTCGTTGTTGCTGTCTGGTGTTTGTCTGAGGCTCTGAGGAATAGATCGATAGAGACAGACTGGAGACTTTTGGAGCTGAATCGGTGGTCAGTTGTGTAAACTGTGACACCTGAACATCCACTGCTCTCCTTGTTGGACTCGCGGTATTTCCTTCTCTTTGTTCCTTTATCTCAAGCACTCCCACATGTCCGCTCTAATCAGCTTTCGCCATGTAAAGGCAAAAAAAAAAAAAAACTCCATGAAGTGGAGGCTCAGAAGTTCATGTTTGGGGATGAGATAGTGTATCAGCTTGTACAGGAAGATAGGACTTCAACTGCTGGAACAGTTTTGACAATAGGCTTACACACGTAAACTCAGTAAAAGTTTAACAGTGAGAAGATTTTGGTGCTATTGTCTCTATATGTGGTGAGAACCAGCGTAAACATGGCTAAACTGAAAGTTGAGAAAGATCTTAAATCTGCAATCTTGACCTCAGTGAGTCATTCTCTCCCATATCCTGCCCAGCCGAACGTCTTCTCCCACAGTGGAAGCTCCAGCTTCAACCTGCCTCTGCAGTCGCACATCAGCCAGTTGTGTCCGCTGGCTCGTAGATCTGTTCTGTATGAGTTACTGCAGCCTGCAGGAGAATGAGCGAGGCAGCTGCAAGAGAAGAGAGGGATTACAGTGAAATGTAGTGTGAGATGAGGCGGGAAGAGAAGACGGGTCAGCGGGTCAGCAGAGGAATGACAGACAAGACAAAGTGTAGAGATGAGAGTTAGGCTGGATATCAAAAAATGGACCTACATGCGATCCTTAGGCGATATAATGGAGGTTCCTTCCTGACCGTAACAACAACAAAAATCAGTTTATTGTCTTGCACAGATCTTGCTGACCAAGCCAGTGACTTCGTGTATGCCGCACCTCTATTTGGCTTCTGTTTAGTGTCAGTGCAGTCTGTAAACTTATTTGCAAACCCTTGAATCCTGCTTCAGTTGCGTAAGTTACTGCTGTTTTGTCAGTTTAATCATTATGATGCAGTGCAGACTTTTTGAACTGAGCTGCGTTTCACCTGCATTATAACTCAATGAAAATGTCCCAATCAAATGAGTGCTTACTGTCACGGATTAGACAACTCAAGCAAGTTTCATCACATTTAAGATCTAAACTGCTTTAGCATGAATTTGGTCGGCAAATAATAAAAAGTATACATGAGTTGCATACATACAGGGGTGGCCCTTTGACTTCTAATGGAGAGTTTCCACGTTTGTATAAAGGTTTTGTAGATTGAAAATCTGTTGAATTCTGTGGACATGGTTCCTAAAAACTCTAAAATCAGTAAAAAAGAAATAATCCGAACAGCATCTCTAAAATTACTCCGGTTAAAGAAACACCGAGATATCATCTCTTATGTGTTTAAGGGATTGAGCGAATAGATGCAGGATGGGCCGGCAGTTCAAGCTCAGTGATTTCATAGAGTTTAAATATGAATGTGCAGTGCGGTTACAAAGCCTGTCTGTGGTGACCAGTCAGCTGTTTCCTCCCCTTGTGCCAGTTGTCCGGCCAGACAAAGAGGACTCCTCCTGTCACGAGGAGAGGGGGAATTTACGGCTCCATGCAGGCCGGGGTCGCCACACACCCCTCAGCCTTCCCGCAACCCCCTTCAAAGGAGTGCCAAAGGAGCCTGTGTGTCAACAGGCAGCCAAAGAATGTGAGGCATACAGTACAATCACCCACATATCTGCATCTCATTCACAAGTACGAAAATATCCAAACCTCTCCTCACTTATCACCGACATCCGTGTTTCAGTCACACCCTCACAGTCGTATACGTGTTCATACATGCTTAGCAATAAGCAGCTGAACATTACTTCCTAAGCTTGATCATATGTGAACATACTTGCAGATATTTCTATAAGCTCATAGTCTGCTTTTCTGTGGCTCCTGACGCTGGCTGACCACTTACAGCGCTCAGCAGGCACATTTCACTTTATCAGGCCCAGACAGCGATAACCGGCTTCTTATTACATTTGAGACTTGGACAGAAAGAAAGCTGCTCTTTATATATTAAATCAACAGAGAGAGAGAGCGGATCATATGGCAGGACTTGCAAATTGTGTCTTTTTGGCTCTTAGCAGTATGAGCACCTTCATTAAACTCAGCTATATCAGGTGGAGGGATAGTGGAGCGTTACATGCTCTGTAGAGGCTTAAAGTAGATGATGTTGAAAAGATCTGGCTACTGCACTCCTCAGACTGAAAGTATGTGTGTGCAGAGGAGGGTGACGAACATTTACTAAAAGGACAGACTCAGTAACTGGAGGGGAGCGAAGTGAAACAGAGGAGATATGAAAGAATGAGGGGGAAGAAGCCTTGGAGGGGGTTAAAAGTTGGAATAAACGGAGTGACCACGATTAATTGCAACGTACCAGTGCACACGCTCCGTGGAGTGGCCTAGAATGGTATGAAGGATGGCAGGGGATGCCCACCCACCACTCCTTCCGCCCCTCCCTCGCCTCCACAGACTCAGCAGCAGAGTGGGAAGCTTGCTCCACCGAGGCAGGACCACTTGCCGAGCCAAGCAGAGGGCGGTGGGAGTCGGCTCAGTCAGGCGAGTAAATAAGATGATGGTTGTTCAAGGGTTTGTCCTACGAGGCCAGGGCTGCGTGTGTGTGATTATGTAATGGCCGAAGGGAGGCCTCTCACAGCCTCTGGATGCTCCCTGCTCATCCCCATCCGGCCCTGGAGGGAAAGAGATCGGGGCGTGTCGCCCCACATCACCATCAGATCGGGGCTTACTCAGTCAATCACAGGGACTTGTCCAAGTCCTGAGGCTGTGTGTCAGTGACTAAAGCTGACCCAGAGACACAGCATGAGGACGAGGGAGTCCTCAGACATCAAATGCAGCATGAGAGGCAAAAAAGCCTCTTCTTTTGGCTAGATGTGGATACAGTTGCAGCTGTTTCCTGTATCTTATAATCAGCATCTAAAATACGCTTACCCACCTGCTCAGATATGACACATGACACCTCAAATACACAAATCTTCCTCCTTCTTTATGCATCCAGAGGCCATTAATAATAGAAAACCCATTTTGCTCGCCTGACAGGCAAATTGATGCACAGAGTGAGCATATATCTGCATGCAATCTGGGAAAAGATGTGGACAAACCTCAGCACAGGAGGGCTTCACTGACATCAGATCACTCTTCCCGCAGAAGAGTGTCGGGCCACAGACTTGATTTATCCCCTCATCTGCCGCAATAGAAAACACATGGACTGCAGGAAGAGACAGAGAGGCTGCAGAGTAGGTACAGATTGGAGGTCAGAGAAGATAGAAAAAGTCCAGCTGTGACAGCCCTCATGCTCCTTGACCCCCCAAAAGGCCAGCTCCATGAGCCCCACTGTCTGCTTCATCACCCTCCCTCCTCTCAGAGACCATCTGCCCTGCTCTCCCACCTTGAGACCATGGATACCGCTGCTAAGCCTCTCTGGGCTCTCTCTGTGCCACGGCGGATTTTCAACGAGCCGCGTACTCGCAGAAACTACTTTGGCCGCACTATATGAATAACCTGGAGGGGGATTTGGCTCGCATATGGTAATTAACTGTCTCAAATGGGAGATGAGTGAAGGTCATGACTAGGACTTCGGGAGAGTGTCTCCTTTAAGCCTTTGGCTCGGGTATTGTGTGTCTCGAAGCGGGCCAGAGGCAGAGGTTAGAGAGTGAGCAGACAGAGGAGACATGTTGAGATGAAGGCTGAGTTGGCAGCTGCAGCTCTTGGCGTGGGAAGGCTTCCGTAAGCTGCTTTTCCCCCCTATGACTCGAGTCTGTTTCCCCATAGGCAGGCAGGCTTTTGAAGTGGCTCTCTGATACTCTCACCCCTCAGAGTAATAGTAGCCACATGGGCTCCCAGCTTTGAGCCAGCAGTCTCCACTTTTTGTATCCTCTTCTCATTTGTTATCACTTTTTCTCCTTCATCTGTGCTAATGCTCATGTTTACACCTACTATACATAGTGCCACAGCCCTGTGGAGCACATACAGTATGGTAACCTTTTGGCAGCAGACTGAGGTTCCTGTTGTATTGATGAGTAAGCTTCCTCTGACTTTACTGTACTCCTATTGATTCACGTGGACAGTATTCATCAGCTGCCAAAGTTGCTAAAAATACAAGTCTGTCAGCACTTTTCCGAGAATGTGTGAATTGTAGTCTGTTCTATTTGGGCGTGGAAGGAATTCTGACATCTCTCAGTGAGTTTCAGCTTTTGTTCAGCCCATTTCTGATATATGCATCTGTTTATCATTAATCACACGTTCAGTTGGACTCATCTGCACTATGTTCAGCGATACTGATAAATGATTTGGCAATGAGATTTTTCTGCACACTTGAAATTTTCTAATGCATCTCATTTCATAACCCTGCAGTTTACTGCTTTAACAGTACATCACAGGTGGCGATCAGGGGAATAATTTTGATGATGCTTTAATTGTTTGTCGTTTCTTTAAGCAGAAATGCAGAAGTTCACTGGATGTTTCTTCCCAAATGTGAATATTTACTGTTACTGAGTCTCTGAGAGTGAGGTGAAGATTTTTTGCTCTTGAACTGCCCAAATCAAGCAACTTCAATATGTCCATTCGGTCTTTTCCCATTCGGGAATTTGAACTGTTTTCTGAGTTTTAATTTATCAATCCAATGAGAAAACAGTCGTGAGTTGCAGCCTTCCTCTTCCATTTCCCAAATACAGCTTGATCAATTGAGATCATACTGTAAGATTACGATGTCAAGTAGGCCTAGTATTACTCCAGTACTGCATTTAAGTACAATTTGAGGTACTTTACTTTCATTTTAAACAACTGTATACTTCTACTCCGCTTTATTTTAGTGGGAGAACTGCACTCCTTACTTAACTACATCACTTTTAATATTGATATTTTAGTGAATTTTACTTATAATAAGTTAAACTAAGTTAATTTACCCTACATACAATGATAAACATAAGAATAACTATATATTTATTTCCAGAATATCCCTGCATTTTTTTTTTTTCAATCTGACTTTTACTCTGTCTTGTTGGTATCAGTCAGCTCTCCCATCCTACACACAAATGTTTTGGCACAGCCAGAGGGAGCCCGCACGCTGTGGGTTTACAGGGCGGAGCGCACAGATTTACCCAACGCACCCTGCTCTAATTTGACTCCCTTCAATTCCCGCAGCGTCAAGTTAACAACAGTATAAATATAGTATATCCGGTAAAGATGAACACCATAAAAGGTTAGATTGGATCAAATACAAGAAGCGTATTTTTAGAGAATTGAAATGTTTCCCACAAAAACCCTCATTATTTATCCAAAGTGCACTGATGAAATACAATAACTGGAACTTTGGCCTTTTATTTCGTCAAGTGTAAACATTCAGAAAACTATTTTGCGAGATGAATTTTCCATCAATTGTTTATCTACAGTTTCCAGAAATATTACGACTTCAGTCACATTCAGTCGTGATGAATAATCACACAAAACAGCAACACTAATTGTTGGAATTCAAACACCTTCCTTTGTTGACTTTTACTTTGAAGGCAGAGTCTCCTGACTTCCTGTGTCGGACAGCGTGTTTTGACGCTGCTGCAGTTTCCAGGCAGAGGCTCGCGCACAGAGGGATTTAGTTAGTTATGTACAACTGATGCGGTCTGGCGGAAAACGGAGAAGAAGAAGAAGAAGGAGAAGAAGAAGAAGAGGAGGAGGAGGAGGAGGGGGGTGCGCGCTGAACGGCCCCGAAACAACGGGAACAGAGCGGGGCTTTTTTTTTTTTTTAGGAAGGAAGGAAATAAGTGTTGAACGTATAAGTTTGTGTGTGACCGGAGTTTTGTTACTCTCAGAGCTCACCGCCTGCCTCTGTTGCCGCTCGTGCAGCAACAAATCTGCCTCTCCCTGTTGCAGCCTAACAGTTTCTGCTGTCCAATGAATGGAGTTGCTTTTTGCCTTGTTGGAATACCACCCTACTCTGAGAACCACGTAAGTACACAGAGCTGTTTATTGATTATTATTTATCATACTGATACCTGGATGTTATTGTGTTTGGACAGGCTGAAGTGCAGCGCGGTGGGGCTGGTCAGAGAGCGTGATTTCCTAAGAGGATTAACATTAGTTTACATAGCCACTGTGTACACACACTCCCTCACCGACATACTGTACTGAAACTAAGTGTTTGATCAGTGTTTTTCTGCATCTTTTGTTCACCATTGTGGGCGACAAATGGTGCGCAGCCGGACGAATTTAGCCGCTGCTTCACAAAACTGATCCAGAGTCACATTTGACGCCCGGGTTGCTTCAGCCTTTTGTCCGCCTCTCGCAGCATCAGAAGGCTGTCAGTCGAGAAGGGACGTTCCGATCAAGGATGGTGCCCGGAGAGTGTCTTCATCAGTGTTGATTTTTGTTCAAATTGATTCAAATTGGTCAGTCTATGGGCTAGTTTGCTGTGTTTTTGAAAATGAAACTCATGCGGGCAAACCATCAGATGATGCTAAACTACTCCTACACGTTAGGTTTGTTAAGTGGTAATCTAAAGGTACATTAAAAGATGGGAAAAGTGCGATCTTAAAGTCAGTGAACATCACAAGACTTCACGACCACCCGTGAAATGAAAGTTCACCTCACTCCCCTTCATGACTGAATCGCAGCACAAGTTTGATGCACTTAGGATGTCAAGATCAATTCAGTCCTTCACAGCTGCTTATATTCTGCAAATTATTCTTCCCTAAGCTGCATTCATACTCAACTAAATCTGACAGCTTGTGCAATTCTTGTATTGATTTTCACTAAAGTCCATGTTAATTAGACAATTATACATCAAAATCCTCCTGGTCTGACTCTAGAAATGTGTTTGTATGGAAGCGCTGATGTGTCATAGTGGAGTCATGAGGTAAGATATGTTACTCTGGGTGGTGGTCTGCTTGTTGATGGGGACATATGGTTTGGTATCCTGGCTTGTTACTGTTTGTGCATGTGCTTTGATTTAACCTCAGAGGGTCTTTGGCTCCGTGTGTGATGTGGTTGTGTCAGAGAGTTGCTGAGATATTTCCTTCGGTCCTTTGCGATGTGAGTCTGGTGTGGCGTGTGTGTGTTTTTTCCACCTACCTTTGCTCCCTCTTTAGTTCACAGCATCTTTCTATCTGTTGTTGTTGTGTTTATCGCCTCCAGCAAAGAATAACGTTTCCTCCTCTGTGGTCACGCTGTAATTGAACCTCTCTGCCGGTGCTGTAGTAGATCTATGGATGTTCCTCAGACAAGTTGAATTCACTTTTATCTTCTTAATGTGACGCTTGTTAAGTGTGGTGCTGTAGTAAAACACTTTATGTGTAACGACTGCTGTGTGTTTGCCTGCAAAACTGTTTCCTTAATGAACAAGAACTCATTTAACTACATTCAAAGTGTTTGATATCCTCTAGTATGACTATCTCGTAACTGTACGTCTCTTTTTACAGAGCTTCTATGCTGACTTCAACTCTGACCTGTTTCATACCCGACCTTTGACCCTGCACGTCTCAGCCAACACCCACCTCTTGTTTAGCCAGGCCTCTCTCTGTATTTTATCTCTCTAGTGCTTGCGGAGGAATTCATCTTCATGATGGCTGTTTTATTGTAAATCACCCTGCATGGCTTTTCCTTTGTTCTCTTTCCTGTGATTGAACTCTACCCAGTTTAGATGAAGCTGATAAAGGCCAACAGTGAGATGCAAAATTGCACCGTAACCAGATTAAATGTTTAATTTTTCCAAATGAGACGCAAAGTAAATCGGCCTTTGGTTAAGCATCAGAGCGTGGAGAGGAAGGGATGAAAGTGTCCGTTTCATGAGAGCGGTTATGAGGATCTCCAGTGGGACTGGTTTAATGTTGTTTGCAGGGCTGCTCTGATGTAGCAGTGCAGGGCTTATGGGCAAAATCAATAGAGGCAATGGACGGCATGGCGGGGCAGGGGGCAGTATTAGCAGCGGCCCTGATGTTCTAATGCTGGATTGTGCCACGTAATGCCGGAGTAGATTGATGATGGGAAACATGAGAGCGTCTTTATGAAAATCTTGAGCCGAGCAGGTCGATGTTAAAACCCTTCTTGTACCAGTTTACGTCTCTTTGTTCGCTGATACACTGCAGCATTATTCCACAGCCTCCTGAGTGATTGTATCCAGACATGACTTGATGACAGAGTATTTTATTTTTTTTGCAGACCCTTAGCCGTTTTAGTCATGCTCTTTCTCCTCATCTGAGAGCTGTCCAGCCCCAGAGGCCTGCTAATAGCTTCCTCAGGATAATTTGCAGCAGTCAAGACCAAAACCTCAGACACAGGTTTTGGCTGATCCGCAGACTCTCTTAGTTCTATCTGAACGCCTGCTGATTCAGCTACTCACAGGACAAACACCTCGGAAAGGTTGCAAACCTCAGACCACAGAGGCCCATCCAATCAGCAGGTCCAGGATCAGCTCCCGGTCAGGGCAGCATTAACTGAAAACAGCTGTATGATGCTGCAGAGGAAAGCATTTCTGTGATCATTAGCAGATGGTTTCACGGTGTAGTAGGTACATACCATAGACAACACCGCAATACTCGGAATTTATGTGATTTTACTGGAAAATGTCCCTTTTTTTCATATTCATCTGTCTTCATACAGTTCCCTGCTGTATACCAGGGGCTTCTAACCTGCAGGTCAGGCATGAGATGAATCTGGTTAGTTAAGTGGTTATTTGAGGGTCAGAAAAACTGAAAAAAAAACACATTTCTGAAACCAAACATTGCTCTTTTTTTGACTTTTCTCTGTTTTTTGTTTTGTTTTGTCTTGTCAATTATTTAACCCGTCAAAATGATTCAACTAAGCAGTCTATGGAAAAAAAACCCTCTCTTTTGAGGTTCTTCAGGAACATCCCACAGACACATACAACCCCTTCATTTTGAGTAGAGATGCACAACACTGATAGCATATATTAGTCCGATACTAATTCAAAAAGGCTCAGTTGGTAACGGCGATAATAAACGGATCTGGAATTGGATGTCATTATTTTGATAAATCACATTTCAGTCCAGTCGTATCTATTTATTCATTATATTTTGTGTTACAAAGTTAGGAAAGCAAGTCTTTTGAGTCAAGTCTAGTGTTGCATGAGACACAAAAGAACGATCCTCATCTCTTCCACACATTTACACATACAGCTATGAAATCAAACACTGGTATCGGATCGGTACTGGATATGAGCCAGTACCCAAGCCGGTATCAGGACCGAAAAAGTCGGTAAGTGCATCCCTAATTTTCAGGGTTCAGGAGCCAAAAACTTTGGGATCAACTGCAGTTCACTAATTCTGTAAATACACATAAACTTTGGAAATTTCTAAGTAGTACATCAAAAGGCAATTATAATATAAAAGACATTAATGCATAAGTTACTCACGCTGCATGTATTCCAGCCAGTTCAAGACTTTTCTTTACCTCTGTTGTGCATTGCATTGTGGGACACCAGCTACCCTGAAAAAAACAACAGTTTAAATACACACAGTCCACACAATGTTTTCATTTCTCCAGCCTGAACGTGCTACATACCTGAAACATGATTGGTATTTGTACTGATACTATCTTTTACTGTGTCAGTTCAGTGGGTGGAGCTACACAGAGAGCATGACAGTAAAGTGTGTGTTACATAGTGCCCTGCATCGGTCCGTTAACACCATTAAAACGTCTCTCACACCTTAACACCTCCGCCCTCCCACCTCGACACCGTCACCCCCGATGCATTCCTCAAGTCAGGGCCTGGAAACGACAGCTGCACCGCAGCTCACACCTCACATCCACAATCATTAACCTGGAGAGTGTGTGTTTGTGTGTCTGAGTGTGTGATTAAAGTGGGTCGACACACAAAGACGCTGCTAAGCACAGGTGTTCTCATATATAGGCACTCCAGCATGTTTACATCACACTTAAAGGTTCAGAGTTACACACACACACACACACACACACACACACAACTCATAATCTGCGCACAGGTGTATGAAACGTGGTGTCTCTCTCTCTCACACACACACACACACACACACACACACACACACACACACACACACTCTGTATACAGACACACAGAGACACAC
>JAQQZW010000009.1:4573728-4584358 GCA_029814745.1 Zanclus cornutus | reverse complement strand
GCAATTATATGGAACGGATGGTTGGACTATATATGTAATAAAACAAAGAGTTACTAACGGCTTCAGTTTTTAAATAAAGCCTCTAACTGATATTGATTTTTTTGAGGCAAGTATTTTTGTGGGAGGGCTAAAAGTGCTTTTCTGCTGTTCATAATGACAGCATTTAGGATACCTGCATCTGGGAGCATGCTGTCTGCCATCTACTGTAGGTAATAGACTGACTATGGATAAGCACTTTTCACAAGCTTACCTCAAAAAAAACAAACTATCCCTTAAATGAAGAGTTTGGTGATTCTGCACAGTTACATTTTCTTTAATCATTATATCAAATAATTGCTCAGAGGGATGGAAAATTTTTAGTTACAATTTTTAAGGACTGATTTTGTCATTGTTTTGTTGGTGACAGTGTTGGCCTCTATACTGACAATGCCCCTACATCATGTCATTGACACAAGTGGTTTTATGGAGTGGATATGCCAAAGCCCGCTCCCCAGCTGTTATGATGCCAATAGCACTTATGAGAGGCTCTAAAGCAGTGTCAGAGATTGTGTTTTGAACCACAGTCATGATGATTAAGTGGCCAGATGATCACTGTGTTGGTGGTGCTTAAAACCATTTCAGTCCCGGGCTGACTTTTTATGTTTTTGTACTACTTTCATATTCCACTTATCACCCTCTCGAAGTCTCTAATTAGCTTCAAAGAGAGCTGCACGAGGGGTGATTGATAAGGTTGTGGCCTAAGGTAAGTGAGTGAGCGATTACGCAGAAAAATTTAAGTTAATGACTTTGTGGTTTATCTGTTTCGGGTAATTGAAAATTTCAAATCAGCACCGTCTGAGAAAATGGGCAGTGTTGGTCTTAGCGAAGTCATCCACTCCGTCTCAAGGGCTCACCTAAGGAGGTCCGCGAGGAAATGTGGGCAACACTAGGGGAGGGTTCCCATTCTTACAGCCTGGTGAAAAAGTGGGATGTTGACTCAAATGTGGCAGAGAGAGATGACTGCACGAAGGCCAATGTTTGACGATGGCTGTATAACCACTCTACTCATACCCCAGGCCACGACCTTGTCAACTATCCCTGTATTCCACACTTTTTCCAGAATAAAAACGGCTTTTGTAAAGTAAACACTTACTTGATTTTGATTGTTGTATATTTGATTTATGACTAATTATAAAATAAATGTAGAATTCAGGTTTGCTCAGAACAACTTGTTGCAAAATGCATTTAATCGGAAAGCTTGTTATAGAACACTAATCCAACTTATCAGTGACATCTCTGTTTTCTGTGAAGCCGACAGGAACTACGAGCTTACAACAGCCTCATAAGCAATAAATAAAACAGTTCAGACCTGATGAAGTAAAACAACAAAGATTGCAGTTTTAATCAAAACAAACAATGTTACTGACCTTTCTGACTTCCTAAGGGTCAACACCTAGAATATTAATTGTGTACAGGAGTATCATATTTAAAAATGAACAGAGACAACTGTTCATTTTTAAATATGAACTCTACATTCTCCCACTCAATGAAGAACACAACAAAACTGTGATGCTAACATCTCGGAATGATTGATTGGGAAGACTTACAAACAAGTGTGATAGCTCGTTTTGCTTAGAAAGACCCGGGCTATTAGTATATTGTTTGACCGTGACACAGACCAACTGGTTTGTGTGCAAGCCTCACTAAAACAGTGGGAGAGACATCAACATTCAGACAGGGTCAGCAGTGAGTTGGGAAATAAAGGGAATAAGAGAACTGTGTGACAATCCCTACTGAAGAAATTCTATGCGCTCTAGTCTTTTTATTCTGACCATATTCCAAGCTTACTCCAAAAAAATGTGGAGGTTTCATGACTCACTTGAAAGCGATGCGCCGGCTACCGTTTTCTCCCAAAGTAGATGAGATTGTGCTGAATCTTTCAGCAGCACTTCTCTTCTTTGAGTGAGTCGCCTGTGATCTGAGATTTGTCATTCAACAGAGAGCAGGATTGCAGCTGTCATCCATGCTTGTCAGGAACAACATGTTCCCATCCAACTCAGGAGGTGGCGAGATAACGGGAAAATTCACATTCAGTCACCCTTGAACCCTGTGTACACTATTTTACTGTAGTATTCCTGCACTTATACCTGTTGTGCATCAGACCTACATTAGCTTATTTTTCAATGCACTTGCTGCTTCTTAAAAGTAAACTCTCAGTGGCAGAGGAGCACTTAAATTCTTCTTCTATTGTTGTTATCTGTGGTTGTTTACATGCCCTGTGCTGACTCAGAAGCCTCAAAACTGTTTCTCTTAGAAGCTGTATTAAGAAAAATTTATATAAGAAGCAGAGGGCAGCCAGACATGAAGTCCCTCCTCACCTTTATGGTTTGAAATGCACCGTTTGTCAACACTGCGCTACAGCTAGCGTAGTTTCTGATCCCTGGAGGTCTGCTACTTGCATGTCTGCCTCCACCCTTCACTGATTAAATGTCTGCAAAACAGACGGACAGCCTACACACAATAAAAACAAAAATTTAATTCCTTCTTTCTGTTGCCATTTTTCAATATTTTCCTAAAAATCTGCTACACCATCATGCATTATAATAGACTTTTAAACAACAAACTCTATAAGCTATGCTCCTTGTGTGAGCAGGTTTATGTAAAAGCACATAATCCTCCACTTCATTACCTACATGGTGTGAAGTATATGTCATCTTAGCATTTCATTTTCAAAGATGTCATTATAATGCACCAGGCAGCAGCAGCAACAAACTAAGCTGCAGACTCTATTGGCTCCATCGAGTCCAGACGGGCGAGACAGGGCAAGGCAGCAGCAGAACCAGGCCAGGCTTCATTTCACACATCACTGGCCAATTCACAGTGATACTAAACAAAGATAACCACAACTAAAGTGACAGAGGTCGGACAGGCTTCGCATTCTCAGCCCGTGACCTTAACATTTAGAGGTGAACAGTAGACAGCAGGGGGAGCTGAGTGAATACAGTGATGGATATCTATGTCCCTGACCTAGACCAGTTCACAAATGCACTTGGTCTCGCATGCCTGGCTTGAATTTTCCTACCATGCAAAGAATGGAAATTTCAACCTGGCAGATTCCACCTGGTGAGTCAATCTCCATCACATGACAATGAAGAGATCCACAACAGCTACAAATAACACATTAGAGGGGGGGTTTGTTTATCAACTGCTGTTTCCAAGGTTAAAAATGAACCATGAACCTCGCACAGTACAGCACTTTTAGTATTTAGCAGTGTGAAGAATGTCTTCAGTCGAGCTAAGAATTGCACATTCAAGATATTAGTGAATCAATTGCAGCTTGATGTTTAGCTCCAGAGGTCTGATATAGAATAATTAGGCCCACTTATACACACCAGATCACACCCAGCAGCCGCCTTAAAGATGGAGGACAGAGAATGAATGTGAAATGCTGGGGTATGTAACTCAAAGAGGTTAGCCTGAATGAGATGGAAACATGTCTATTATGCTCTTGTGATTGGAAAAGGTATTAAAACCACCTTCTGCCAGATAAAAAATTCTTCCTGATGATTTAAATCTTTTTGATAAACAGTCGCGAGGAATCCCATTCGTGTTTTGTATTTGTAAGCGCAGACAAAAAAATATATGAGCAGTGGAGGGACATGAGGGGGGCAGCGACAGAGCTGCAGGTCTATGGAGCTCCAATGGGACTCTGGTATTGTTCAAACACAAAGACGGACTGGGAGGCATGCGAGGAAAAGGTCATCTTCATCACGCTGCGCTCACAGAGCACTTAGCACAGCTTTCTAACTCACATTTGAAATGTAGAGATCACATTTTTGTTGTGTAGGTGTCCATGCACATGTAATCACATTAATTTGTCAACATAAGATCCTGACCTTTGGCCTGTGAGCCCTTTTTTCTTGAAAACAAGAGCATGTATATTCTAACTGAAAGAAGCAACCTCGACCAGAGAGGGATGACCAAGCCAAGATATCAAGATCAGCGTACATGTTACAAACTCAACTATGACTCGTGTACCTCTGAGCGTTAAAAGTGTGACATTATTGTGAGAGATTTTTGGCTCGTTCCTAGTTGTTAGTGTGGGATTACAAAGTTGCTACAAACCCACTCCTACTTAAGCGCTATCCTCTGGTAAAGGATACAAGGCAAAGTCATTAACACGAGCGCCCCTTTCAAAGCTTTAGCTGGCAGATCTCAGCCCCGTCTTTAGATGAGCATCTAGTCACTGCTGATCAATCTGACACAAGCTAACTAACCACTGTGAGATCAGGTCTAATCTTCAAAGCACTTCAAGGCTGAGGAAGAGCGTGTGGTCCGTAATACACTCTGCGGTATTCCACAAATCTACTTTGACTGGTTTAGAAGCAACAAACCTTGAAGTTTGATTAAAGTGCTTTGGTTTCAAATAGCTATTGTTATTTGCTTTGAGTTTGATAAATGGGGCGCATATATAAAAGAGGTGCATTAAGAGCTGAGATGGCTTGTACCGTCTTGAACCACGTAAAGATGTTTATTCCTGGAAATAACATTTTAAAATAAAACAGTAAGGGTTCTGTTTGAAAGAATCAAGCACTGGATCTAGTGTTTCAGAGTGACACTAATTATTAAAAGGTCACGAAAACCTAAAATCAGCACAATTCCTACGGTGTGAGCCGCACAGTATATGCGTTTGTCGTCCTTAATACACATCTAATCCCCCATCAGGACTCTGAAGGCTGTTACCTACAGCTTCACTCACATAAGGGTGAAATTATAAGGAAAACACTACAACAAAATAATCAAAAACTTGGCAGTTTAATTGTTACAAATAGACAAATAAAAGGTGTAACATTAATTGTTTTAACTGTCATAACTTTTAACAACATGCTTATGATTCTGTGCAAGGGCTTTGACACCACTACTCTGCTCCACTACAACACAACGCCGACATAACGGTGTTGCATTAAGCTAGTGAGTTTCCATCCCTCCATCAACAGTCTGTGAGAGAAACCCTGACTTGCTGTTACTCGTACTGAGGTTTTCTGATCGCCCCATTACATGTTTTCCTAAAATCTCCTGACATCTTTGCTGCAGATAAGAAGTATAATCTGTCAAGAAGCTTGGATGTACAGGTGAGTCGCTGAGTCATATGAAAGGCCCAAAGACATAAAATCTTTCCATGGTCCAAATATCAACCCATTTCAAAAGTCAGCTGAAGGACGTCCTTTCACAACATCCATTATTCAACTCAAGGCCCAATAGCTGATTTAACCAAATTATATCTGGAACATCACTGTTAAGCGAGAAAGATTAGTAGACTTACAGGACATCATGTTAACTGTATTAACATGTAAACAGCTGCATGTTGTAGATTGAATTGTTAGACTGACAATATTATTTTCATACATTTAAAAGATGTACAGTATGTTATATCTGCCTACACTGTTTTCTCAAAGCATCTCTAACCTATGAGAGGACGTTAAAACTGGTGCTGCAAAACGAAAGGGTGTAATTTAATCAGAGCCATCTTATCTTCAGGCCAAGGACTTTGTCTGTAGCTGTTTACACGCCGACAACATTAGTATAGTGCAGCTGTTCTGTCACACAAACGTGTCATCAACTCAGTCAGTTCTCGTAGGTTAATTTAAAAGAACCATATGTAAATGTAGGAGCAGCAAGGCCACCTGTGCAAAGAAAAACAGACTTTATGCATCAGCCATTTGACTGCAAATGCAGAACTGGAATATGGCTCATATGTCCATGTTTAACGTTTCAAAAAGTCAATAAATCCTCTTTTTCTGACGGAGTATTTCAAACAGTTCCCTTGGTGCAAATTTTCTCTCTGTGGCGACCTTTGTTTAACTATTTTCACCAAATCACACATCACTCATTGCAATCTGTTTCCTGGATCAAAGTCAGGAAACCCTAAATTTGGTTTGATCAGCCTTTTACCACACACGACTCTATGGGGATAAAAATTCATCGACTGAACACATTTTAAAGGGCCAACGAAAAGAGCTTCTGACGACGTAGCCTGTGAGGAGTGAAAGGGAGCCAGTTTAGTTGATCATTTATGCAAGTTCCTGTTAGTTTCAGTGGCCTGTTAACCATTTTTGAATAATATAGCGCACATTATCATATTTTTCTAAAAAAAAAACCAGCGGGAAAATATCCACCGTCTCTCTGACTCAAACCACAAGAAAACTGTGTCAACTCGGCAGACCTCCAAAACTCTTCCACAGAAATGTAGGGAGATGATTTAGGAGAAAAAGAGAGAAAGCAGGATAAACAGACTAAGCTCTATGCTCTGGTTGTGCCTCACTGAATAAACAAATAGCCCTAAATCATGAATAACTTACATAAAACAAACTGGGACTATCTCTTGATTCTCTTCAGTTAGATTCTGCAGCTTTTTACAATCCATCCTCGGCCCATAGCATTCAGATTTCATTCCAGCTGCACAGCATGATTGATAGCCAGCCCTGCAGCAGCGAATGAACCCATGTTAAGTAACAGCCACGTCTTAGCCGGGCATACATGTGTGCCGTGCTGCAGCTTTGACATTCGGCCAAGAAAAAAAAATCCAACTAACACAACACAGTGCCATGGTTTGGGTATTCACGCTTGCTAACATGATGGCCATTGACCTGACAGTGGATGAAAGCCTTGGGGCTGGAGTCAAGTAAACACCCCCGCTCGTCCTCATTATGTGGAGCTGTCAGCGTAGACTTCAGCTCACTAATACAGTGCTGCAGAGGAAACAGGGAGTAAACTATCTGTCCTCGGTCCTGACCCCAGATAGACAAACTAGAATCACCGTTCAATCTTTCAGCCTTCTCATTAACTCCTCATTTCTTCTCAGACAGTCTAATTAATTTGGAGTTAAGAATTCATTAAAATGTTCACCCATCTGTGTAGAGAACGGTTACATACACTGGCAATGTTCATATAAAAGCTTTCAGCGAAACGTCAAACCCCGAAGTTGAGCTTGTGAAAGATCTAAAGATACAAGATCTAATACAGTTTTGACTGGGGAGCTAATTAAACGTTAAAAGGTTTACAATGCCAAATTTATATGTACGAGAAGGAACAACAGACTCAGTTATAATTAAAACAACATTAGTCTCTTGGTTACATGGTATATCTTTTACATATTCTGACACAAGGTATGAAATAATGAATATAATCCAGCAAATGTTCAAACTGAAATCTGCATTAATTTAGCTTCCAGACAGAGCTCATCCAAGCTGTGCAGAAAACACACAAAAAATAAGTGGATATAAATGAGAAATTATAAAGACTGGAATAAAATATTTAGTCATGCAGTCCAAATCTTAGAAATCATTTTCTTGACGTGGAAATTATAACAAATGTCTGAATTTCACAACTATCCAAAAACACACAGGTTGTGGGACTCAGTGTTACTCAGACATCTATCTTTAATTAGAAATCAGTTTTTTTTTGTAATTCTAATTTATAAGCAGAGTGGTGATCTGCATCATTGTTATCACTGGGTCATGTCATGACAACAAAGCTATCTCCATTTGCTCACGAAGACTGTGAGATGGGGTTGAAAGCTCCAGAAAAGGTTGCTAAGTCGACCTTGAGTAAACCTGATTGCCATATCGCTACATATAGCAGTAACCCAGACTATAAACACAGTTTGTAACACTCTAAAATAAAATAAACCTGTAGGTTTTTCACAATAAAGGCAGCCTGCCAGTTTGTCTCCAAGAGGAAGTGTAACATCGAAATAAGCAATAACCTAATACAGTGTTAATATGTGTGTGAATCCCATTTAGAAGGGACAGAAATATAATTGTTGCCATTTGATTATTCATCTGTTTACAATTATTGGTATTTCAGAGATGTAAAGCAATACACACATCACTCTTATTATTGTTTATTTAGGTTTAGTAATATTTCACACATTATTGCATTTGGGTTTAATTAACGCACACATACTGTTATCATTCATTCAAGTGTATCTTTTTATTCTTTCTCTTATAGGAAACATGACCAGACGTAAAACCCAGCTGTTATTGAATGGCTGCTGGAATACCTGTTTATGTGTTACTGCAAAGGAAAGAAGTGAACAGTATATCAAGCATCTCTGAGCCTTTAATTTCATACTCTGGAGGATTTGGCCTTAAGTGGTGTTCTGGCCAACACACCAGGAACAAAGTGACAAACACAGAACTAGTGCCAAGACTAAGGAAATACCTATTAGCTCCATTACACACTCACTGAGAATGGGCTTGATGAATGCGGTGCTTTTATATCAAACCAATTTCTAAACGCGCTCGGTATTTTTTAACAGCCAGTCACACACTGGAAGGGCACTGTGACAGAGCAGATCACCTGTTGATACTGGAAACGGTTTGATTTTGTGATTGTGTCACGAGCCAAGCTGGAACTGTAAGAAAGCAATTAGTTATGACTTCAACATCTCTGTTTTAAGGAGGCAGAGTTTCAGAGTAGGTGGACGGTGTTTTTCTTCCTTTTCCAAGAAGACTGAGGTCAAGATCATTCAGTGAAGTTGGGACAGGATCTGTTTGCTTACTGTTTATTAACATGCAGGCAGGGGCTATCTGTCTCATCACATGTCACAGAACTATTATTTGAATGCAAGACCCCCCCCCCCTTTCATCTAACATCATTTTAAGAGCAGCTGGTAGACAGATCTGCTCGCACAGCAGTATTTAACAGCACCTCTATTCAGTGAAAGTTCGATTTCATTTCTAGTGTATTTGAGTTTCCCTCACAGGGGGGCTTTTTAATTAGATCTACAGGGCTTCATCCTGATTGGTGGATGGAGCACAAACTGTATAAACCATGGATCATCTCTCTGTTTCAGATTTATGGGGTCTTGCACTGCTGGGAGGGCAGATATGCAGTACAGTATATAACTCGTTGGCTTTATCTTTAGCAGTAAATTATTGGAGGACGTAAACAGGCGGTGCTGGTTGAATTGTGACTGTAACTGTGCATGTGTGTGTGCGAATGTGTCATGGCACAAAAACTGGTTTTGTCGAAGTAATCAATGGCATAGTCTTGGCCTTTAACACAGCTCTGTGCCTGCACGTCCTTGTTTTTAATGTTTATTAAGTGGGCAGCACCATGCTTCACCGGTTTCGGTGCTGCTGGTCTCCAGAAGCCTTCTCAAGAACTACTATTTCAAACAATTTCACTCTCGACACTGCCCCTCCTCAGGTATTCAGTCAATTGGTGTAACCCTTTATAATGTAAATCAATAAATGTTAGGGCAAAGACTCAGGCTAAATTTGTATACATGGCCACTATCCAGCAATCCTGGAGATGCCGATCTATTGCACATGTGTGAAACGCGCCCGCAAGGAAGACTCGGGAAAGTAGCATGAACAGAACTACTGGCGTCCAGAGCTGCCTGTGCACGCGTCCTTTTGGGAGAACATTTAGGCCCTAAGGGTTGGACAAGTAGTGGTTATTGTTAAAGTAGGTCTCCAGGAACGAAATGTAAGTCCATAAAATGTCCCTGAGAGTGATGGAAACACCACTGTATGCGTGTGCGCGCTAAATATATCAAGTGACATGACATGACTCAATTAAATGATAAGAAATTATTTATTAAATGGTTTAAATCAAGACAGAAACGTAATGAGTGTGACTGAACTGAGGTTGAACCATAGAGGAGTTTCACAGCCTTCCACTGGTTGATTCTTCAGCCAAGCAAACATGTCTGCTCCTAAGAGTTAGTTTTACTGCCACCACCTTTGTTTTCTTGTCCTGTGCCGCTCGTTCTTGGGTCTTGGGCAGTTTAACTGAGTGGGGACGTGTGCCTTCATCATGTTTAATCAGTCAGAACCCTGAGGTCCCGGCTTGTTGAGATGTGGCAGTTTTTATATCAAACAGCCCCCCGCTCCACGGAGACAGAGCTTAGCAGCTCACTGTTATCTTGTTTATTCAAAGTTCAATAAATGTGTCGCGAGTCCAAACACAGCACACTCTATATTTACGTCCTCAGCAATACACCTGACAACTGTGAAGTCACTCGGGGGAACAGATGTAGAGAAAAGCCATAACCTGATTGGCTGCTGTATGTTGCAGCTATGTGTCTGTGCAGCCGCCTGACTGGAGACATGAAAAGCTGCTAGTCAACGAACGCACCACGGCCACCATATATAATCTTTTCTTAAATTACATCTTTACTATTTTACATCCAAACAACTACACAGTCAAACACTGCACTCGCTTGGCTCAGCAATACACCTGCCAGGTGTGAAGTTGTCGAGAAAAGCTAGGACAGACACACACATATAGATTCCTTCCTTCAAACAACAGCTGAAGCTCCTTTCACTGTTCACTTTATAAAATTATGTTTATCGAATAGGATTTCCATCTTTGAAATGAGCCTCACCATGTCTTTTGTTCCTCCAACCACTTTAGTCTGAGTTATTGTCGTGCCGGTTCAAACTAAACAATATTAGTAATTTTTTTTTGAACCAGCACACCCCGATGAGCTTTACTAGTCATAGTAGCAGCCCTGGCTATTTTTTACTCCGGCTGTTTTAAACATTAAAAAGACTGCGTATTTTTAACAAACAGCAGGTGTGTGTGTGTTCAAGTGTTGGAGCGTAAAGTTTGTCTTCACAAGGTGCACCGTTAAACATTT
>JAQQZW010000009.1:4557720-4571342 GCA_029814745.1 Zanclus cornutus | reverse complement strand
TTTTCATAGTTACATAATGTTGCTTTAAATAGCCGCTACATTGAAACAGTAATTTTTTTTCTTCTCTTTGCGCTTTCTAATTTCATAAAGGTCTGCAGATCCAGTCAGGCCCATTCTGATGCCGTGGATGTGAACTGCAGACTGATGACTTTGAGAAACATAAACAACATGATGACTTTGGCCAAACCCTGCGGACATAATGGGGTGATACAACCACATGTACACATGCACATGTATCACGCAGAGCAAAAAACACAACACAAAATGAGCCATATACACCTGGACACATACAGTGAAGCCTCAGGGCTTCACAAATCAAATGTTTAATTTTGAGCGTAGCAGCATGTGTGTTACACATTGATGTGTAATGTAACCAGGCTTCAGATGGATGGCTAATGGAAAGCCCTTTCATGACACAGTCATCACGTCTGCCCCGGCGCTTCACAGGCTCTGGAGCACAAAGTGTTCCGGACATTTTGAGGCGAAAAACAAACATGGGGGAAAATAACCCTTCACCCCAAAAATAGCACGCTAACACACAATGAGTAACAACATTTTCAAAGAGCCATCAAACCTGATGAGCATCAAGCCTCTGCATGACTTGCCTCCCCCTACTGGTGTTGTAGAGCTTCTAGTCTTAAAGGCTAACAGTGAGTGACAACACCCCCTGATTATTTCATCATTGAGCAAGGTGTTCTGAATATAGCACTGACTTTAAAAGCAGTAGCCTTTCAGCAAGTCAGTACACTAGTTTCCAACTTGCAGCCAAAACATGTCTGCTAATGCTGTCCATAGAGCTTCGAAATAAAATCGAAGGAGAAACAAAGGCAACCTCCTGAGATGAACCCGCAGCGTGTCTCTCTTTGTTAGTTTGCTTAGTCTTTGCACCGTCACATTATGAAAAAATTAGGTCATTATGACTAAACCGAGAAAAAAACAAAATAAAACTCATTAATCATTTGTTTCACTGTGGAATAAACAAAGTGAAATTACCATGCTCAAACTGTCGAGCTGCGCTGACGTCTGCAGAGCTGCACAGTAGTTTTAATGAATTAACGAGCCAAGAAAGAAGATGTTCCCTTCAGACAGCACCAAAGTGACTCATGTATATTTGATGAGCGACTCAGTGTTGGGAGTTTGATACTGGGGACTGGTGGGTGTTATCATTTGGAGCACCGATGCAAGTGCACAGCAGGCAAACACATTTGGGAGGGCTGCTCTCACGGGGACTGCAAGAGGAAGAAGCATGCAGGGATTATGTTCAGTTTGGCTTAATTTTTGTTGTGACGTTCATGTTATTGTTGTGCTTCCTAATAATACCACAGGCATCTGACAGACTGAAAGTGGGGCTCTGAATCTTTCATTGTCCTGCTCTGTGTCCTTACAAGCCATCGCAAATTGTCAAACCTACTTTTACACCTAGAATGAACATTAGCTGTCAACCTTAGTAAATTACTTAAAAATGTCAAGTGAAACCTGGTTTATACTCTCAAATGGAAACACACATGGACAGCTGCAAACACCACAGACGCGCGCCGGAGGACGCGTTCCACGCACACGCATTCAATCTGCATCTACAGGATCGACGTGCAGTGGTCACAACAAATTGGAAACATGTTGATGTCTGCACAGATCCTACATGTACACCCTCTGATGACAAATTTTAGTCACGCGGACCCTTGCAGAGCCTCACACAGACGTGGACGTATACTTTTGGCTCAAGGCTTTTGGTGCAGCGTTGTCAAATCAACTTTGGCCTGTTCTCACAGCCTTTTGAATGCAGTGCTGAATGCAAAATGTCACAAAACCCACTGCAATTGAAGACTGAGACAATGAAATCTATATCACAAAAGCAATAAATGTTCAGCTGTGTTTTTATACAAGCCCAAAGTACAGAGAAAAGTGATAAATAGAGACATTGTATAGCCTTGATAAATCCAGTAAGTACATATGACAGTCACAGTCTCCCCATTTAAGCGAAAGGCACATAAATACAGGTTTTATGGAGAAGATGTTTTGCAGACACAGAAAACTGCAATTACATTATAGATTAGTGTAATGTCTTTGTTGATGAAATTGAACCTTTACAATGTGGAAAAACAGCAGCAACAACACTTCTGGTAGATCATTGTGCGCTTGGGGAGCTGATTCAGAGAAGGGATTTCAAACCATGGAAATGACTCATTTCAGTGTCATGTCAGGCAAAAATGAACAAAAACAGGTTATGAAAACTTGACGCAGACACACATGTACGCAGCTAATCAAGAGATGTTAATAAAGTGCAGGCGATGGAGCACTGCTGGGCAGTGACTAACACTGACGAAAGCTGAGTGTCGAGCTTCTGTTGGGTCACAAACCTCACATATGCCCTGTAGGAATACGTCAATGTCAATGTCAGTGTCAATAATAAATGCAGTCTCTCAGATATAATTGGCAACTCTGCAATGTCTCGATTATCAAGTTTCAAATTACTTCGGGAAGCAGCTTCATCTATGTTCTTTTGTCTTTTTTTCTCTATGGTAAAACTGCGCACAGAGCTGCCTGCTGTCTTTCCCATTCAATATAGTATTTTAAGTGACTTTGTATTCCGGAGCATGAGGGTTCTGCGCAGTGTCTTAGCTGTTCCTAGATCTGCGCTCTTCTTGACAGAGATCTCAGATGTTGTTCCTGGGATCTCCCGGGGCCACTCTCCCAGTTTGGGGGTCACAGCCCCGAGGCCTCCGACCACAACTGGGACCACAGTTACCTTCACTCCCCACATCTTTTCCAGTTCCTTCTTCAGCGCTTGATATTTCTCGAGCTTCTCATGTGCTTTCTTCCTGATGTTGCTGTCACTCAGAATTGCCACATCTATTATCATAGATGTATATATATTATTCAGAAAAAAAATATCTTGCCCTATCTAGCCCCAGTTAAAACCATGCAATTCATTTAAAATATACCACATAACTCCATCAAGTATGCGATATAATTTCCTGCAACCTTATGACTGCTCCTCAAGCTAGGACGGAGTTGGACTAGAAGGCCTTTATGTTCTCTGCATCGTCTACTTGGAATAGACTGCAGAATCATTTAAACTCCAGAGCCTTGTCTCATATACAGAGTTTAAAAGCACTGTCAAGTCAGTGGTTGTTGAGTCCATACAGACATGCAAATGTTTTGATTGATAATAGGATTCTCCAAGCACTTTAAATTGACTTGCACTTTGAAATGTCTGCTGTCTAAATGTTTATTTGTAATGTTGTGTTTTTATGATTTTGAAACTGTATGTTCTGCTGCTAATCTTGGCCGAGTCTCTGTTGGAAAAGAGATTTGAATCTCAATGAGGCTAACCCGGTTAAATAAAGGTTTAATAATAATAATAATAATAATAAAAAATAATGAACGCAGAGATGTGGGTCATCAGACTATCATCAGTATCCGTGTCTTTTTTAGGTATCCACAGCATACGTTTGAACATGCCACTGCAATGACTGAGAGGCTGATTATACTGCAACAAGACGCCCTGAGGACTCTGCAGGGGTCTGACGATCTTTCCAGTTAGTCATCACTTTCACACTCAACACTGCACCACTCTAAGTGACAGAGCAGCAGAAGCTAACAGACGTTTCCAACATTAAAATCTGTACACATTAAATAACACAACAGGATTATTTGGTGTCAGGCATTCCCTGTGCATTGATGCACTCTGCTGTTTTAATGTCTTTAGCTGATGCAGATGGTTGCACTAAGTTGCACTAATTCTACTAATTCCTAAGCTCTGCTTATTTCGCTTTGATTACACATGCTGTAGCCAGTGCACACATTTAAATACACATAAAAGAGTAACGTGATACAGGAAATAACAACAGCTTCAACTCATTGTTTTCTACTAACTGAAGAGTCTCTTATTGTTTGTATCAAAATCTTTACTTCACAGCTACTTTCTGGCTGAAATGGTGATTTTCTTCCATCAGCTGGATGCACAGGTAAATCTGTAAAGACATGTAAAGGCAGATGAACATCTGCAGCCTCTAATTTGAGAGATGTGGTGCTAATTTTAAAAGTGCCATGTGATTATACAATGTGACTGCCAAGATTATAACCTGAGCAGACAACAGCAGGCTGTAGCAGGTACATTTCTTCTTCTTTTGTGTGGGTAATTGGTAGGCTAGGATTTGCTATTTTTCACAGTGTCTTCAGTAGAGAGCAAATTCCCTCCAGATTTCACATCGTCTTCTTCTTCTATCCAAAAACAAAAGCTTGTTGAGGTGCAACTTGTCCATGCCGTCTCCCAAAAGTAGTGCCAGAAACAGTTTGACACTTTTATTGCAATGGGAAAAGGCCAGAGTGAAATCAACCGCGTAATTCTATATATAATTATTTTATAGCAGAGCTTGTGCTGGTACTACATGTGAGTATGTAACTACATATCAGGACATAAAGATCTTCCAAAAAACATATAAAAAATCTTTACTACAATCTCTAATTTTTTATTTCAGGCAGAATTGTTCATGGGTACAGCATTTAGTGTTTCTGTGGGAAACTGTTTCAAAACCATGCGCTGAATATTTTGATAAGGTTCTTTTTACTTTCCCACAGTTGTTATTTAGTCAGGAACTAAGGAAAGAAATGCCCCTGTCCCCAGCCCTGTGAACTGCAGCTGTACACAGTCTCCAAAGATTTGTCCTCACTGAGTTGTAGCCTTCTGACTATTACATATTAATACCCTCAAAAAACTGGGCTTCTTATTTTCAGCAGTAAAATATGACTAACTGACTTCTGAGGAGCGTTCGTCCAGATCTACAACATTTCAGCGGTATTTAAGATACTAACGTGCCCAAAATGTGAAACATGCAGGTGGTGCAGAGGAAAAACTGTTTCCCACCATCAAATCAAACTGGGTTCAATCTCTTGAACGCACACTTTAACCTCCCTACGAATGTTATTTACTGCTTTTGCTTCCTCTGAACTTCTGAACTAAGCTTTTGCACCTTGTTTGTTTTAAACGAGTGGTTATTAAAAAAGCCTTCTGTTTGTATGGATTTGTGCTCACACCGTATGTGAGGTCAGACGTGCAAACTTAACACCAATTAGTCAAGCTGTCTCCGCGCTAAATAAAATATGAGCTGGTGAATGAGGAATAAATAGTTTATTCCCCCTCAGTCTTTTTATTTAGTTTCAATTTTTACAGCCTGCTGTCGGTCCTCTCTTCACTGGGCTTACTGGAGAGTTTGCTGACATCAGAACACTGAGATTATCTTCACATTAAAAAGAACACCGAACAACTGTGAGAGCATGAACCATTGTCTGCTGAGAGGCCAATCAGATCTTCATGCAACTTCAAAAAGGAAAAAAGACTTGATATAATGAAGCACTTTTTCTAAAGAAAATGTCTTATTAATGATTTTTATGCACAATACAAATGAATGCTAAGCCAAGGGCATGAGCACGATCTGTTTCGAGGGCTCGTACAACCAGACAAATCAGGATTAATAGCTGCTCCTCATAAGGAGTCATTTCACCTTCACTTTTGACTTTTCTACAGCAGAAAACATAACACAGGGGAAAAGAGAGCAGACTAGCTGTCCAATTCATGCATGCTAGCACTTGTGGGGAAAAAAAACACATATGTTTGGTCCAGAGTGGTGACAAAGAGGAAGCCATGTTCTTCTTTAAAACGCTGGTAAATGTTAAATGTTGTACGGTGGCCATTTTGGGACATCTCAGTCTCAGCTTGCCAGGCTCAGCCCTACATTGTCAGACTTGGCCGAGCTCTCATTTGTTTGATCCGCACAAAAAAATCAAAGTATAAAACCAACGAGTTGCATTTCTGCGTGGGGTACATGTGGGACTATTTCTTGGTCGGGCAGAGTGCTCTCTCTTAAGAAAAGAAGACAAATTGATCTATGAAGATTAAACAAACAAAATTTGACATGTTAAACACAGCGGTAGCACTTTAAAGTGGCCAATATATTCGCTGCGGTTTGGTTGCAGCTCCCCGCGGGATCGCTGCAGTGAACGCGCAGTATCCTCCAACCCTAATAAGGCCTCATAAAATCCAACATGCTGTTCTTTTCTGCCACCGGGAGTTGAAAAGTGGCACCCATCAGTATGCAGTGTATCATACTCTATCATACAGGGGCTGCACTGAATACAAAATCCCAATCTGTTACAGATCTGACTATGAGAACATGGTTCTACCACACTGCCACAAGCCCCAGAATCATTGAACATGATGTAAAGTTTCTCTGTGATCGCTTTAAAAAGTGGATATTTTACATCTATCTCTTACCAGCTGTGTTGTCTGATCACAGAAAAAGAGAAACATGTAAATCATATCAACTACATTGTGAATTCAGCTGCGTTAAAACACAGCATAGGCTGTCACAAGGAGCAGGAGGAGCCTTCACAAGGGTTTAACAGTCTGAGTAGCCGCCTGTGTATCTCCACAGTCTGGACTGTGGGGCAGTGAAAGTAAAAAGACAGCAGTCTGTCTTCTCTAATTGCCAGAAACGTCATCTCTAAGATTACTTCACGATTCTAAAATGATGATTTGATTGCCACCGCGGCGCAGCAGCTGGATGACATTTTAGTCGCGATTACATCAATAGGTTATTTCTTGATTTTTAGGTTGTCTGACAACAGAGACAGAAAAATATGCGCAGCAACGAGATGTCTCCAAACATTTTTGGGAGAGCAGCCAGAGAGGCTCTTTAAACTTTTTCTTGTCCTGGATTTTTTTTTGTTTTCCAGCTGTCTCTTCTGAGGTTCAATGTAAAGAAAATTATAATCGAATGATTTCGTATGCACCGCGGGGCACAAAGGTGTGTCATCCCTCCACAGAGCGCCTCATTTTTCATCTTCGTTCTGCACGTCAGCAGAAAGCTGAACTACATTAAAATGTTAAATGTCATGTAAATTTATCCCACGAAACGGTTCGTGTTCACTGCACATGTTTGTATGACTTGAATAAAACAAAAAAAATCAGTTTGTAGTGTTTTGGTTTTTCAACATTCATATCAGGCTATTATATCATCAGAACTAATTCATCTTTATATTTATTATTTGCAATCCAGGATTACAATACATTGAAACTCTACTGTTACGCTCTACTACATTAATACATTTTTATAAGTCTTTATTTCTAAAGAAACACAAATGGGATTTGGAGATTCACACGAAGTTACTGACCAATATGACCACCTGTGTCTGTCAAAACTTAAAACATGTGTGAATAAATGAAAACATGGAGGGTGTTTCCGCCTGTTTGGAAGACAACCTTCTGTTACCCTCTGAATTTATTTGTACGCACTCATTTCAAACGCAGATAAGAGTCATCACACAGCTGTTGACATTGACCTGTATTTATGCTGTTTTTGTCAGACAACATCTGGACTTTAAAATAATGACTTGCAACAGAAAGCTGCAAGTGATGCTGAGATGCCTCATAAATTCCATTCAGGAGTTTTCATTTTTATCGATTTGTTTTACAGCGCAATAAACTGCAAGAAGTTTTAGTGTTTTAAACGAAAATGGGATATTTTTCAGACATATATTTTTACTTTGTCATAAATAAAATGCTTAAAATGTAGTGTGTTCTTCCTATTTTCAGCATCAGTTCATAGTTTTCGATATAAGTGTGTGTGTGTGTGTGTGTTTGTGTGTGTGTGTGTGCATGTTTTGCATGGGCTCGGCATTCACATGATCCGTGAGGGCGGCACTAACAGGCCATTAGGAGAACAATGGGCTTACAGCTTGATGGGTCAAGCAGTGTTGGCGTAAACTACTTGAATCTACAAAGAAGGGGCTGCTCATGTGTCACAATGATTTATAGCGTGATCGCAGAGAAGTTCACAGCGATGTTATTAGTTACCGTCAGTGGCCGTGAAACTACGAGACACAAGAGGAGAAGTGTTTGCCTGCTGTGAATATACATACATATAAGCTCGGGATAAAGTGAAGTCTGCAGTTAACATTTGCA
Source organism: Zanclus cornutus (assembly GCA_029814745.1). NCBI lineage: Eukaryota > Metazoa > Chordata > Actinopteri > Acanthuriformes > Zanclidae > Zanclus > Zanclus cornutus. The sequence continues at coordinate 4,563,379 of JAQQZW010000009.1, read as the reverse complement.
TGACAAAAGACGGGCTAACGGTGTGAATCCTTGTCACAATCTTTGACATTGTGAATACAGCCCATAATTAGGACATTAAAAGCAGTTATCCTGATTTTCACTGAGTCTTGAACTAAGTATTCAGTCACAGAAGGGGCTATTCACAGATGGCTCTGTTGTCAATATGAAAGAGAGACAGCGAGTGGGTCTGAGAGAATCAATGTAGTTAATAATTACTGTAGCTACTTGCTCCTTGGGAGTTCTTTGTCTGGCTCTATTGACTGAATGGACTGAGTCAAAGCAGGTTGTTGACTGAATGACAAACCGACATGCTTTAGTTTTTTTGTGGTTCTTTACTTCGTTTTGCAGAGTCACACAGCATTTACAGCATAGGTTACACTGCCACCTGGGAGAGATCCCAATTAACTACAAAGCAGCTGGACTGTAATACTGCCACACCTGCTGCTACAACAAAACTATACCCGTGTCAACCAAAAAAGTCAACATTCACAGGACTTCTTCTGTGCTTTATAGGTTCTTTAATGTATAGGATATTTAATGGTGCAGACGGTGTAATGTACGACCATCCAAAGCCACAGAGCTGCAGGGGGTTTACCTGTGCAGAGATCGATGTTAGCTGAGCACTCCTTATTGACATTTTGCTGTGAGACATTCTACAGCATGAATGCACAGCAGCCACAATAAAAGTGCGACATCGCAGGGTAGGAGTGGACAGTTTTGAGGCTCCTGCAATGATCTTTAGAAGTACTGGTAGTTGGACTTTGTTACCTAAAGCCTGGCCAGCAGTTTCTTCGTTTTTCCAGTCTCTGTGTTAAGCTAATTATCTGCTGGCTCGTAGCTTCATAATCACGGTCCAGAGAGGCATTGATCTTCTCTGCTAAAAGCTAATAAGCATATTTTACAAATTGTTCCAAAGCTATCCCTTTAAAACACGACTGAAGTTAATGGGAGTTTTGTCACTGATTTTAGTGTTCAGCTGTTGGTGCTGCTCAATGACAAGGAAGAGGATCAACAAAGTGATTAGGATTTATCTTAATGGGACCATGAACGTCTGTATTGAGATAGACAGACTGAAAAGTGTCAAGTTAAGATAAAGGACATCAGTCGGGTCCATTAGTTTGCACCAAGATAGGAAAACATAAAAAATATGAATAACCTTGTATATCATTTAAATTCGAAAGGATCAGCCAAACTTTAGAACTCTTTTAAACTCATGAGCGAATGGTCTCTTAAAGCACACAAATAAAAGATAAGAATATCATGAATATGTTTTGTCATTTCTGTGATTGACTAGCTTTTGTTATCGGGAACCAGACTCTGTTTATCCAGCTTTTCTTTATCACCAGAGCACTGCCTGTAAAGTCTGTTTATTTAATTACACTACAATCCAATGCTTGTGAAGATAGTGTGGAACTGTTCTGAAGATTTGTTTACAAATATATCTTGTCTGACTGAATATTTTCGACGGGTCGTCACTTGATTGGAGTGCAGCCAAGATAAGTGGGGACAAAGAAAAATACTATGGAATAAAAATTGAGCTTTAGCACGGAATCAACAACATTATCCCACAGCGGGGCCATGACCCGGTTTTAAGTTTCGAATACCTCTGCTTATTGATATGAAATGATTAAATCTCATCTCCATCTCTACATATCAATTTTATGTATGGCTCAAATAAGAAAAAAGGACATGAAAGAAGCTAAATATGACAATGTGGATGCTTATATATGAAATATGACCATATTACAGTCTGAAGTACAGGCATAGCTCAAGTTTATTTGGTGAAAAACTGATCATGTAAGATGTTTTTTGCTTACAAAAATTAAAACCCAAACTCAGAGTCAATATCTGTGACTGCTTCCACAAACGCTTACATGGATAAAATATTCATAATGTGCTGCAGTCTTCTTTGTCATTCACAAATCCAATCACAATCACCCGATCTACTGCTTTTGGTGCAATTCACTGCTTTCATTGCATATACATCTTCAGAACACACTGTACAGCATGCACCAGCACTACTTGAAGTAGGCATCAAAGGATTAAAGTCGTGACATCGCCCACCTTTTTATTTCTCCCCTCATTTAGTTAAATGCTGCCCTGTGCAATAAACCACAGGCTTTTAAAATCATAAAACTGGTACCAACAAGGCCCAACGTGCTCCATCCGCTCATCAGCTTAAAGAAGTCGACTCAGAAGTCCTAAATGTGGCTTTTATCCAAATCAATGAATAGAAAAAAAATTAGATTAAAGGGAAATTTTGCTGATTTTCAACCATATTTGTATTACAACGTCGGGAGAATGAACACTGGTTAACTTGCCTCAGCGTTGCCTGCACGAAGACGATTATACTTAACTATAGTGCGAGAGGGTTTGTGACCAGGCAGCCGCCATATTGTTTCCTGAATTGTGATAACTGAGGCTGAAAAAACTCAGACAAAACTTTAAAACAAGGCACTGCTGTAAAAAAATTACTTTAGATTCTGTTACTGCATGGCCTACTTTTAGAACATTTTCTGAAACAATTTGGTGTACTGTTAAACTGTTTGTTGCCAGTCGGCAGCCACATTGTTTCCTGTTTTAAAACGGACAAGGCAAAAACAAGCGCTGCCCAACAGCTGTACCTCACCCACCAGCATGAAGTCTGATCTAAATTAAGTTTCTCAATGCTTTTTGCAAGTTTTGCCAAGACGAGCGTTTTCGCTGAACTTAGTGAAAAAAAAAAAGAAAAATGCATATATTGTAATATAAAGAAAAATGTATATATTGTAATATATATTTTGTTTTGTAAAGTGTTTGTTTTTGTAATACACATTTCGGTCACAAGAGGGCAAAGTGCACCACTACTCCACAGAAGTTTGCCTTTCTGGTAGAAATCTTTCTTCACATTGTAAAAAGGTCTATTTTTACCTAAACCATGATGTTTTTCTAAACACTGTGTCACCTGACAGCTAAAGGCTTTCTGATATACTAAAGGCAAACCTCTCCCATGTGTGAAGCAGTGGTGCAAAAATGTGTATTACAGAAACAAAAGTAAAAATAAGCCTAATAAAAAAAAATAAGCCTAATAAAAAAAACTTATTTTCACCCTTTTTAACAGATGACAAGAAAAAACAAGTCACTTTACCTGGCAAAACACATTAGAGAAAACAATTTAGTTAAGACTTAGAAAATGAATCACCTTGCAGGGCTTCCATAAGTTATGGATGTTTATTCACAACTGACATAGGTTATAATGACATCCTCAGAAAGAGTAAGACACCATTAACTCAAAAATCGTATCTGTGTTACGGTATGACTAAGTTATAACTAAGAGATGGAGTGCAATTTTCATGCAAACTACGGCGATGTGGCACTAGTTGCATCCTGGAGATGTGTTACAAGGGCACAGCTGCAGCTTCAACTGCTGACAGAGCTCGCTTCATGTCCTACGCCCACGTCTCTCGCTCGAGTCTGTTCCAAAACCTCTGCTATAACCTGCCTGCATAAATTTGCCCTGCCAAGGTTAAATGCCAGCTGAACATTAATGATAATAAATACAAAGTTACATACTGTGCATCTTCCAACAGCAAAAGTGCTAATGTTCTATTCACTGAATGCTGCTAGGTGATGTATTTAAATATAGCGCTCGCTTTGCCTGAAGTGTTTACTGACATTTAGTTTCAATGTAATGTTTGCAAAAACCACGAGGGAATTAAAATTCCCCTTGACTGAAAGTTTTGACGCAGCACAGGGGTGAACAGTAAATTCTTGGGCCATGTTGTGCATTTATTATACAAATGCAGTTACTATGTTTAGTCCCTCGTTTATTTTTGACAGAGCTCGACAAACAAAACTGTTGGTTTGTCTTGCTTTTGAAAAGTTTGATGATTACTATCATGCACAGACATCATACAACAACAGTAGACTGTTGTTTATTCATTCATTCTCTTCGTGACTGCAAGCAACTGATGGCCTTCGGTCATGAACAAGACTTTCTGTCCTGGCATCTGAAACATGTAGCGGACTCATCAAACTTTCGGTGGTCTCCGCTTGGTTTAACTCAACAGCTCCGTAGCTGATGAAGCCCTGCTGCGTGGATACACTTGGTTACACATCAGCTCCAGCAGTATTTTCGGGTCAGCTGCCCATGTTGCCTCGGTAACGCTTGTGTTCTGGAGCTACAAGGAAGACAGCTGTATCTCTCGCCTGGGTTACACAGTACAGACAAGAGGTGGTAATGAGAAAACAAATTTCCAAACAAGTCACTTGTAAATCCTGTTGCAAACAAGCCTAATAAAATTGACAGTGCAAGTTTGAAGTTGCCCTCAAATTCATTTAGCTAAAAAATCTTAAAACTTAGAAATTATACAGCAATTAAAACAATTTCATTATTACACAGCCTGACAAAACAAAGCACCATTGTATAATATCATAAAATAATTATGCTTCCATTTTGTTGTCAAATGGATATTTGTGCTTAATGTATTTTGAGCCTCTCAAATGGTACTTCAAAAAACAATAGTGCCAATTTTGCAAAACGCTCACGATTGTCAGGAGTTATATTTTAAACAGCACACCCACAAAACTTTGTCCTGCCATCATCTGTCTGGTTTTAGCTGCAATGCGTAACTTTCCACTTTTTCAAATTACAGCAGAGATGGAAGGGCATATTTGCTATTTCACCTTGTTGCTGTTGGTGACTCTAATGCAAATGGTATTGGCACAGTCAACCGAAAAGGCACAACCAAACAAACCCAATCAACAGCGGCATATAAGGGGCATTTCAAATTGTGGTAAATGGACCATTTCAATGCAGAGCACTGAAGTATGCAGTATATTCATTTAAGCTAAGTCAATTTAAGTTTTATAAATGTATACAAGAAAGTGCACACATTAATGGGATTATCAAACCGTGCTGGGTCTGTACTGTGGGTACATGTGGGCACTCTGTCAGTCTGCAGGCTGAGACTGTGAGCATTGCGAGTCTGAGAGTGACTCTCGCTAAAGCTGTGTCAGAATTTTAATCTAAAATAGAGAATGCCTGGTCTATCAGACAGGCAATGGACCAGTGTTATTGGGATTTGGCCCTGCCATGGCTCCCTAACCTGAGGACAATTATCATCAGGTAACAGAAAAAAGCACAACAGAGACAGAAGGAGGAATTAGGACACAACAGGGCAGCCGGAAAGGACACAAACATTGCAAATTTATCTGGTCTTTGCCGTCTGCCTTCTGATGATAGCGTGCTAATGGTGTTACAGCTCCCTCTTATTACCGGCTCAATGCCGGGGCTGATGACAATCACTGTCGAGCCAAAGAGGCACACATTATAATTGCCTTGTCAAAAAACAAATAACAGTTATTATCAGTTAGAAAGGAAGATTCAAGATATTTTGCACATAAACGCTTGGTTTACTCAACAGCTGCTGAGCTATGCCTCAGAAAACACAAAGACCAACAAGCTAATATCAACATGCTAATATTCCCAGAATAACGGCACACTCTGGAGTTAATAATTTCTGACCACAAAATAATTCACATTTCTGACAAGCTTATTATCATTCAGTCCAAACCAGTTTGTTTCACCTTTTGAAATGTCCTAAGTATTTCATTTTGGGGGGGTATCACTTTGAGAATGCCGGTGAAAATTTAATAATCGTGCAAGAAATTAAATGTG
>JAQQZW010000009.1:4447653-4458169 GCA_029814745.1 Zanclus cornutus | reverse complement strand
TATATATATACACACACACACACACACACAAATATGAAAACATAAATAAATTGCTTTGACACGAGGTCTTCATTAGGGCTGTACCTGACTCACAATTTTGTCAGCTGAATCCGATTTGGCTGTTCAATACAAATATTTAACTATCCGTTGCTTCTTTTAAATACATTTCAAGCAAAATTTACTGAAGTGCCATTTTTTGAACAGCGTTCGGCAGTGCAGTCAGGGTGAAAGCAATGTTGATGCAATAATGTAAACAAGCCTAGTTAGCCCTACGAGTTAAAGCATGCTAACGACTCAAAGGAAAACGGAAAAAATGTGCAACAACATTTTTTGCTGAAATTTGATATCAAATAAAAGCCAGAGACTATGTCGTGTTAAGTTGATGTGAGCTGAAAGCAGAAGATAACACTTTCACGGAGCCTGACTGGAAAGACTTCTCTTCCTTAGGGCAGCGGCCTCAATCTCACTCAGACTCAACCTGTGTCTGAGTGTGATGTGAGGGGGAAAAAAAAAAATCTACTTGAAGAATTTCAGGCAACTGAGGGGTTTCCGACTGATGATTCGAATCTTTAACTTTCAGCTGGCAGCCCACGTTCTCATACATGGTTACAAATTGGAACATTAAGAAATTAGTAGAATCACTCATCTGCAGAAATTTGCCTTCATTGAACCCTAAACCAGTTAAACCAGGTGTGCAGGAAGATGGAAGAATGAGCAGGTTGTACAGCACCAGCGCAAGATGCTCGCAAATCTATAAGTAAAACCTACATTAAATAAAGATGGGCTCTGAATCGAAAAACCATTAAGTGCATTTTAACAGCAGATGACAAGCCGCATGACAAATACACATGCAACTTCTGCTCGGCTCGCCTAAACATAAGGCCTGTTAATGTAGCAGACATGGCATTGCAGTACTTCCTCTTTTCTCCCCCACAGCGCACCCCATCCGACTGTCACCAACCCCTCTCAGCCACCACAACCTCCCATCTGCTCACCAGTTCACTCGGGGACAAACAGACAGAGGAGCAACCAGGGAGGAGATTCAAAACACCCAGCAAATATGCTCTGAATACACAGCAACAGAGCCTCAACTGCTACAAGACTAAACGATGCGTTTATACCATCTAATGAACTCGTTTGTTTACTGCTTAATGCTGTGCAAGTCAACAGTAGCAGCATGTTATCTAATCAGACAGGATAAAAAAGTCTGTGTGATTACAGGGCTTGAAGTCTTTCAGACATTTAAAACAGGACAGATGCTGCTAAATATACAGTATATCATTCTAAAACAGCCACAAACTTCACACAAACTTTTGCAGATCATCTATAGTAAATCAAAAACCTTTTTTAGTCTGTGATGTTCCGTGCTGCTGTTCACTTATTTTTGGGTCCATTCTCACATCTCCTCTCGTCTTGTCTCTCCACAGTTGTCACACAGCAGTAAAATAGAGGTGTCACTTCTCGCTGGGGAGTTCAACCCTGTAACGTTTACATATACTTCATGTTAGAGGGAAACGGACAGCACGCTCTCTGCAACTGCACTCACTGTCAGAAAAATTCAGGTGTCTCAAATTACGATAGTGATTTGGCTTGATGTAATACATTTTCTGGAAGTGTGATGGAGAATAAATTGAAATAAAATGAGAACGTGTTTTCATCTAACCTATTAATGTAAAAGTCCTGAAAATGCAATACTGCCATAACATTGTGCTGCTAACGGCTATATTATGGCTAAATACAACCAGAGATATCAGGCCTTGATTTTGAGTTACACAATATTGGAAATCTGATAAAAACCAAGTAAGAGCCAATACTTATTAATATTTACTTAATATTTACGGAAGGTTGCTTCACATCCTTCAAGAGCCATATTTCTCGTATATGTTTACAGTTGGTAAGATTTGTTTTGTTGGTGCAGGCAGCGAGAAGCAGGGTCGTACTGACGTGGTGGATCTGACTTCACTTAGCCGACAATATGCTTCAACTGGAAAGAGAGACATCTCTGGATTTGACTTTGGAGCAAGACGCCATGCAGACGTCAAACTGCAAGACACCTCTGAGGACAGAAGAGACCAACACAACAAGTTTTGTTTGACCCACCAGCACAAACTTTAAACATTCACCTTTTTAAACTCAGTGACTATGTCGAAGCGTGGGCTGGAAGACTGACCGACCCAACAGCTCCGGTGGGAAATAGAGAAGAGTTCACCTGGTCTGAGTGAGCTGGTCGTGGGAGGCAGACAGTGGCCTGGCTCAGTATGTTGGTCTACTCTGTACATGCGACATATATTGCAAGTCTGTCTGTCCAGATGGGGGATTCCTCGGGGTAGTTATCCGAAGTGAGGGCGTACGCATTGAGGGTGCTGTTTGCTGTACAGATTGTAAAGCCTCTTGAGGAAAATCTGTGATTTGTGATATTGGTTTTTAAATAAAATTGATTTGACTTGACAAAATGTTGATTAAATATGTATGTGACACACGCTGTAGCCTACTTAATCTGACACACCTCATTTCTCACAAGCTACCTGATACAAATATGAGAGGACTTTATTCAAATTCATAAGGTTTAAAAGCTTGAATTATATATATGTGATTTTAATGAAAGTTAAAATCCAATTCCTCGAATTGACCTGACATAATCCACTAAAGAGAAGACGCCTCACTCTGTTGGGTTTGTCGGAACGACAGAAATACTCTGTAAACTTCGATGCATTGCTACAGATCGGAAGTTCTTCCCTCACAAACAATCTTTGATCGAGGACAGACACTGGCAGCCGAAAACACTTTAACCAGACAACAGATGAGTTTAATATTGGCCTGTCACCAACTTCCTCACATAATTAACGTTAATTAGCAACAGCTGATGTCACCTGCTGCCAGCGATGTTAGTGAAACAGTGAGAACAACAGTCAGTGCCAGCTGGAAATGAGAAACTGCTACTGGGATGTTTTGGAGATTGCTCTTTGCTAATAAGACAGAGAGACAGATTTGTTAGTGTCTTAGCAAATGTTTGTATTCTTCCAACCTTTGAGTCTGAACTAAGAGTCACTCGCACCAGGGCACCCAAATAACTGTTCTCAGTCACACACCCTGATGTTTACTTTGATATAACTCTGTGATCCTCGGTGATCCTTGATGATCACTGGGACAGTAGATCAAGACTATCAAACCAACATGCTTTTGGTGAATTATTTCTGCCAATTCTGAATGAAGTGTGTTTTACCTTGAGTTAACAGAGGTAAATTAAGCTTATCTTGTTCGGTGGAAGACAAAATGTTGAATTCAGAGCATGCAGGGTTGTAATCATCTGTTTAATAATGAATACAGAGGTAATATTAGTTTCTTGACATTTTGTGAGTTAATTGTGTTTTATTTAGTAGAGTACAAAGTAAGCACCATCTCCCAGCGAGGTCAGTTATTAAGCTCTAAACACAGATATTATTTGACTGAAATTTCTCCCATTTGTCCAGGACATTTACATCTTCCAGGACACGTTGGAGGACAGGTGGCTGAACTACCCTTCAAATGGGCCGTGCAGACCAAAGTTCTGCATCAGAGGGCAAAGTAGTGAAGACGATCCAATGAGAGGATGAACAAGGAGGAGGAGGAGGCCAAGATGGAGGATTAAGAGACAGCAAAGGTTTAAGCGGAGAGACAGAGGAGAAGATGAATGAGTCTTTAATGGATGACGAGGAAACGAGACGGGCAGAGAAAGAGCAGTACTGTGGGGGAGACAGACTGAGCGATGCAGAAAAGAGGGGCTGTGCGTATTGCAGTGCCAGCTGATGATGGATTTGCACACGCTCTAGTCAGTTGGTAATGGGAGCGTGTGAGCTGTTAGAGCATGACTCAGTGCTGAAGGGTCACACTGAGGCCACGCATGATTAACACAGTACCTAGAGCCAAAGGACAACTCTGATACAGACCGATATTCATCACCGCGCAAATATTTGAATCTACACAGTCACTTTAATTATATATGATGGATATAGTGTTGTTTTATACCTAATTGTGGAAATGTAAAATTCCAAATATTTTCTTTTTTTCATGCAGCTAAGAGAAAAAAATCAGAAGAAATATTTTTGGATGATGTTTAAGAATGAAAGGGATATTGAGTGAAAATGAAAGGAAATTAAATATTTTTACAAGGATCAGTGGGCTCTGGCTATTCATGTGGTATTAAACCCTTCTGGTGATCAAACAGTATCCCAGACAAGTGAAATGAAGAGTAGGCAGAGCACGGGGTGATAAAATAAAAAGACAGAAGAAGACTGGAGGAATACTGAAAAGGAGGATGAAGGATGAAACTGACAAATGGGCAGAAGTTTGCTTCATGGAGGAAGACCTGACTTATCTCTGTGTTAGCCACTGTGCTTGCTAGGTCAGTTAAAAATAGTACAAGTCTCTTCAATTGACGCTAATCTTTGCAGATGGGATGTGTGCAGCGCGGCGGTGGTAGCAGCAGGGATGAATGTAGTCTCAGGCCACTGCAACAGAGCGTGTAAACCCCTCCTACACACACACACACACACACACACACTTTCCCAGAAATGTCAACTCCTAACAGTTTTCCTTTGAATTGCTCTGTCTTGATTTCTCAGTCAGTCATTTTGCATTTTGATTCATATCTCAGTGCGTTCAGGCAGGGGTAAATGGAGTTGCTTAGCAACTTAGATCCACACAGCCACTTTCCTGCAAGCCTTTCTACCCCTTCCAAAAATATACTCCCTCTGTGTATCCCCTTTTTCATGCTCTCCAGCCAAACACACAGATACTATTTCATACTGAGTAGCAACTTCATTCAGTGGTGTTTAGAGTTGAATACAAAGAATACGAGACCATCATATTTCCCAGGAACTCCAGCCAAAATCTGCTCTTTTTTACCTGGATAAATACAGATAGAAACCCAAAATTTTTTAACATGTGTGCTAGTGTATATGTGCTGCGCATATACAGTACATCTGCCATGTACTCTAGAAAGACACACGGGAGCGATTTCTGATCTGATGCCTCTATCATTTTCTCTGCTTTTCAAAACTGTCGCCATTTGTTTTATGATGTCAAAACACTGCAGTTAGGTTGAAGTTAGGCACAAAAATGACTCCTGATTAAGTTTAGGGAAAGTTCACCTTTTGGGTTAAAATAAGTACTCTTATGGATGTAAGTGAAACATTATTGTTTGGCTTAAAATTAGCACTTTGCTAAGGTTAGGCAACCTATCATCATCATCGTCATGGTTACCATAATAAAAAAAACATGATTACTTTTAGGAAACAACCACAGTCACGTTTGAAAGACAAAAAAATGCTGACAGCTGGAAACAGAAAATAAACAGCGGTCTTCCTGCTAAAGTCTAATGTTTTTTTTGAACATTTTTACCTTTATTTTGTATTAGAAGATTTTATTTTTGTAAGGTGCCACAGAAACTCCTCTCGATCGAACGCTGTCCTTTCTCCCAGTGCTTCATTCTCTTGATCTGACTGAAGAAACGACAGCGCAACTACAATTTCCTTAGCCTTGGTCCGTCTTTGAAAGCCTCTGAACCCTGAGATGGAAAGAATAAATCTTTTATGTCATGCGAACAATTCACACACGCAGCAAGCTTGTTGAAACTTGTTAAAAAGCATCCAGCTGCCCTTCCTCGTAAAAGGACCCAGAGGGCTCCATATGGAAATAATGAAGTCAGTACATTTACAGTATGGAAATGATGTGGACAGTTGGTGACAGCGTATCACCACTCAGAAGAGAGATAATGATAAGAGTGCGCTTATCAGCAGAACTGTGGCAGTAATTATGAGCTTTTGGTAGGTATGTCAGAGATTTAGACTGACGACGACACTCCCCGAGGGCTGCACAACAGAATGTTTGAGCTCATTTCTAATTAGCAACCTCGATTGACTGCAAAATAACAGCTGATTTGGCCCGGTGTCCTCGTAATGAATTCAATTACCAATGAACGCAAAGAGGAATTAAAACCACATACAGCCAACCCTCCGCGCTGCAGCCGTGTCCCCGAGGAAGGTGGCGGAGCGAGATTACTGTGTTAAAGAAGGCTCAGCCGCACAAAATACATGCATATCCACACCAACTTTCACATTTTTAAATACCTTAATGACTTTACAGCAATGATATCTCTGATGATGTTTGTGATTAGCTCCCTAATTGTTGCTCTGACAGTTGCAGCATGTGACTGTTGCATCTATTTTCTTTGTCATTTACTTGATTAGCTTAATTACCATGTATCTCTTGAGAAGACTATGATCCTTTTGAGGTTTCTATACAAACAAAACCAAAAGACGAGTTCTAGTGTGTGTGCGCGGGACTGCGTACACTGCCATGTATATTTAAAGGTGTTAAGTGCAACGTTCTCACATCAATAAAAGATTACCAGTTTAATTATACGTATTAATATACTAAGACATTAGTATAATTACTACATGCAAATAAGAGTTCTGCCAAGCAGACTGGCAGCCTCTACACGGCATGTTAGATGATGTGACGCTGGTTCTGATGTAGTACCAAGTGCACTTAATTGCTTAATGGCACCAAACAAAGATGGAACTCTCGCAGTGTCAGATAGTGGACAGCTAAAGGAAAAAAAAAAAAAAAAGGACAAGGAGAAAACTGTTAACTGATTAGAGTTTAAAATGGAAATCAGAGGTCGTCTCTTTGAGAAAACCATTTATTCCAATCAAGTTTTTTTTTTTTTTCATGCCATCGTTTTACCTACTATTTCTTCTGACTTCTAATATTTGCTGTGACCTCTCGGCATATAAGGCAAAACAACTGAAAGTGACCTAAACCTGAAATGTTGTAAATAAACTCCTATTGCATAGAAAAAACATGAACACAAAACTACAGTAAGACATCAGTACAGAGGAATGATAGTTCAAAGCTGCTGAACAAGGAAGTTGGCCTATAGTCTGTGATGTTCAAAGATGTGGGGAATGGTCTTTCCGTGTGGATGTTGTTACAGGTTAACTCTCCTGTCAGTGTCCTTGAGCACTGCACAGGTTTGGAGCTGAAGTTGGTCCCCTGGCGTTGTGCGGTGGCTGCCCGTTGCTCCTCAGGGATGGGTTAAATGCAGAGAACCAATTTCATGACATTGTACTGAGAATGACTGTATGTTACAATACAGAAGTCTCCTTCTAAAAATAATTGGCATGAATAATTTGCATTATTTCTGCCAAGGTTTTCATAGTTAATGTACAGTTAATATCTTCAAGTTTTACCTTTAAACTTTACATTGAAATTTGCCCTTAAGCAACTGTAGAGTTAGATGAACCCTATTTTACACACTGTATGAGTATATAAAACATGGATTCTGTATTTGAGTATTCCAACAACTCAGTGAAGTGATATGCAACTGATATCGTATAAAATATTCAAGACACCATGCGCTTCAAACAGAACTCCTATGTAAAATGTAAATATTCTACACATCTTGTGCATAATTTTATATTTTCTTTGTTTCTCATCCTGACATATTCGATAACTCTAGAGGGCTGCACATCTTGACTAGAATTTAAAGCAACCCTCTGCTGGTTTCAACAAAGCTTGGCAGCACAATTTAATGGTTTCATGGGTGGCTGAAACTTGTTTAAAGAGATTAAATATGATACACGCAGATTCTTAAATCCTGAAGTGTTTTTACTTTTAATACATGTACCTGTGTGCAAGTATGTCACGTTTATGGCTCAAACACTTCAGTAGTACTGAAAATGGATTAATGGCATAGTTTATCACACGTATAATATGTAACATTTACAGGTTCGATATTTTGTTGATCTGCACATTTACATTATTCCAAATGTTTTTGTTTTGTTTAAACCCTACAGAGAAATCTGTTATTTTATTCAAGGTAATTGTGTGGTTCATTTTGTTGCCTGTCATGTCAACTTCCTGGGTAACACCAGTCAGTAAGGAAGGAAGTCAGCCAATGTGAGAAAATGTAACGTGAATAAAACCTAAATACATTATCTCGTTCATGAACATGCCTGAGTCAGTCAGCAGGGCTGTGAATCTTGGGGTCACGACTCGATTCAAAATCAATTTTTCGTTTTTTTATAAATTTTTTAATAAAAATAATAAGTTGTTGTTCTTCTTCTTCTTTTTCATCTTCCTTTTCTTCATTATTATCATTATAATTATTATTATTTTAAATGACTTGCTGACAAATCAGAAAATAAGATGTTAGCAGCCCTTGTCAGTTTAACTATAATTTAATATGGCTGATTTACAACAATTCCTGTAATGGGACAAAACTCAACTAGGTCATAGTCATCACTGGCAGCAGAGTCAAGTCAGAGGGCAAACAAGGGCCACAATCAAACACAATAAATGCTACAAACAAGGTGATGAGGAATAAGAACATGAGAAGCATGTTTATACATGGTACACTGTAAATTGAAAATATTACGATGTTGCTTTTGAGTGCATTACTTCACTCGGTTTTATGTAAATCTTTCACTATATAAATGTTTTCCAGGCTGCCTGGCTGCAAAAAACAGCAATCATCACTCTAAGCCCTGTGGGCACAAGTGTGTAATGAGAACAGATCTACAGCAATAACACCAGAATATGTGCCTGAGCACACACAGAGAGCCCTACATGCAGGTTTTTTTAACAGCATTTTTGGTGTGTTTGTATTTATCTTCTATTTCTCTCTGAGCCAAATGAGGCCATGCAACGTGTGTGGGGTGGGAGGGGGTGGAGGGAGAGAGAAGAGGCAGGAGGCAGGAGGCAGGAGGCAGGAGGCAGGAGGATGCAGGGGAAAAAACACAGTTTGTCCTCCAAGGGAGTGATGATCTGAATTTCAGATTCACTGTAAAGAGAGGGTAGCATTTTATGGGTTGTTGTTGTCATTTGTCATTTTCCTGAAGCCAAGTTGTACAACCAAGGTCGAACAAATTTGACTCATCCTCAACCTGGTTAAAATTCCTCACTGTGCTCCTGTGTAGTCAATGCCTTTCAGCTAAGCAAACAGAGAGTGGCATCATGGGAACAGTAGTATTTGTGGCTTTTCAGACTGCAGGTAAACGGAGCTGTGGGAACGAGGATAAAAGGGATGAAGAAAGGAAAAAGACGGAGGTGAAGAAAATTGTGCTCCACAGCTCCACTGTGAAAATTCCCACGGGAAGAAGACCTAGGAGAGGAGAGCAAAATTGAGAAAACGCCCCTTTGCCACCCACTACTGCTTCAGGCTGAGATAAATTGAAGCGGGAGTAGGAGGAGGAGAAGGGAGGAGGACAAGATGAAGGTTGGAGAAGACGAAAGACAAACGCCAAAATACACACTTCACAGGAAACTCTGCCATAAAATCAGTAAAGATAGAAGATGATGAATTACTGATGGAGCTCCACTTTGACACTATAAACTTTGGGTCTGCTCTGTGTTAGCTTGCTAGAACAAAATGTTTGAAGCTATGCATCTAATGTTAGCAGCAGAGCATGTCCTGTGCCAGAGAAGCTTAAATTCAAGCCTGAGGCACTGCAGCTCCACTGGTTTTCTGTCCAACCAGCTAGCTGAATGCGCTCTGGGTCTGAATCACTCACCACGGAGAGCATAGGGACGAGGACAAGCAGGGATGCAGACCTGAAGGCTCAGACTGGAGGCTAAGAGACTCTTATATGTGATAAGTTGAGAACAACAGTCTCCTGGGCACGCTCATCAAGCAGTTTTGTCAGGATCTCAGCAGGCCACCGACTGACACTCCAAACAGAAAGGCTGGGATGAATTGGAGGCTGTAAACTGAAAGTTACACAGCTCACCAGCAGCAAAGGCTCATACAGCACATGTCAGTCAACACCCTGCTGACAGAGAGAGGCAGAGTTTCTTTACTGTGCAGGTCTTTGGTGACAAAACAGCCAAGACTGTTCATGCCTTAAGAGGCTCCTCTATGAGATGATAAGCTCCACAAAGCCTGGGATAAACAAGTTTCAACACAATAAATTCAACAAGTGCTGGTGGGGATTTCATGGGTAAACCCCCGTTGAATCATTGAACATTTCATGCCACTACTTGAGGCTCAAAAATGACTCTAAATTAACACATTCAAACTGTTTCCCATTTCGAAATCTCAGGGGGTGACACACAGGTGTGATGTTGTTTGATCTAATACCACAGACAGCACCAAGAGAGGAGTCACATTAATATTCAACTCGGCTATCAGACTGCACAAATGCTCATCATAAACAAAACAAAAAAGCCTCCAACATAAACAACAAAACACGCAATTTATCACTGCCTTTCAAAACAACCCATATGAGCATTTCTCTCATGATACTGTTTGTCAGTATCTTCCAAAACAGACATGACTGTCGCAACAATAATTCAAATGACCGTGTTTTTTTTAAATCTGCTACCTTAATGATTAGGATGTGTTTTGGTGTAGCAAAACAAAACGACTTGGTTAAGGTTTAGGAAAGATGGTGGTCATGTTTAAAAGAAAACATCGGGAACTGTTTGGAGGTTACGTGAGGCAAAAAGTCTCCACAGTCAAAATCAAAGGGACGTC
>JAQQZW010000009.1:4371014-4382459 GCA_029814745.1 Zanclus cornutus | reverse complement strand
AGACATTTTAATGTGGACATGTTACATTTTGAAGGCTTGAGCGGTGCTCCTACACTCTGTACTGGGTGCCATTAAAAGCCATTACAGTTTAGACCGAAAAAAAAAATTTACAGTTACAGTTTGGGGGCTGAAGTGCTATCTAGTGGACAGAGAGCCCCTTTCTAAATGTAGCCATACTTAAAACCGTCATGTGGAGTGGCCTTAGAGCAAGTCAGTGTACTCTCATAAAATCCCTGGACATTGCTCTGTGGCTGAGTTTACTGTCTGCAGAGGTAGGTAAACAAAAAGAAGGTTTCATAAGTAGAGCAATCAAACATAACAATAACATCATCATGCAAGGCACAATGAAATTGAAAGTTAACTAACGTTGCAGTAGGCTCGCAATTTTCACTCTTCAGCATCAAAACAGATCAAGGGAATTCACGTTAACTAGCCAGTTGACCTTTGATTTTATAATCATTAGTCAATATCTGCTGAAAGCAACTGATAGCTAGTGCACCATGCAGCCGCAACACACACATATATGCAGAACAAAACCAAGACTAACTGCATGTGACAGCATATTACAACACAAACCCACACACACATGAAAATATAAACATACCCTCCAGCACATTAAAACACACACTCGTGAACACACACATTCCATCTCCTCCCTCTCCGGTGGCCATGATGAAGTAGGTCTCCAGACAGGCTGCTGAGGTAATGGACCATACTCCTCTCTTCCAGCCTACTCTTCTCTTCTGCTGGTGTGAATGCAAGCCAACATCCACACTCAAAATATTACCTCATGTCCTGACTTCTCCTCTGCTCAGTCACTTACACAGCTCTCTGTCTCTGCCACAAACCTCTCATTTTCTGTCTTGTTTAAAACACCAGTAGGTGATTAACTAGGCCATAACATAAAACATTTACGAATATTAGTGAATTACAGAATCGAGATAGGGGCTGATCCGGGTAATTTTTTGATGGATTGGTATTGACTGCAAAAAGCCCTCTTCATTTCCAAAACATTGTTTAATCACACTGTGCTCCATTAACTGCACAATGAAGTAAGTACACAGAATAATTTTTTACGCATTCTAGCAGAAGAGTTGTTTAATGTATCTCAGTGGTACTTCAAGCTGAACCACATCTCTAAAGTGTTGCACTTAGTTAAAACTGCATTTAAACTTTAATATTATGTTCGGACTAAGAATAAAGGAAGTCTAAACGTCGAAATGTTGCATAGATTCACTCGTTACAACATATCCAATCAATCACGTCTGTCTCCATAAATACTACAGGACAACTTTGTTATTTGACGTACTATATTTTAGGACATACTATAGCTATGTAGATGTAAAAGATATAGAAATTGCTTCTTGGTCATTTTTATATAGGCTCACTGGAAGCTAGGTATACACTGCGCACATCTACTGACAGGTGCTTAGACACTATAGGACTGAGATCAGGACAAGTTTTGGGTAAGAAAGTCACTACTTCTTTGGGAACCACCGATATGTGTTCAAAGAAAAGAGAATCAAATCAGACAAAAGAACCAAAATTTGGTATGTAGTCTAAGGTCAGATTTGTGCTCTTCATTATTTAGTCTCTGATCAGATAGTTCCTGATCTAAATGATCATTTTGCTAAGTTTAGGCGTAGGTAAGTGTTAAAACAACATCTACCATTAGAGAAGTTTGTTGTTTGTTGTTAAATGAAAGCATGTATGCATTTCTCAAAGTAAGTTATCTGAAAAAGTCAGCTGAATTTTAAAAGCCCCTAATTATGAATGAGAGCAAAAATCATGATCAGGGTCTCATTTTTAAAACAGTATGTAGGATCCAAACTAAAAGTGTACGTGGTGTGCACCAAAAATAAGTTTATTAAGTTCCCTCTATAAATTACTTTTTTAGTATTTATATGTTTGCTGCAATAAGACTGACTGCTGGACACCTTGCTAAAATGATCAGGACAATCAGTGGAATCTTTATATCCCACCATGATGTCACTGACTTTATTTCGAGACTTTGACCATTTACAAAAATCCGTATGTACAGGCAGTGAAGATGGGCCAGGTGAGGTGACTGTAGAAGGTAGAGCGTGTGTGGAAGCCATCGCGGTGTCTCCACAAATAACACTGCTAGTTCGAATATTTATCATAAAGTGGATCTATAGCCAAGTAACGTCTCATATGAAATGACATCAAATGTTTGAGAGATATCATTATACATATAGTGATTCCTCTCATATTTCACTTCTACAATCTGGCATCAATTTACCACCTCACCATCTGCATCTGCCAATCTACCAAGTTTCCCTGTCTATAAAATGTCTGCATGCATGGGTCAGGGTTAACTTACAGGTGCGGACATTCTGCCTTCAAGTTTGTTTTTTTTTTTATCACAACTTTTGCGTGGGAAGTGGCGAATGCCTCTTACAGCCCCTCAACAGTTGTAAATGACACCCACGGAAATGCCTGGTGTATATTATGTAAATAAATAAAGGTAACTATTTATATTCTACATGTTTTAATGTACATCTTCAGTACTGCAACACTGAAAAAATTTCATAGGTCAAAAACAGATTAATTGATTCAACACAATGCAGGACCCACTGTCACGACCACAACATTGACTGCCACATTCACACCAGGTTAGTCTGCCAATGAAGGGGAGGAAGTCTGTGTTCACTGGCTCATGGTTTCGCAGTTAATTCCCTACAGTTCCAGGGAAGCTCAGGTTAGAGAAAAAGAAAACCTTTTCTGCATTATGTACCATGACCATGCTGTGATATTATGGTGGTAAAGAACAACACGAGTAACCTTTTCATTATTAAAGCTCTGAAAATGGATGATGGACTTTAGCTGCTTATTCTCTGTTGAAAAAGCAAAATGCATTACTCTGTTCCAACATGTCAACCGAAATAATTCATTCATTAATCACTAAGCCAATAATTTTCAGTGCAGCCCAAAATCAGTATCACTTGTTTGACAGTGAGGAAAACTCTTTAGAGAAAATTACTGCTCCTTTAAGCCTCGCCACAACACACACGATATCATCAACCGACCATAATCCACCACTGCAGGCAGCTGCAGTGTCTACCACTCTCCACACTGAGCTGTCTGTCTGTGGCTGCACTCCAGTTTTTCCTTCCATGCTGGTTAAATAACGCAGGTTGTCGCTGCCTCTTTTGGGTGTTTTAGAGAGGCGGGCTTGTGGGTGGCAGCAGTGCTTTCCATGCCCTTTAAGACACTCAGACATCATGCCTGCTGGGAATGTAAAATGCCACGGTAATGCCACATTGATGATTAATACAGAACATCTACTAAAACCTAATGGGATACACTGGGCTTTCAAATGTTGAGAAATGAATCCCAAAGTGATAAATTGCAGTTAGCGAGATGAGGCAGCCAGGAGAGAAGAGGAGGGGATAGATGAGAAAGCACACATTCCCCCTCGACGGGTTACTGACAGTAGTCTTGTCCTGCTCTGCTGGTGAAAGTGAGGAGAATCTAGCCATGCAATAATCAGCCACTGAAGTGCAAAGACCACATGTTGTAATGGCTGATTGTTACTGCTGTAAACAGCCAGCACTATTACATTTGCAGCACCGCTTCAACAAGGCTCTGGTCAGAGGAATGGACAAGTGCCTAATTAGTGTCTGTGTGATACAGAGCTCAGGGTCTGGCTGCTATCAGGTTTCACATTAAGGCAGAGAGGGGGATAGGGTCCTCCGTTGCCCACAAATCTCCCGGGGTATTCATACACTGTATATAACTGAAACAAGCAGCAAGCACAGGCCAGACACACTGAGCTGATTCACACAGGCAGACACTGATGTGGCTTGTCAGTGTGATCAATCAGCAGTTAATCACGGTTGTAATCACACAGAGCAAAACAAAATTCCACTTATTAAAGTACGCACCACACAGGATGAAGTAACCTAAACAACTGTCACACTAATTGTATATGTGATATTTGGCCTTTGCGCTCTCAAAGTGTATTAATTTTCTATAATGTTAGCAAAAGTGATCTTCATTTCAGGCAAGGTGACACATCTTCTCTATCAATCACAGTGGGAAAGAGTATTTATCAACTAGATTAGGCATGATATTGTAAATCTAGAGCTGACAGGGTAGTGCTTATTTTGTGCTGATCATTTTGTCTCTGACACACAAAATCATATAAAGAAAACTTTTTGAAATTTGGCACTGACAGTTATTTGATCAGACGGTTAGTAATTTAAGCCACGATTTTGCCAATTTTAGACAGTATTATTATTATTCACATAAGCTCTTGTGCAGCTGCTTCTGTTTAGACAACATTCATCATTTGAACAGTCTGGCTCCATCTGTTGAATGAAAAAAGGTTCAGTTGAGACCCTACATTTCCTAAATTGAGGCGGTATTAGTAATTAAACTCATGTTTCAAGTCAGCACTGGTATCAAAATATTTAAAATGAAACCCATACATCAGAAGTCTTTAATAGTGTAGAACTGAGGCATCAATATAGGCTGACCTAGAGCGCGGGACCCCGTGAAATCCCTTTTCATTTTTTCCAGATTCCGTTTTATTTTTTCCAGAATTCCATGTTTTCCATTTTAATATATCTCTTTAACATTATGTGTTATACCGGAGTGGATCCAAGAAGACCCAGTTGGATCAGACAGCGCTGCTAACCGTCGAAGCGCTCTGTAAGTATGTGTGTTTGTGTGTACTGTAACTTGCAACACTGTAACATTAGGATAAGAAAGGGTTGGCTGTGAAATAAGGTAAAAAATGTACAAGAGCCATAATGAGAAAGTGGATTCTAAAAGAGTCCAGGTTGTCATCATCTGTACCGTGACAGGAAGTGGACTTTTTAGTTGAAATAACAAGTGGATCAGCCGTGATATTTCAATCAGTAGGATAGAAGAAAACCTGGATGTATTTTATCAACTTTCTTGGCCAGGAGGATGATTATATTTTTACCACGGCTAGCCACAGGGGAGAGGTCTACTAATGTTATTAGGTAAGACAACTTGTAATTACTTGATTGATAAATTACTGATAGTCATCAGCTGCAAAACTGTTGCTGTTCTGCTCTGTGTTTGCCAGCCGGCTTGGGGTCCAGCATTTCTTTGGTTCGGTTCCAGACAGCACATTTGTCAGGCATTTTTGGGTTTGTGCACGAGTTTTAGGACCTGTGAATATAAGTGGGATAAGTAGATCTGACGGAGGTTGCTCTCACATTCAGCCGATGCTCTTCCTTGTTTACATTTCATGACCAGAAACAGACGTAGCTCTTTATTTCTTCTAACAGAATACCTGACTCCACACATGCAACCACAAAGCTGCGTCTTGCATCTGCCGACGTGGTTACACTTGCACTAAAAGTTTGATGAAGCGATAAGTTCTTGCTGGTGCGCTGCCTCACACTCTTTCAGGGGATGTCCTTGACATGACTCTGGGTATGTGTGGGTGTGTGTGAGTGTGTGTGTGTGTGTGTGTGTGTGAGACACCAAAACATAGTAGCATAGTTTTTTTCTGTTATTTCAGCTTAGCTGCTGTAAAAAAAATGCTTCGCTAGAAGAGAAAACACTGATTTTAATAGATTGCACACAAATTCTGTCAATTACCACGACATTCTGTGTGTTACAGCTGATTCTGTTTTTATTACCAGATTCACGATTAATTTCATACTTACTGCACTGCAGTTATAGGGCCCTAATAGTTTCTGAGGCTGGATCAATGTAGATAATTACTTAAAATCCCTTAATTGTGATCATTAAAAGTGTTCTTTGGTGGACAAAGTATGTGACAGTGTTACCGCATGTAAACTACCTCAAACGTATCACTGGCTTTTCTGTAGTTCAATTTCTTAAACGTCAATAAGTCTTTTTAACAACACTTTGCTGGGGATCATCATTTTTGACATCAGAATTTAGTAAAATGATAACAGCATCATTGCATAATCATGACATGATTTGGGTGAAAGACAAACGAGACAATCAAATTGATTATCCAGATTTCTTCCTTCAGCACCAAAGCTTACAAAGATTTTTCACTGATCCATAGTCACACCTTAACTTGCATGAACCTACACTCTGACTCAGCATCCTTGCAGAGATGCTAAATTGAAAGAATTCGAATTGTTCACCAGCAATGTTTAAAAGTGGAGGATGCTGCATTTAGCATGAGATAAGCCCTCTTTTCCGGCATCTGTGAAAAAATAAGCATACCGAAGTGCTTATTTGGGAAGAATCATTTCAGGTGGGTTGCTGAGGTGCTTACATATGACACATAAATGAACAACGTGAGCAGTCTGCACATTTGAAAAACGCTAAAAAGTATCTGAGGTGACACATAATTCATGCATATAGGTGGAAATGTGCACACTGATGCCGTTTCCCTTTTGTGCAGTGCTCTGCTCCAGTTCCATCAGTCACATCACGCTGACTCCAATGTCGTCACAATCCTCCCCACGGTCATTCATCATAATGTCAGTCAAACGCTGACTCGGGTCCCAGGAGTGTCATGGAAATGCTGTCCCTGTGTGCATGTGTACTAGAACCCGATCGATACTGGATTTTTGGTCCCGATGACGATACCATTATTAAAGAATTACACAAGGAATACATGAATAAACACATATTTTGCAATGATCCCTCAAATCTCATTATCAAACACTTTTGACAAAGCTATGTAATGGAGGCAGGATATTTTATTTATTATTTATTATTGTTTATACTTTATTGTTAAAAATGACATCAGTGTGCTGAAACTAAAATTTACTGGGAATTTTGTAACTATACATTATCTCAAGCATCATTTTCTGCATTATAATCAAGACAAAAAAAAGGTTTCATATCAGCGCGTATCCGTCAACATGTACGCTGTAACTATTATATCTGTGATATGCCGATATCGGCCACTTATAATGGCCAACTGATATATTGGATGATGTATTTTATTGTGTCTGTATGTGTCTGTGTGCATTCACGCATGAGTGTGAGGGCCTGTTTTTTGGAGGTTTTTTTCCTTTCCTCTCAGAAGACGCCGCAGATATGAAGGTGTGTCGCTGCAGTGACACAGAGCGAAGAAACAGAGCAAGTCGACTGAGAGGAGTGGGGAGAAGTCAGGAGGAGCTCAGCAGCAGCAACAGGCAGAGGGCAAAAAGGATGACAGTGCCTTCTAGTAGTCTTTCTGTCAACATGATTATGTTTGAACCTCGCTTGAGGTCAAAGGCATGTCACATAGCATGCAAGACGGTTACTGGGGGAGTCAAATAAAGACTCATTGGGCTGCATGGTAAGGCAGCGACAGGGCCAAGCTAGCTTAACATTAGCTCCCTAAAGATTCAAAAGAATGAAATTATGAAAATCACGTTATCCTGGCAAACACAAGCAGGGAACTGCTCACTTGTAGCTTTGCCGCCACTCTCTGCAACACTTGCCATTAATCAGAACTCCAGAGGAAGCATCCATCTAAAGGCATGAATAGAAAATCACTATGGGCAACACGTGATCCACCATTGTTGTTTTTCCTATTAGCATCTCTGCATTTGGTATCTCTCAGGATGAAACATGAAGATATCAATCCAATAGTAACTGACACAGACCTAGAGGCTTTAATATCTTAGATTACACACAGCTGAGGCAAAATAATGGAGCTGATGTGAATAGTTAATGACAAAAGAGTTTACTCTCCAAAAAAAATGTAGAGCTCATCACAGCAAATGAGATCCCAGAGGCAGCTCCTTAGGGCTGTTTGCACTGCGCATGCATTGCTGGTCAGTTTTAAGATCAACACAATAAGAACAAATATCGTTAATACATGTCTGTACAATCTGCAATCTTTGTACAAGCTTGTAATAGAAAGTCAAGCTTCTAGTTAGACAACTGCCCACAAGATGACCCTGTGCGATAAGACATGTCATAGTTGAGTTTTAGAGATATGAATGCATTTTAGCCTTGGTTAAGACTGGGTTTAATGACGGAAGCCAGTTCTATTTGGAATCCGACTCCTGTTTAACAAAATGCTTGGTTTCATTAAGCTCTGACTATTGAGCTGAAACAATTAGCTGATTCATCGTTTAGTTGATCAAAAGAAAAAAAAAAACAACTACAACACATTTTGATAATCAACCATTTCAGTCATTTGTCAAGCAAATGGTGAAAAATGCTGAACACTGTTGGGCTTCAGCTTCTTAAACAACAGGATATCCTGCTTCTCTCTCTTACATGTAACAGTACACTGAGTGCCATTGTTTTTGACTTTTGGTCAGACAAAACATGACACGTGAATCTGAATCACCTTGGGGCTGGACGTTTTTTCACAATTTTCTTACACTTCAAAAACCAAGCAATTAATTGATTTCTACTTTGAAAAAAAATGAAATAACAGAACAAGAAAAACGAAAACAATAACTCCTCCTGTCGGACACAAAGGAATCTATTGGAATCTTATGGTATCTTATGGCACCATACAAAATATTAAGGCAGTGATAGCAAGCTTCTATATCTTCGTTAATGACTGTCACTTTTACTAGTTGCAGTTTCAAACATCACTGGCGGCAGATTACAACAGGCCAAAATGTAACATTTGGCTGACTGTCTGGCTCAAGTCCTCTCTCCTGGCTCGTGTCTGTACTCGAAGATGTGAGTGAAAAGATGCTTCTGATTTCAACTACGGTACCTTCACTGAGAATTTCTGCAAATACTGAGTAGTGATTCAAAACCAGTGCTCTACTGTTTCAAATTTAAAAATCTGTTTACCCCATTGTATGGAGCTCATTGGGGTGTTTTTCACACAAGGCGATGTCCAGGATTTCTGGGGCCCTATAAAGGAAGTCGACAGCCTGCTTTGACTATATGAATGTACAGACAGCGGAAACACTAAATTCTGTGCTGCTATCAACGTATAAACAGTTTATTGGATCGGAACAAGAGTCTACAACCACAGTCTAATTTATTGCGTCGCGTCACTTTCAGGAGTAGAAATCTCCCAGTTATAGTGTTAGGCGTCACATACTGATATTTTTAGCTTATCAGTTTAACAGTTCTGAATCAGGAACTAGAGCTGAAGTAGCTCATCAAAAATAAGGTGTGAAACACAACACCTGCTAACCCAACATACATAGTTTTTACATATATAATCAATGCTGCTCATTTCGTTTTTAGGTTGTAACAACACGTTGTAAACCAAATGTGGGTTTTTACTCAACAGTTATTTATAACTTTTTTTTACTTGTAACTTCTGAAAGCTGAACCATTTTTGATTCAAAAGGGGATTTGACAAGGTCTGAATTCAGTAAAATGCCATCAAAATCCTCCCCTTGTCATAGTTACATCAAGGGCTGGGCAATATAAGCTAATATCATATCAATATGGTGATATGAGACTATCTTTTCTTGGTTTTAATGGTTGCATTACAGTAAAGTGATGGAATTTTCTGAATTCATCCGACTGTTCTAGCTGTTCTAATATTTGCCTTTATCCACTCACTCATTACATCCACGTTAATGATGATTATCTATCAAAAATCTCATTGTTTTAATGTTTTGTTGGATCAACAAGTGTCATTTCTACAATACTGTCACAATATTGATGAAAGTCTCTCTTTATAAAATTAATCCTGGAATTTCAAATGTGGCTTTGACTTACAACTAAACATTTATCCCACTTTTTGGAAAATACCACGATATGCAATGTGTATCCCCTGAAATACAAAGATATGATTTTTGGTCCATACCGTCCAACCCTACTACACATTATTACCTATATGCACTCATGCGGAGCTGCACAATATCTGAGGGGTGACAATCATAAAAGCTTTGAACTTTTATCAAGCCCCCCTTCCATTTCTGCCCCGAAGCTCTCCTCTGCTTCTTGCTACCTGTGTCTAAATCTCTGCTGTACTTTTAGAGGAACGTCACTTGGCGATAAATCAGCCACATGAAACAAGTATTGTGAAGGTTTTAGACTCTAAGTGCATTACTATTTGCACACTTGTAATGTCATATATTTATTTTACAAGTCTCATTCCATTATAATTACTGGGGCTTTGTCAAACTTTGTTATCAAGGTTTTATCAACTGACACCGTTTAAGACCATATATCTTCCGTGTTAACATGGTATTACCAGCTTAAGGGCACCAGATACAGGAATCTAAACTGCTCAAAGCACAACCCTTATTTACTGGATTAACATTGAAGATGACACTCAGCTGCTGTTTATTTCTTCTGCTCCTTCTCTTAAATACCGAAGGTTGTGTGTTTCACTGTCTTTACTTTCAGGATTTCTGAGACCCACTGCAGTAAACATGTGAATTCCAGATCATCAAAAGTTTACCTTTAGCTCACTGTGTAGCATGGAAAGAGGAAGGATGCACTAAACAAGATATAAATCTGTTAATGCAGGCAAGAGGCAGGTAGACATCAGTGGTAGACCGTCATGAATGATGTTTTTATTGATTTAAGTTTATTGTTGAAAGAGGGGAAACGTTTAAAAAGCTCCCTTTATTTTCTTGAGCTTCTGCTCCTCTCTTGGGAAGAGATAAAGTTAAAGGTCAGTCTGCACACTGTTGCCAGCCTCTGCCAAGGTGTAGGAGGTCAGACTGTTTGTCTGTGATCAACGACCCACTGCCACATTTTTCTACTGTTTTGCTTGACTAAAACAACAATAAATAAGTAAATCATTCATGTTTTTTCAGCTTCCGACAGTATTTGACTTTTTTTTAATGGTGGGCTTATTTATGAGGATTAAAAGATCAATGCAGCTAACATGACAGCACAAGACAAATAGAAGTGGAAAAGTTATCTGTGATAAAGTCATAACTTTTCAAAGCCTTAAAAAAAAAAATCAAGGTTTCAGGATGAAACATGCTGTATACAACATAAAAAAAAAACGAGACTAAACAAAAAAGGGATTTGTAAAATCTCCAAACCAATTGCTTTTTTTTTTAATGGTCTGATGTGTGTGTGTGGTCTATCTGTTTGTTTGTGCGTGAGTCTCCAGACAGCTAGCCAGACCATAAGGTCGAACCCGTGGAGAAGGGGGGACGTAGGTGTGGTGGACAAAGCCAGAAGAGCACAGTCCCAGTGAAAATGATACCATTACACACTGTGGGCACTGAGGAGACAAAGCTTTCCTTATCACACCGTCCAACACATTGCTGCAGACAAAACCCACCATTTATTCCAAAGGATCTGAGGACAATAACCCACGTTAATTAATAACCAGTGATCAAAAATTTACATTTGGAATCAGTGAAACTGAAAGATTAACTGGCATATTTATTAATTTTATGAGCTAACAGAAACTCCAGCTTATAATCTTATATTTTCACAATGTTTAAATTACACCTGTCTTCCGTCATATTAGGTCAAAAAGTATAATGAACATGTCAGTTGTCCAGTCCTATTTTTCCGTCCTTTTTCTACATTAAAATCATTATTGTGTCCATGGGAACAGGGAAGTGA
>JAQQZW010000009.1:4108491-4121892 GCA_029814745.1 Zanclus cornutus | reverse complement strand
CGATCTTGATTTGTGCAGATGTGCCAGTTTTGTTGTCTTCAGTGGGCCGACAGACATCACAGTACATGAAACTGTCATCTGAGAAGCACAGCCACTTGAATGTGGTGAGCCGGTGCTTGAGAAAGTTTTGCTTTTTTCGGGAAGAGGTTGCAGAAGGTGGCAGCTTATCTGCAGCAGGTGACTCATCAGGCTCAGTAGAGGCAGTGCAGAGGTAACTTACTCTTGCTAGGCTGAGCAGACAGTGAGGCAGAGAGGAGGGCATCAAAAGTAGATTTAAAAGCGGAAAATATATTTTGTTCGCCAGCATATATGATTGGTCTCTTTCTTTAGTGGCATTCTGAAACATTTTTCTTTCGCTGATTCTTTAGAAAAAACAGAGTTGCAGCTTGTGCGAGATTTGCAGCTGGCGACGGCTCGTTTCCACCCGGCAGGGTTCTTCGACGTCCCGCGATTTGTGGTGTTGTTCTGTCCCTCACGCTGCGTCACACTTCACCAGGAGCATTTCAAAAACACCTTTTAAAGCTCTCTGTTTTGGTGTTTTCTTTGAAAGGCTTTTATTTTGAAACACCTGCAGGAAGTGTACAGTGATATTAACAGAAAAAGAATTAATTAGTCAGTGTTTATGGCATAATTATATTGTTGCACTTATTGGTAAACTTAGGCGAAAATGTACTCCGCTAACTTAGCCAAATACCAGAATTTTAACAAGAAGACATTATTAACAGCCTCTGTAACATACAGCATGTAAAATGTAATAACCTCCCATTTAAAGAGCTGCGGAATGAAAAGGTGACAAACAAAAGTCAGTGTGTTTTATTACTAGAGAAACTGCAGAAGAGTGAAGACAGAGGTTAGGAGCAATTTGATATTTTGTAGGACTGTGTTTGGAGTATTTTTCATTCTCGGCGTCCCTGCGTGAATAAAATCAGGCCATCCAGTGGTGTTTATATTGATGTGTGAGGTTTATCTACAATTCATCTGTCTCAGTCGACACTGTGGCTCACTGTTGTTCCCGTTTGCAGCTCTCGCTGTCATTAACCGTGACAGAATAAAGCTGTATTGAGCGGCAGCCTGGGCCTCACTCTTATTAAATAGCGTGTGTGGTACGCAGTGCTACAGCGGGCTGTCTGTGATTCTGCTGACAGCAACAGTTTAGCTGCCTGGACTGGCCGGTCCAGTTGCATGCTGTTATTGCTGTGATCACTGTTAAACTGCATTCAGGTACAATGTGATGTAAAGTTTGATGCTACTTTATTTATTTTTTTTCAGATTTGAATGCTGAAGCGAAGTGGCCTTTGTTTTTGTGGTGAATGTTCAGCCTGTTAGTGTAAAAATGACAACGTAGACAGACCCAGGCAGTTGATGCCAAACTTAAACTGGAGGCAGACGTTAAGATTATTTAAAGCTGAGGACTAGACACTCGACACAGACTAACTCGTACAGATTTCTGATTCTTCTTCGGTCAGAGCGGACGAACCACAGATGAAAGTGTAGGAAAGTTAAAAAGCAGAAGGTAAAAAAAGGGCTGAGAAATGCAGGCAGACAGCAAAGTTTGGATGAGATGATGGATGAAGAAATGTCGGTAACTGTAAACTCTGCAGAGAGAGCTGAAAATGAGCTGTCGTTCTGCACAGGAACCTGATGAACTGGATTATAAAGTAATTCTCGACTTAGTGCTTTTCTTTCTGTTTTCTGATTTGTTTTTTTAAAAAGACTGTTCCCAGTATGAGATGTTAACTGTTGGAATCCAAGTTGTAAAATAAATCTTTTTCACGGCAGGTATTTTGAGTTGTCCCTGGTAGCAAAAGCACAGCTGTTAATAATAATAATTTCTAAAGATGGCTCCATTGTTAGTCAAGTGTCCCAGTAAGCTGATACAGTGTGATATTAAATCACCATAAACAAGGCCAGGACCCTGAATATGAAGCAGATGGATGGACCGCCATGTAAGAGCCTATAAAACACATCTAAAATAGTCTTGATCGTAAAGTACAGTGAGTGCAGCTGAAGACAAGTGATCAAAATCCTTAAACACCGTAAACCATATTTATTTTAGCACCTTAGCATCTGTGTGAGACGTGCAAATCCTTCCTGCCAAAAAGCCTTTCCAACACGTGGTTGAACTTGTGAAACAGTCACAGTTAGTTTATGGTTAAGGCACCACAACTACTTGGTTGTGTTAAGAAAAGGACTGTTACTCACACCTCTGTCTCCTGGCTGACAGTCCTGTGTGTCACCCACCACTCGACCTCTGCCCCTCTTGGGGTTTTCTGTTCTCTCTGCTTTGTCAGTTGGAGCCGTCGCTACAAGCGTCCGCTAGCTATGAGAAGTCACATTGGAGTAAGTTGAAAGCCTGGAGCATCGCCTGTTTCATTTTGTTAAACACATGTTCAAAACTGCAACCGTTTCACAAGTTTAAGAACATGCTAAGAAGGCTTTTTGGCAGGAAGGCTTTGCGTGCCGCACACAGATGCTAAAGAGGTACCGAGAGCTTTAAAAAGACACCTGGTCCCAACCGAGCTTCCATATGTGACGAGCTGGGAGTGAAAACAGGTCAAACATTCGTACCAGAAACTCCAGTTTACTTCTGTTATTCTCCACAAGGATTTCTCCTTTGTGCTGTTTTCTCTTTGCAGTAATCAAATGGAGATATTCTGCGATTATCGTTTGTATTTCCATCGAGTGAGAACATTTTCAACTTCACCGGACGCCTCTTGAGCTCAATTTGCCAAGCAAATCTTTATCTGTTTGTTTCCATTTGTGTCCTTGGATTTAATTCAAATGCATTCACACCATTTATGAGTAATTTGTGAAATTCAGCGTGAATGAGCTTTTAATGTTAAAGATATGAAGGAGGTTTGTGGAAACAAGCGATATCTATAGATAATGGCAGATGATGTGCGGTCACTTCCACTCAGCGTTTGGACTTTTACATGGTGTGAAAAATAGCCAAGTTGTGATTTCAGAAAAACACATCCCAATAGAAATGAAATCATCCCAGTTCTAATGAGGCTGCAGGGATAATTTTGGACATGATGTACTGTATCAGGCAGGTTTATTTACAGCCTCTGCTTATGTTCCTTCTACTATTGTATTCTGTTTTAGTGGTGCAGCTTTATCCCCGGCTCTCAGCAATCAGGTTGATTAAAGGGAACATTCACCACGTTTTCTGTGGATGTCCAATCAGGGTTGATGAGAAATGTACTCATCTGAAGCAGTGTATTTCCTGGTCATGCACGCTGGTGATGCCCACCTACTGAGCACAGTTTTGTTTTTGAGTGGCAGCACGCCCCCTGGCTGCTCAAGCTGAAATAGCCTGCAGCTCTTCCAATACACCAAAGACATCACTGGTGTCAGAAGGGCAGATTCTGCAGCAGGAGAGCTCAGCTTTCTCGGTCAGTATTGCAGACACTGAGGAATTTATTGCTTCAATTGACTACATCTACCATCAACATTGATTGGACAACCACGCAAAATGTGTCGTTTTCCTTTAAATTGTGAAAAAACAGATGGAGATAATGGCCGAAATCATCAAAATGAAACCAACCCAAATTTTAAAAAATATCTTTTTTATCTTTAACCAAAATGATCTCCCTGCAAACTCTGCGCAAGTAGCAGACTTTTTTATTTAAAGCAGCCTTGCGTACCTGATCGAATGAGTCCTGATAGCATTTATGGCGAACTGTTAGACCACACGGTGTGACTGTCCTTTTATCGATGCATTGACATTAGGTGCTTGGCCTCAGTGGCTCCGGCAAGTCGGCAGCGCGTCAGACAACAATAAACAGCCACACGAGGGTCAGTTAAAAGATAAAGCTTGATTTAAAACCACACTGTATCACCAAAACATGTTTTAAGGGCTTTCCCAACAAAGAACAATAACTGTAACATTAACTATTATTCTAACTGAAGTGGGTGACGGAGTCCTCATCACAATAATGACACCAATGTTTTTGGAATCACTTTCAGAGTGATTTCATATATGACAGAAAAACTGACAGCCAGTCAAAACCAATCCAAAACAAAAACAATGTTGCAGGGATACTTAGAATGGTTGGTGGTTTGTCTTCCTTCAGCCTTCCTCTTTTATGTCAGCTAACTGACAGCAGTTAGGAAACACTTTCTAGATGGTCTACTTCAATCACTCTGTTTTGGTATGCCTATACAACTTAACAAATGCTAACGCAACCTAAGATTTGGCTGCAAATTACACATAAAAACATCATTTTGCCTGAGACGTACCGCCAAACAGTCTTTAGCACCCGATGGTGTCTCTGAAGTTTGTTTTGTCCCTCTGATGTCGTCTTTGATGGTCGTCAGGATACCATCAAATTAGTGTTGACTCATAAAAACATATGAATAAAACTCGTCTTCGAAACACAAAGGCTCTTGTAACAGACTTGTAACAGAGAACAGGTTTTACTTTTTTTATTTTTTTTACTCTGCCCTACAGTTCATCAGTGCCCTGAGTCCTCTTAATATTAAAGAACATGTGGATCTGACAGTGATCAGAATTCAGATTACTTTTAGCTTTAGAGTAGATGTTAGTGTTCGTCATGGTTAAGGGCAGAAACGATCAGTTACAGTCACAACACATTTATCATGCCAGAGCTGATACGTGGTGCCTTTTTCAAACTCCTGACAGAAATAAAAAACCCCGTCCGTCCTGTAATGGCATGTTTTAGTCTAATCATGAGAAGTAGTAGTGACGCTGATGGAGTCTAGTGGTTCAGCTGTGTGGGAGAGTGACACTGTTAGCTCAGCGCGGCTATTTCAGGGCCCCTCCGTGCAAAACCATCAGCATCCACACGCGAGTGCCGGAACTCACATGCAGAAGCCCGAGTGTTGAACTCCATTAATACAGGGAGGCATGCAGAAGCCTCTCCCCGTGTTTTAGTTGGTGTGTGAAGCTGCTGTATCTTTGACATGCTTTGTTTGAAGGCACAAAAAACTGACTTGTCTCTTTCCTGCTGCTTTTGTTTAACATCAGAGACCTAATTTTTTGTGTTTCATCATATTATTCATCCTCTGTTCCTGTCACTTATTAGAAATTGAGAAGTTTTTTTCTTTTTCTGTTAGTATATGAGGCTACATAAAACAGTATGAGGACATGAAAGGACAAAAACAGACTTTAATTAATTGCTCCTTGCAATCCAACTTCTCGTGTCTCTCCCGTCTTTCTATCTCGCCCACTTAAATCGCTGCTGGTCTCACTCCAGTGCATCAATGGAAACGTGACGCCTCTGACAGGAATACTTGTAATTATCCTCCCACACTCCTGCCTCTTGAAGGTGATTCGGAGGCAGGTCCCTTTCCGACGTGCTAGCCACCGCCCACGGCACATGTGTCAATCTCCCGCGACCCCCCCCCACCCAAACACACACGCACCAACCCAACCCAACTTTCTGCCAAACGCTTCAGCAGGCACCTCCCACCTGGGATCCCTGAGAGCCTCGTCTCGCGTTAGAGGCAGTTTAGGTGAGCTGACAGGTGAAGCGCGCACACACACACACACATACTGTATGCACAAATAGGTACACCGCACAGTCAGGCAGTTACGCACATTCAGTCACAAAGGTGAGTAATTTTTATAACTCGACAGTCAGACTCTCTCGCTCGCTGGCAGTATGGTGGACAACAGAGACGCTGTGCTGGTTTTCCTCCTTTGTTTCACCTGTTTCTCTCCCAGCCTCCTGTGTGCTGCACTTCCTCTTCATACATCAACTTTTTTGCGAGTGCAATTTTCATGACGGAATAATCTTTTCTCCCTGTTAATTCTTCGCATTTCAATATATTTCTTAGCTTTTCACATACGGTATTGTTTTAAGTTTGTCCGAAGAACACTGTGGCTTCCAGTAACTTGATGGAGAGAAATCGATAGATGAACAGATAAATAAATAAAATCATTATTTGCAGAGATGTGGCAGAATGTACTAAATGTGCCTGGAATACCACAAGTTATACAAAAGTTGAACAAACTATGAACCTTTGACCCTCTTGGAAAAGTACCACCTCTCCTGCCCCCAGAGGAACGGATGGATTTGGAGACTAGATGTCGTCTTAGATTTATTTTGTGTGTGTGTGTGTGTGTGTGTGTGTGAGAGAGAGAGAGAACCGGGAGGGAGCGAGGGAGGTGTGAAATGTTACAGTTTCTCCTCTTTTGATATAACTGAGAAGTGTTTATGCCAAACTCTTCAGAGGAGAGAGAGGGTGTTCAGCTAAGGGCTCATATCAGGTGATAAACGTGAGAATGAAGAGAGAGGAAGACATAAAACAAGAGCTGGTAAAGGTTAGCTTTCCACCTCTCAATCACTGTTTCTCATCAGCCTGTTCTCTCCTCCATTTTATTCCTTTATAACCTTCAACTAGAAGCGGCGTGATATCAGGAGGAGGAGCTCCGTCCTGCTGAGGCCAGACCGATGCTCAGCCCAGGGGCTGATGGGATGAGACTCTCATTGAGAAACTGTCCTTCAAAAACTGCAGTCTGATGGATTATTTTGGCCCTGGTTTTGCTCCTATCTTGCCCAACACATCCTCCGTGCTTTCCTCCTGGCAACACTCCATCTCCCTCGAGCTCCCTCTATGGCCCCTAAGTTACCAAGAAGCCCCAGCAAACACACAAATGCACACACACACACACACACACACACACACACAGACATATCTGCAGGTTTCTGCTGACAGTCCAGTCCTTGGTACTGCAGGGCTGTTGCTTGATAAGACGAATACAGAGTTGGGGGCCCTGATGCCTCTCATTATCTTTGGGGCTGTTTACAGGGAACTACCCTCTTCACACACACACACACATGCACATGCACACACACAGAGCGATCTTCCCTCTGCAGACTTGTCATGGGAGCGTGCTGTGCTCATATCATTATCAGCATTCCTGCATGAGTTCATCACAAACCCAATGACGTGCAGACTCAGCTGCAGACGACACACAACACCTCAGTCAGTCTTCATTTGCCTCCCCTTCCTTGTCACATTTTGCCAATTTCCCTCTTATTTGGGGAGGAGGAGACATGGATCTCTCAGGTGAGACGCTTTATTTTGCTCCTTTTCTCCTTTCAGCGAACAGATTTTTTATTGTTGACCAGTTGAATATTCACAAAAGACGGATTGTGAAACATGTCTTAGGTCTGCTTCCTGCTAGGCTCAGAGGTTCTCCATAACAGGACTGAGCTGCAGGCAGTGGAACAACAGTCACCTAACAGCAGCATATCACCCTTCAGGCATTCACTGCAAATGGCACACGCATGAAGGCTCTAACAGTAAAGCTCCATTGCAGTCGATGGACAAACAGTTGGTTCACCTCAGTACTTTTCTTCGGAAGACGTAGCAACAAATGATGTCAGTGTTTCTTCATATGAATTTAAAAAGTGTGGCCGTGGCCCCCCTTTAACACGTCTGAATAAACTTCTTGCCTCAAAGACCTCCTTTTATTGCTCTGAATGAAGTGAAATCAATGGCTGGGCTTTCCCGTTTACAACTCAGTAAAAAGGAGAAAGCTACAATGGAGAGCAGGATCACTGCAGGAAGGTAATTGGAAGACCAGACTTTAATGTGACCTCTCAATGACAGTCAACGGTCATGCAGTAAGTTGCAGTTTGACATTTTAGCAAATTATAAGAGGATCAAAGCCTGGCGTTGATAAATTATTTCACATATACCACCTGGGGCACAAGCGCAGTACTTCAACATTTCAGTAAAATACAGAGGCCTCAAAGGCACATAAAGAATTCAGCTATAGCTCGACAGTAAATAGAGGAACACAAATAAGACAAAGATACTGCAGCCAAAATGCGTCCAACACACTATAAATCACCACCTTAATGAATATGTCGTATTCTCCAACTGAACACTTTCTCCTTCATTAAGCAATTCTGGATCCATCAATCACAGGCCTCGTGTCCCGCCCACCACCGTTGCTTGCGGTAGGTTGATTGGTGAAAGAGCAGTGCACAACGAGGTGGCTAACGTTAGCCTTACAGGAAACACTGGAGGGATTCCGTCATGACTTATCAGAATGCTAAGCATAGTTAGCATTTTTTTATTTGTTTATACTGTTTGTTAGCTTGTTAGCTAAATGACGGTTGTTGAGACAGCGTTAGTGGTTGTAAAACATACCATATATCTGCTACGATGTTAGAGTGTGTTCACATTGTCACATTGTTATTATATAATAATGTAACAGAGGTCTAATCAAAGTCTGCAGAGAGATATGCGCCATCTAGCTGAAATTTTTATAATAGCCATGTGGAAATTATTGAAGTTGTTGAAGTTCCAGTTCCCTCAAACTGAGGTCAGTGTGTTTTTTAATATAGGGATTTTGGTTAGATGCCTAAAATAATGCAAGCTTAGCCTTTCACATTTTGTTCTGTGACAAAAAATATGTCTGCAGGTACCCCACTTGTTATTTCTTAAGCTCTTGCGGTTGTTAACAAGTGGCTAAATGAGACTATAGAGGCTGTCATCCCTTCCGCACTGTATCTCTGTTTATCTTGATGGCTAACCAAGTTTGCCTGGGAACCGTCTCATTGGCAATGGTAGTATTTGCATAATAGCCTGTGAATGGCTTTCAAATTTGTGACTTTCCTAATCTAGCCTGCCTGGGGTTCGTTTGAATCTCAGATTTTAAGGAAATGCACAGACATCGCCCCCTTTAGTAGAGGAAGTCCAGTAGAGGAAGGACTTTGCACAGGTGGAAGTCATTATAGTCAAAGTCTGACATTTCAGGGGACGTAAACAAAAGAAAAGTTCATTTTTGAGTGAAGGGGGATCTTTAAGCATTTACATCTGGAGTAGTTTTGCCACAGTCCCCGTTCTCAAAGAGTGTTCTCTATAATGTGCTGACACCCTGCTAATTTAAATGATAGATATCTCCATTCAGCAAATATTTTCCTGCTCATTACCTGTAGAATAACGTCCGCTTCGCCGCCTGTACTTTCTCAGATCCGATCTTACTGTACGACAGGAGACCAACTCCAACTGAAATCAGCACATTATTCCTAACGTGTGAATGTTTAATGATTTTATTATCTACTTTTACCAAACATGACCTCATTTGCTGTTCTGTCCTGAGCTCAACATGACCTCAACAAGAACTCACTGTACAAGTCTTGCTATGAAATACAGCCATTGGGGAATAACGGCACACCAGGGAGCTGAGGTCATTGGCCTTACTATGCTGTAATGTGTCGACCTTCACCTTAAAGATTTTAGCATCTAACTTCTATTTTGGCGTTTAAATTATTGGATTATTGAGGTTGCATGGGCCAGAGGATTCTAATTCATCGCTGGATGCCTCCTGCATTATGATGATTAATGGCTGAATCTGTACAGCCCTTGTATTGGCTTCAGGTTGTCTTTTCAGATACATACATATAATGCTGCCTCAAATATTTTCTAAGGGGAGATTTTTTTCAATTCAGGGTCTGTTTTGAGGACCTAAATAACGATCAGAACCCCACCCCCACATACACACACACACACACACACACACACACACAGTGGAGCTGCAGGGGTAAGGCAATTCCTTTCACACTGAGGGATTTCTCTCTGCATCAAACAAGTCAGGCAATTGGAATTATGACCAGGGTCAATGCTCCAGATGAAACAGCAAGTCTCCTCTTGTCTGCTAAATTCACTTTTCACCCACTCCTGCCGCCTCGCCGCTGTCCTTGACTCCTCTTGACCCTTCCACCTTGGGGGGAATTGAGTTATACAGTGGTACCGCTATCACCCTGCAGCCATAACTTTAAAAGCTGACCTCACCGCCCCTCACAAACATGGTAGCCGGAGCGCAGACTTATTGATGGAGGCTCTTTAACATGGTTCCTTTGTCTCTGCCTTGGGCGTGAGGAAATAAATCAACTTTACCAATGTCTTCTTAATCCCCCTTGTACGTCTCGACAACCCAGTGGGAGCTGACGGTTACCTGGGGTCAGGGGTAAAGGGTACTATGTGACATGTCACTGCTGGAAACTGCCGCACAATCTCATCCACGGCTCTCACACATGTCTGAATTGGGGTGGAAGATGGTCCTCTCTCCTCTGACTTCATCCATCGCTATTATTACACCGCAGTGAGGCATGTGGAGGATCACATTTGATGCACATAAATACAATCAAATTCACACAAACACAGATGGCTGCACGTCTCCACATAAAGATATCTTAATCCTGAGAAAGACGCAGCCACAACCAGAAGCACTTGCAGGCGACTGATAAGTCAGTGTTGGTGCGTGGGTGGAGATTTAGGGAAGAAGGGGAGGGTGATTGAGGGAGGGGGTGTGTGGATGATGTGGGGGAGGGCAGCATAGGACGAGGGCGGGGAAGTGGATGTTTTATGAGGCCCTTAACATTTACTTCCCCCAGCGTTTCAATCTGCCGTGTCTATTAAGGAAGGCTGCTCCTCCTACGTGTTCCCCATCCATCAAAGACCAAGAGACACGAGGCCTCACGCTGACGGACAGCTCGATATGATGGAGGGAGAGAAAGTAGGCAGCAGGCAGGGAGGGAGAGAGAGTGAAAACACTGAGAAATAAAGGAGGAGGAAAATGAGGGAAAAGAGGGTCACAAGGGTGGAAGGCAGCAGAGAATACAGTCGTAGCCAGAGAATGGTGATGGAAAACCGCTTTCAGGTACAAACAAAATGGTCGAGGAAGAGTTCTGCGCAAAGAGCTGAGGCAGCATTTTGTCTCAGAATATTCTTTGTTCAAGGTGGTCTGCTGTCCCTTTGCAGGCACAGTCGGGAACGCTACAGATTTTTGTGACTCTGCACAATAACAAACGCACACTGCCTGCCGAACAACATTTCAAGAGAAGCAGTGAAGTCAAAACAAGCCATAAATAAAAAGAGACCCAGAGAAAATAGATGAGGTCTCCATTCGCTGTGACAGAGTGTGTGAGGTGTGTGTGGGTCAGGGAGGTGTCCAGCTCTGTTCAGGCTTTAGTAATACGTGCAGCCCCTGCAGGTCACTGCTATTAATTACAAACTTAGCCAGCTACTCTTCCATTAATCTAAATTTAGAGTCTAGACTTAGCTCCTGCTTGATGCTGCCACTACAGAGCACTGTGCCAACCCACCAATCACATAATAGATTTTCTGCCCTCTGGCCGACCGAAGACAAGGTCCACTATCTGCAAACTAATCATAGCCACAGTCTGACACTCTCAACCTGCTGGCAGCCAAGGTCGGCGGACCACTGACCAGCTCAACACGGACTTGGGGAAGGAATTACTGCACATCGCAGTTGAAGACAGTGTGAGGCTGATCATTCTGACCACCTGATTCGCATAAAATCGGGCTTGTTAATGAATACATGGAGCTAATGATCATTGCAGTGATGAACAGCTGGTTTGCGTTGCCGTTCATCTGCCTTCAGCCTTTTATCTTAATTAACGGCACACATATGTGCAGCGATGTTCTCGCTCTGAGGCAGCCCCGGCCAGCACTCACCGGCAACATGCGTAGGTCAGACAAGGAGACGTGGGGAATTTACTTTACAACAGATCAACAAGGAGAGCGGGGAGAACGTGAGGGTGAACGAGACAGAGATGGAGAGAGGAGGAAAGAGGAAGAGGGCAAGTTGCTGAAGGAGACAGAGAGAAAGGGAGAGAGAGTGAGAGAGAGGGAAGGGAAGGAGGAGGATGGGATGGAGAGTGGAGGATGGAGGGGGGCTGTGCCATCCTGTAACCTTGTGTTCCCCCGGCCATACTGCCCCTGGGCTGCTGTACCCCCCTCCAGCAATTAATCATCTGATACTGAGCTTACTCAACCGACAACCAGCTACCCCACATCCTAATTAAGCCGGTAGAGGAGGGGAAAGGAGAGGAGAGGAGAAGCAAAACGAAAAGATGAATATGAGGGAAAAGGGTGGTCACTGACAATGCAGAAAAGAGCAGCACAGCAGAGTGAACTGGAAGCCAAGAGCAAATGAGAAGGAAAAAGGAAGAAATCCAGAACTCAGCTCCTATTGGTCGAGAACATAATGAAAAGCCTGTGCAAGCCGGCGTCGAGGACCATCTATCTAAGCAGGCACCATGCTGGTGCCAAGGTTATTCTACAAAGCTCAAAGACTGTGTGTCAATGTGTGCAACTGGGTTTATGCGTGTGTGTGTGCGTGTGTGTTGGACAAAATAAAAGAGAGAGAGGGAAAGAGTGTGTGTATGCATGTGTTTATTTTGGGTTTAGTGTGTGAACAAATGCATTTATGTGCGCATGTGTGCTACAGCTTGTTTTTAATTGGATGTAGAAAGTATTAATACATGCGTGTTGGTGCGCGCGTGTGTGTGAGCGCGTGCGTGTGTGTGCATGACTTGTTTTTTATGCCGCTGAAGCCTTTTCATCTTCGGTCCAGGATGCAGGGAGACTTGATGTCCTCGCTCTTCTCCTTCCTGGCTGAGACACACTTGCGTTCTCCCGGCCACCTGCCAGCCAATTAGCCAAGCGGGCAGAAGCAGCTGCCCGGTGGCAGGTGGACGTCCATCCCAACATCCCTACTACTTGCTAATGCTAATAGCTCTGATCTCAGGGACAACTGGACTGGACCGCCGGGGGAGGTAGGTCAACTGTGGATAGAATTCACCGAGGCTGAGCTGAATTAAGGCACATAGAGCCTTCTCACGGGAAGACCGGCACGTACTGTCCATGTACCTCTAGTGCAACTGCCTTGTATAACCTTCTGTTAAACATCACCAATGCCCTGGTAAAGTTCTGTTATCTGGCTGGGTGTTGCAAAGAGCCCTGCCTGTCTGTTTGCTTAAAAATGACTCTATGTTATACAACAAAGCACTAGGGGGCCCTAGTGAGCTATAGGGCTCTTTTCATCATCCCCGTTTTCTTTTCTCTTTATCTGTGGCTGTGAGATTACACAAAATTTCGGTAGGAATATGCATGCTGTAAACACAACACAGGCTGCGATATTAAATGTTTTATTACTAGATTTCAACAGAGGGCCCCTCTCCAAGACAAGGCCTAATAAAAGGGCTGAGAAACAAGGCGTCACCTAAAGGTCCTTACAAGTTCAGTTTATATTGTGAGGCATTTTACCACACAAGTTTGCAGTGAATCAGAGTACCAGAAAATGACTTGCCACAGACTGAACCTGTGGCCTTTGGGCCCCCGATGGTCACTGGATGCCTGCTTTGCTGTTTTGGTCATTTTGACTTGTGATGATGCAAAAAAAAAAAAAACCGTCAGACACATTTACAAGAGTTCCCTTGAGTTTCTCAGCAGCCACAAGCTTGCTAGCAAAAGTGGGTTAGCATACGATGAAAACTTTACATTCAACGCACAGACAAGGAATGCCCATCAAAAATTATATCAGCCTTGAACTTGGATCTACACCTTTAGCATATTAGTGAGATACTTGCACATTTCCACCTAGTAAACTTT
>JAQQZW010000009.1:3283376-3293957 GCA_029814745.1 Zanclus cornutus | reverse complement strand
CCTGAGAAACCTGTTTTTTTAATTTGGTGTGTTATCTTTAGTGTGTGCTTTACTATTTTTTTATGTATTTCTGCATAGCACAAAGACTAGTAAATATTGTTTAAAATAATGCTTGTGGGTGTGGACTTAAAGTGTTCAGGGTTATGAAATAGATAAATCAGCTTCCCTGAACAAGATACATTATAATGCTGCTTACATTTCATCAAACATCAGTAATATAAGGAAACCTCTAATGTAAAATATGAGATATATACTCAGAAAAGGGGTCATTACATGAGGAAAACTTTTACTTTAGACATTTTGAGTACAATTTGCTGGTAATACATCTGTACTTTTACTCAAGCTGAATTTTCAATGGAGGACCTTCACTTGTTACAGAGTATTTTCACATGATGATATTTCTACTTTGAAGGAAAGGATCCAGATACTTCTACCAGTGCTTTTTTTTTATCTTGGATGCAATAAAAAAAAAACAAAAATAAAGAGATTTTAAATACTGCAGTTAAATCGTTCACAATTTTTTTCTACATCTTTGGTATCATTGTTTAACCTGCAGTATTGTCCGACCTCATTGCAGTAAATTACCAGCAATTATCAGATATAGCATACTTTACTCCCTAAGCATCAGGGCTCGGTACAATTTCACACTCCCATAGACACGTATAATGTTCAGTGCCCCATTTAAATAGTGGTAATTTGCTCACTTGGCTGATGGTTTGATTTCCTGTCCATTTTTGAGCCACTTGACTGGAACGTTGGGGTCGGCCACTTCCACTGTCAGCTGGATCCTCTTGCCCTTGTCCACTGAGTAAGCTGGGTCCAGCTTCCTCAGGAAAGCTGGTAAAAAAGTATCCTGTTAGCATAGTTAAACAACCGCTTTAACAGCCAAATAATCCATACGTGTCAACAAGCAGCAAGCATATGCTAACAGACATTCCACCTGTTGTCTCAGCATTATATCTTCTCCCCTGAGGCCTTTAAACGCTGCTGGTATTTACAGGCTACTGCAATACAGAGCTCTCGTTTCCTGCCTGCCACCTCACTCCTAGTGCAGAGTATTCTTTTTCCTCGTAACCCCTCTCTTGTCACTTCCCTCGCTCCTCACCGTCACTCTTCTTGGGCTCCACCTTCTTCATCTTCTTCAGCCTCTTCAGCATGCCCCTCAGGTCTGTGATGCCATACTCAAAGGCAATCTTCTCATAGTCACAGGGCTTGGCCGCCTTCAAGATTTCCCATACATCCACTTCTTCTTTGACCTCCTCTTGTTTCTTCTCCCTGAGTGTGTGAGAGTGTGATTGCAAATGAGATAAAGCCAGAAAGAGAACCAAATTTAAAAGAGCCAAATTTAGGTTTGTGTGCTCGTCTGTAGCTGGTGTAGATGATCTTACCTTTTCTTGAGCAGGGCGCTGAAGTCTAGCTCCCCAGCATCCTCACCTGCATCTCCACTGGGATTAAAATAAAGAAGATTCAGGGGATTAGCCGGGTTAAAAACACACCATGATATTTACAAAACTGGTGCATGGAATAGTGAAAAAACAGCATTAGGAAATATACATTCAATATTACATCCCATTTTGTTCCACATTACACAGACCCATAAATACACACAGAAATTACGAGACAATTATAAATCCAACAAAGACAATATGAGCAAATACATCAGCACACATCAGAGTTCTAACGAATTAGTGCCTGTAGTTAGAGCTTACCCTTTTTTCATCCTGTGTTCGGATAGACGTAAAAATAGGTTGAGTGAGAACACAGAGCAGAGCGTTTGATGAGGGCTACAAATTACCATTATGCCCTAAATTAGAGTTACAGAAATCACAATAGACAAGTACATAAACGCAACATACATGTCAAAAATAAGCTATAAGCTAAACAGCATGCAAACACTGCACATATCACATGAAGCACAAGCGACTTACTAAGCTGTCGTTAGCATAGCTGTGGCTAAAGTGGACGTTATATGAAAGTACA
This sequence comes from Zanclus cornutus, assembly GCA_029814745.1. Classification (NCBI taxonomy): domain Eukaryota; kingdom Metazoa; phylum Chordata; class Actinopteri; order Acanthuriformes; family Zanclidae; genus Zanclus; species Zanclus cornutus. The sequence continues at coordinate 3,291,977 of JAQQZW010000009.1, read as the reverse complement.
CCCTCAATATGCACAAAAAAAAAAAAGCAGTTTCATGCATGATAAAATGTTGAGAAATTCATGGAGCGAGAAAACTATGGTTGCATTTCACTGCATTAACCCTTTATTACCCGTCACGTGCATTTGCAAGTGATGAGAAAAATTCAGGTGGTCTCGAGCCATCAGTCACCCTCTTGTGCTCAACAAGGTGACAAGTACTGTTTGTGGCACACGCCAATAAATGTCTACAGGCTCGAGTGCCTGTTGTTTTCTGCGGTGAACAGTTCTGGCAGCTCCTGAACGGCGTGGAGTATGTTTTTCTGCCATGGCTGAGGCTCATTGAATCCCTCAGAGACCAAGATAAATGCCAATAAATTCAAAGCCATTCTGAGCGATCATGTTCGTCCTATGGATGAGCAGTTCATCCAAGGATAACATCCATCCGTGTTGTCCTTGGCATCCTGATAGGAGCAAATTCTCCCAGGGTGGTAACGTCCTCGCTCACAGGGCACACGTGGTCACCAAATGGTTCGGTGAGCATGAAAACGATTTCAGCTGTGTACTGCGGCAACAACAGTGGCTAGATTTCAACCTACTTGAGCACTTTTGAGGGATTCTTAAATACTGCATCAGATAACCGCCACCATCAAACACCAACTGATGTAAGAAGTGCATTGCAGCATGTTTTTTTTAAGTTGGTTGAAATGCATTTTTTCAGAAAGTTCAATAATGCAAAAAACAGATTTTCCAGTGTTGTTGTTGTGAAGTAAATTGGACTGGAGTTCACATGAAAATGGGGATCAGGGGATTTCTATAATAGCTCTCCTTCATGGTGCGAGCATGTGCATTAAGAGCAGAACACAAAATGCTCATCTCTCACATTAGCAAATGTTATTAGAAACATTTCATGTAAAACGAACATTTCAAAGCGGCTGCAGCTGGAACTCTGGCTGCATCAAGGTTCAGCTGCTCGCCATGAAACAAAAACTCAAACGCAAGCCTTGTTTTGTGTCAGTGACACAAACTGATGCTGATATAGAGCGACAGACGAACGCACCACGATTCAAAAGAGTTTTCAGGTGTAAAAAATAAGCTTTCACATTCATTTGAATGAGATTATTCCAGCTGCACAACAGGGGTAACATCTCAGAGTCATCCAGCAAAAAAGTTGAACCCGCCTTAAATTTTTCCACAATGCAACCTGACGTCATCCTTTGAGGCCCTGCGCTGGCCAGTCACACACAGAACAAGCAAACACACACACTCCTGGTGATACTTTCTTATGTGAGTGTTATATTTCTACTGTTTACCTCACACCCGCATCATTTTCTGGGGTTATAATCCTGTTACTGACTATTGCAAACCATCGTCTAGAGTTTTAGTGTCTGTAAAGCCTTCAAACACATGGACCGGTTTCTCAAACTGGACTTTCTGGGACATATCTCATGTTTTACTCTTATCATTGACTCTCATTCTAACATCAAAATATATCCCTTTTACACCAAAAAACCCACTAACACCTGGCTATTTTCTACAATGGGAATGGGTGCAATAGTCTCGGGTATTTATCAGTTCCAGTTACGGTCAGCAGTGATGTAAACACGGCACTTCTTTTCCAGTAAGATGCTGCGGCATGGTAAATCATTATTTAATGTTTTTTGTGTTGGAATAACATGCAACAGTGATTCTGTTCTTTGTGTCGTGCAAGATGCAGCAATGGAAAGACAGCAAGGGGGGAGAGCTTCTCCTGATTCCAGTGGAGGAGGAAATAAGGAGACAGGTTACTGCCGCTGTGAGAGACACTGAGATGATATTTAATGTTCAATCGCGGCGCTCGAACATCGATCAGTTAGCGTTCAGTTCGAAAGAGAGACGACATGGTTCTGATGTCGTACATGACACACCATGTACGACGTCACATATTCAAGCCATACTCGTGGCTTGAACACATTATCACATTCTTTTTCTCCTCTGTTGCAGCAACTACACTAGCCAATCACAGCTCACCCTGAAACAAACGTGAAACTTAGTGATGGGTTGTCTGTTTTAGCTGCTATAGTCTCCACATAGCCCCAACACATGATTGGCACTTCATGTTTTCTTTATATTGGCTTTCATCTGTGTGCAGCATTGTCTTGACATATGTTTTATATACTGTATCGTATCTGACATGCTTGTACACTTTGCGCTGTCGAGAATAAACTAAGGAATAATATGAGTCCGAGCACGTAATGTTTTCAAAGCACTGTTCCTCTGAGCCAGTGTACAGTATGTATTCCACAGGATATTTCCTGTTTCCCTTTGAAGCCTTTCGAGCCGGCCAGCCAGCCAGCAAAGTAACAACATGAAGAAGAAAAAATAGCCTGATACGCCCGGGGCATATGATGGAGAGCTTGAGCTATTTCATACATGAAACACACATTAAAGTCTGGAATTTCAAAACGTCCAGAGATAATTAGTGAACAGGAGTGAGTATCCTAAGAATGGAGTCAGACCACATGTATTTGGTTGTGCTACTGTAATACATGATAAGAGAAACACACAGATGAGCATCCCATATAAACAGGATTCTCCATACTTACCTTCTGGAGGTTGAGCTGCTTGACCTCCACAAAACAAAGTGTTTAACACGCTCATCCGCTCTCTCTCCAGCAACATATTTGAGTTTTAACCAACTTTTCACTTTCCATTTATCACACCAACCTCTCTGCCTCGCCCTCTCTCTCCCTCATATCAGCACTCTGCAAATAAGCACACTGACATCCTGTCTAAACCACAACGTGATGCTGTCTTTTTGCCTGTTGTGTTTCTCATCTTACCTGTGCCTTTCTGCTCTCGCTCTAATGAGGGAAGGAAATTATATTTTTAAACACAGATAACAAATACGGAGACTCGACGTGTCAGTGCGGAGGTGTCGGCCAATCACACAGTACACACACAGTAAACAGACTGAGAACAGCTGAAATTAGAAAAAATAAATAAAACTATGAACTTTCAAAAGCTACACAGTCACAGAATACATACATAGATACACTTCACACAAGCAGAGACAGAAATAGAAAGTGAGGGAGGAAGATGCATTAAAAAAACAGGAAAAAGTCTCTTAAGAGACTGTCACCGAGACGTGTGACGAAATACCTAAGATGCTAAACCATGAGGGACTCCAGGTGAAGCAAAACACCAAGGCGGCAGACGCACTGAGACGTGATAGAGGGAGAAAAATGGCAGACAGACTGACTTGTACAAAGTCGGCTACAACTGAGGGATAGACAGACACACGGGCAGGGACACTCGTTAAGACTGACAGATGCCCAGAGGCAGCGATCTACAGAGGAGCATATGGGAGACAGTGTGATGGGTGACATGTTGAGTAGACCCTCGCCGACACTGACACTCACGATCGCTTAAACGCCTCCAAAATGTTGTCCTGCTGCTCCTCTTGTGCAGCTGAAACCAGACAGAAGGAGAACGACTGGTGAGAGCTCGGCTAGGTTAATTCATTACACAGCAGGCTTGAGCCGCAAAGGAATAATGGACTGATGACCTCACTAGGCCACTAAATGATAGGACCTAATGTGTATCACACTCACTGAGTTATTGGCTGACAAAGCCAGTTACATAGTAATGGTGGCTACGCTGAATGGAAGATGACAATAATGTAATTGTCTGTCTCCAGACCTACCCTGCACGGTGACTTCGAATGTGCAGCTGTCGCACTTGTCTTTGGAGGTGACCTCGCAGCGGTAGCCACCTGCGTCTCCATCCACCACTTTGATGATGCTCATCTCGTAAGTGTAGATCTGACAGAGGAAGAGAGAGAGAGAGAGAGAGAGAAAGGGGATGATGTGCTAGAAATGCACACAATCAAATGAACACCCGTGCGCACACACACACACACACACACACACGTACATGCACGGATATGCAGTACGTGCTCAAAAACACGCGCAGACAGCAGAGTTGGGCTGATATCAGCATGCTGATACAGTCATCGGGTCGATATCGACTTTGTTTCAGTTCAGTTTGTTTACGCCTACAGAACCATTCTGCACTGCATTCAATGTAAAAACAACAACAAAGATGCATCTTTCGGAATCTACATTTTTTGACAGACCAGAATTATTTAAATTTTTACTGTTTATTTTAGTATTTAGATTAATACAAGTTTTGCTTCCATTGGTTGCAAAACTAGCACAACAAGGACACAGAAGTGGGAAATCCATTAAATGAACAGTTGTGATGTAAAATATGTGATAGTAAAACTATGCAAACCTACATTCTCGCAGTCTCACAAAAGTATCTAAAGGAATTCCTTCATATATAAAGAGAAATAAAAAAATTGAGAGATTTTGATAAGAAGCTGCAGCTGTGGCATGTAAAAAGCTGCTGTGACATGTTGGTGGAAACGGTCACTAAAAGTTGATCTTTTCACATTTTGGATTTTCATTAGAGTTTTGCAGGCATTTAGTCAAAAACCAAATTATCTGACATTTCGAAATTTGGATCTGATGATGGTGACGGATCATCAGACTTATTAGAATTTATCCTATTGAGCCATTAATATCTGCACCAAGTTTCATGGCAGTCCATCCAATATTTAGGATATTTCACTCTTAAACACGGATGCAAACCTCGTGCAGCTGGAAGAGGAAAAAGACAGCAGGTTTCATCCTCTGGGGACCATGAATATCGCTACAGCTTACTGCAAACCATCCAGTAGATATTTCAGTCTGGACAAAACTGGTTAAATTACTTGACTGACCAACATTCCCGTCCTTAGAGCTGCACTGCTAGCGTGGCAGTTAATTTGTAAAACAATGAATGCACAAAGGTTATTTTACACATGAAGGATGAACATTTACTAATTACCTTGGTGTTCCTGTCGTAGGACTCTTTGAACTGCAGGTGCTTCCCAGCTTTGCTGCCCAGGTCCAGCCACTTCCCTTTCAGCCATTTCATGGTTGGCTTCCTCAACAGGTTCGAAGAGTCAACTTTAGCCACAAACGTGACGTACTTGCCTGCAACGAACAACAATGAGATACAGTAATTAATAGAAATAGATAATGTCTCTATTCCAACAGGAATTTGGCATTCAGTTGACCACTCCGTTCACTTTAGATATAATTCAGGATTTTTTAGGGCACATCATGATTTCCGACCTTTTGTTGCTGTGACACTCTCTGGCTTCATCACGAACAGGCCGGTCAGCTCGGACATCTGAGGATTCTCCCCCGGTGTGAGTTCTGCAACGGGTGTTAAACAGATGAATTACAGAGGAAAAATAAAAGCTGGAGTCATGATCTGGGCACCACCCAGACAAAGACACGAGACACAGGTTGCAGACGACAACAGGGTACAGGTCGACCAAGCAAACCACCAAATCAGCAGTCATCTTAATCGTGGCGTTTTCACAGCAAAATGCCTGTTGCTGATCATTTAGGAAACTTCATAAGCACAATTTGCTTATAAGAAGTCTCAAACCATTAAATCCCACCCTCTGAGCTCAGGGATCTATTCCTTCACTATGGTTGTGTAGCACTAACACTGAGCAACAGTCTCTCCGTGAGGAAAAACCATTCAGCGAGTTGGCGTAATGCCTTTGCTGTTACACTGCATAAACCATATGGGACCCTCTGACAAATGACAGGCAACCAAGGCGCCCCCTGGAACAGGCTGGCCCCAGGGAATAAAGAAACTCCTCACATCACCTCTGAAGACATCACATTAGGCTTGACTCTCTGCAATCTTCTGCCACCCTGACAAAACATAAACTGAAGCTGCACGCTCTTATCTCGGCGATAAAAAACGAGCTGCTTCTTTTATCCGCTCACTTGTTTCTTTTGCAAGTGAATTGATGTAACCTCTGTAAGGTGTTTGCTTGTCAGTTGACATGCTTTACAGAGACACTAACGTATTCATTTCTCTTACCATCAGGAGGCAACTCTGCAACGGAGTGTGGAAAAAAGAATAGATAGCGGGGAACACGTCAGTCTGTACGGTGTCTCTGCTGTGCTGCTAAACACAAGCGTTAATTGGCCCAATGATAATCTCGACTACAGGTGAGGAACTCACACGTTAAACCGGCGTGCTGTCACACTCCAAAAAACACGTCGTCCTCTCTCAGACTCGAATAAACAAATCCCATTTTTTCTTTTACAAAATCACACAACTGTTAATGAGTTATGTCAACATTAATTAATTTCAAAAAAATCACTTAGTATTATATAATATAATTTGCTGAGGTGAGGTGGTTGTTACCTGTACACAGTGTACTTAAAACTGCTGCTCTTGTTCCTCTCACTTCCTGAGTGACATGCTGTAGGCTAAGCCTTACAGGAAAAGAGAGTTTATGGACAAGCAACCAACCACCAATCAAGTAGAGTGAGTAGGACGCTGGGTGGACATCCATTGGACGAGGGCTGTTGCTGAGAGAAAGGGGGTCTAGGGTCACGTGTCAACTAAGGTCATGCGCCTCCATAAATTCAGAGAGCCTCACTGTCACCGCCTCTTCCTCTCCCTCTCTCTCTCTCTCTCTCTCTCTCTCTCTCTCTCTGCTTTTATGGGCTCAGTTTAATTTGATCTTTTAATCAAAAGTGCCCCTGAGGACAGATCCAAGTTCAGATGTTCAGGATGATTTAAAAGGTTTCAGTTAGAATGCTAAGTGGGTAAAGCTGATCCTGGAACAGCACCCAGGGGACATTTTTGAATGTTTACACTCTCATATCGTTTCAATGGGTACATGCTGTGTTTGGGATGAGGGTTGCTCGGTCAAATTAACTCCAGACACTGTCCTTGCGCCCTCCACCCTCCCCTGCAGGCCCTATTCATATTTGGATAATGAAGACAATTTGTAACAATTCACATTACAATTTTCAGTGAAGCTTTATTACACGGGCCCGGTATTCCCTCATAATTTTCTAATAATTTCCAGAAACTTTCCTGGAGAGAATAAAGGCAAATAGAGAGTTTGAATACTTTGAGATTGAACCACAGAATTTAAGAAAAAGCTTGAAAATGTCTTATGTTAATCTCAAAGTGACAAAGCCCTTCATCAGCCGTAGGAATTTCAACTCTTGTCAAGGGGGATAAAGTCAGGTTGAATTATTAGAGACAAAGTCCACATCAGGAGGAGGTTTGGGGTGAAGGATCAGCCCAGTCTGACGCTCAGCATACACTGATGCATATACAGATGCAGAAGGTAACCTTTTGCTTCTCTATGAGATGCAGCTGCTCCAATGCAATGTATGTATTCGTCATATATGTTGAACTACATGCCTGTAGACAAATTGTACATTGTTCAGCTTCACCTGTTGAAAACCGCCTGAGAGAGTTAACAAGCTTAGCATTCAGTTGAATTAATTATTTGGTTGTTTGCCATTTGAACATGTTCTGTATTTTACTAATAATATGTTCCAGATTGTGTAATTCTTTCTAGGAACTTTCCTCGAGAAGTATTAGAAAACGTTTAGGGATTTATGGACCCGTAGAATAAGAGGTTATCAAATAATCTGTCCCAGATTGACTATTACTACATTGAAATAGTAACATATCCACAAATTCCATTAATAAAATATACTACTTTACATAGAATGTATCGGGCTGTGATTTCACAGTTATTACTAATTCAGTATTTCATCAATTTATCATCAGAGCACCAACATATAGAGCACAGTCTCTCAAGTTCCTTCAATCTCGTGTTGTGCAAACAGCATATTAAGAAATGAACAACTGTACAACAACAACAACAACAGCAACAACAACGATGGTATATCCACATATCACAAACACATGATATATACCCAACATAAGCACAGGCAGGTTACATCATTTCTCACAAAGCAGACCTCATCAGTTCATTTCAGAGTCAAGTTCACTTCACATTAAAAAGCACTCTCAAACGTTCCCTCGGATGCTTTGGTGGAAGCAGTCTAACCAGGACACTTTAATCCCTTTGAAGCATGTTTCTATTGCGTGACACCGTCACAAACTTCTCTGTTGTCTGTTGTGCCTGGATTTTATCCACCTATTTCACTGTCAACTTGTTTCATCTGACAGTTTGAAGATTTGCTGTGACTTGGGTTGCTTTTAAGTCGCGTCTTTGCATTGTTTTCATCCTTTTCTTTTAACTTTCCTTTGTCTATTTGCTGTGAGTCACTATGTCACTTTTATTTGATGCATAAATAAAGTTAGAATTGCGATACTCAATGTCCAGAAATCTTCAAGGGTATATCTGCTCAAAAATAAACATCTTCGTAAGTAATAATGAATCCATCTGCAGTGTGACAAGCTGTGATTTTAAGCACCAATGATAGCCATCACCAGAGCAGTCCCAGGCTTCTCGAAGGAACGGTTTTAAACTGTTACAGTCACTAACAGATACCCAGGCACAAAAACAGAGAGCACAAGCAGGCTGGGAAGGAGTGTGATGTGTCTTGTCCTTACCATCCCTGGGCTCACTGCTCTCTGAATGAAAAGAAATAGTCAGTACATGGAAATTAGTCCTGTAGGCAATGAAGGGTTAAATCATTTCAGACAGTACTGCTCTGGTCTCTTCAGACTACGGAAATGTATATATATATATGTGTGTGTGTGTGTGTGTGTGTGTGTGTGTGTCTGTCTGTG
>JAQQZW010000009.1:3172212-3183060 GCA_029814745.1 Zanclus cornutus | reverse complement strand
CATAAACATATGATTCACATCGTTTCATCACTGAACACCTTCCTTTAATCTGAGGAGCGTTTGACTTTGTGGTTTCCTCGTCAGGTTGATCAGCTGCCCTCTGCGTCCCTGCTCTGTAAATTTGTTAGACTTGATGAATTAATGGACACCAAATATAATGAGTTCTCTGTTTCCAGTGCATCCAATAAGCTATTAGCTCAAGAGGCTTCTAATCAAGGTGTGTGAGTCTGTGTTTGTGCACGCTTTTGCCATGTTGAGTATAAAATGCTGTTCCTTCGTAACCTCCACCAGCTCATCCTTCAGCCTCATCAAAGATGGCATCCCACCATTTCTCTGGCGTCAGATGAAAACCTCGTATCAAAAGTCAAGTTTTCATGAGCTAAAAATAGCCTGCCTGCTGCCACCTCGTCCGCTGCGCTTTTCTCTGCACGTCTTAAAGTCCAAAAGAAAGCTGGTAACGTTTTCTGAACCCATGTGCAATCGTGCCTTGTGTGGAATGAATCAAAAACAAAAAAAAGTCTGCTGTAGGTGGTTTGATGAGATCTTTCCATCACCTAAGTCATTTGTTTAGTGGACGGAGTAACTGAAAGGGGTTTTTTCGAGGATTACAGTCCAGCAATAGTAATTATTTTCTTCCTTATATGAAAAAATTGTGGTTATATAATATCTCCTCCTTTGTTATGTTGCAGCAGTGCATCCCACAGGCATAATTACTCCCCTGTCTACCTCAGTTTTTGTTCCCTAAAAACAGTTTGAGATCTTGTTTGGGTAAATTAGGAGTGTTATGTCAAGAGAAGGTAGTGAAAAGAACAGAGAGGGCAGACAGACAGAGGGGGGATTCTCCATTCATGAGGCATCTATCTGCAGAGCCCAGCCTTAATTACACACAGCAGTAAGACGGCTGCTGAGCTGTCTTGTTAGCAAAGAACATCTCCTTTCCAGAAAACACCTCAAATGGAGACTTGAGGAGGAGGGAAGGAAGGAAAGAAGGAAGATGAGGTAACAGCATCACGTCAGACCTATTCTGTATCTCTCTCTCTCACACACACACACACACACACACACACACACACACATCAGTATGTCTTCTCAGTGCTGCTTTTTGATTGGTCATCAGATGACATACCAGGCGGCTCTTGCAGCAAACCATCAGGGTCGGGTGTTAATTCCAGTGGTGACTCATCACTAATTGCTGTGTCTCGAGTATCAAAAGTCATCGGTGTGTAATAAGACCATGATTAATGAGCATCATTACTGTACTGGTGTCAAGCAAATGTGATATAAAGTTGAAAACATGAACCGTCTCTGAGTTCGACTCCACCGGTGGCTGTCACATCTAATTTCACGACTGAGTGAGTCATCAAACTGTTGTCTGTGTGGACGCTTTCATTGGCTCTTCCTCCCTCTCAACCTGAAGAACGTGTAGTTTCGGCCACATTAAATCAATTAAGTGAGACTTCATAAAACTGTTTGCAGTGGAAATCTCAATGGAATGTCTAGTCTGACATTTCAGAAGCACATTTCAGGTACTGCGACATAAACACTTCATGGTAAGGACTCCTAACTAAATCAACATTACTGCTGTTGCAGTGAGATCACTTCAGGTGTGCTGTGGACTGTGTGTCAATCATATATCTGTCTGCAATTTTGCGGTTTGGTAGAAGGTAAGTGAGGCCAAAATGTCTTGATCGCCCCCTGGTGTCTGGCTGCAGTATAGGTCATTAATCTATGTAGATAAATAAATGTTTCTTTTAATTTTTACACGGAGATGGTTTCAGAGTTCTCATCAAGCTGGTGAACGTTAACGTGTTCATTTTTCTGATAAGTTTGGTTTCAGTTGGTTGTTCAATGCTAAAGAACGTGCTGTGACATCATGACTGACAGCTAACCCTGACCTGTGACTGAGCTTGGTAGATGTATGGGCGGGACCATGATACCGCAGCTCCATCCACCAATCACCGCTGCGCAGACTCTTGCTTCAAATGACGTCACGAGCGCAAGATGGCGGCGCCTGCACCGGGGATATTTTGGCTTCATTCTTGCTAGTGGGAGGACGCAGAGACGCGTTGTCCCTCTTTAATAATTGATGCACATGTTCTTGGACAGGTTTCCCCTCATGGATCAATGATGTTTATCTGTATCACTTTCTGATAAGGAACTCTTTGTAGTGTTTATGGAATAATGGCTTTATTAATGTCATTGATGAGAATGTGTTAGGGCTTAACAGGGATGTGAAAATCCCTTTGACTGGTGTTAGGGTTATCTTTGGTAATACATTAAGAAATGCTATAATAAGCTGTTAATAAATAGATTTTGGTTCAAGCCTTTTCAGCCATTTTCCAGACGGTTGGTGGTCCCATTAATTAAAGGGGTTTTTCAAAGCAGTTCAACCAAAAAATCGTCACTATTAAAAGCTTGTAACTGACCTATAAAGCATTTATAAATGATTTAACAACCATGAATAAAGCCATTAGATTAAATGTAGAAATGCTTCATAAAAGATACCTAATCAGAAACCAGTTACAGTTTATATTTCTACCGTTTACAGTCATGTTAGCAGCTCTGTGAGACTGTACAACACAGTAGCACTGTGAGCCAAATGCTAACATCAGTGTGCTAACATGCTGACAAAGACATGCTAACGTACTGTAACGTAAGTAGGTGTAATGTTTACCATTTTTCACCATCTTAGTTTAGCGTGATGGCATGCTAACACTTGCTAATTAGCACTTAAAGGACAGCTGAGACTGATGGGAAATCTATTAGCTTTGCAGGTATTTGGTCATAAACCAGAGCATTGGACGAATTAAATTTTAAACCTGAGGATGGAGCTATAAGGAAAGTGATTACAATTGATCCAGAGGGAGACTTGATTATTTGTGTCAAATTTAATGTCAGTCAATCCAAAAGTTGAGTTTAGACATTTTACTCAAAACCCCAAATGTCTTGGTGGCACTCAATGTAAAGTCATTAGGATTCATCCTCTGGGAACCACAACTGTCTGGACAACATTTAGTACCAAGTTATTTTAGTAGATGTTGAGATATTTGAAAAGCTAAATCAAAATTTTAACCTGTTGCTGATGCTAGAAGAGAAAGAAAGATCGCAAACATCTTTGGGATTCATCATCTGAGCACCACTGAGTCTGTACAAAATTTCATTGCAATCCATTTAATAGTTGTTGAGATATTTCATTCTGGACCAAAGTTGAGAACCGACTGACAGACCATGGACGTGCTTTCCATGCAAGTCATTACATGACATGTAATATCCAGAATGTTGCGTAATTTCTTCCTCAGTCACAAACTGGAGTGCTGACCAGGTGCCACTGATCGCCAGAAGCCTTTGCCATAGTCTGCACTTTATTCCCAGATCAGTACTGTTGCTCTGTGGCTGCCAGCCATCAGCACTCAGCTCACTCCTTTCGAGCAGCACTCCAGTCTGTCAGTGAGGAAGAAGTCATGCACCATCATGGATTTTCTTTGGGTTGTAATTACTGAAATGGAATTCTCCAGTAACTTATCAGAGTATCTTGCGTTTCCTTTACTTTACAACCACTTTTAGGTTATTTTTACCGACAGGTCTTCGAGAAGTTCATTCTGGTTAGTCCGTACTTTTCAGTAAAAGTAACTACTGAGTGCTTGAAATGGGTGGGTTCACTTAGAGGCTGTTCATACCTGGTGTTAGCAAGCAACTTTGGGAATCCGATTACAAGTGAACAGCTCCAAGTGATAAGAGATAACATTCGAGAAACCATTGAAATGTGTGCATGTTCATCGCAGCCTTTGTGGCTTAAGAACCTCGAGATTTCTTGTGGTGGTTTATTCTCTATAATTTAGATGAAAATGCAAGTGAAGTTTGGGTTTTTTAGAAATTTAAATGGTTTGGGAGTTTTTCTTCCAAAATAAAGTTTAAAAAAATGTCAGCACATGATGTGCAACCAATAACCCACGGTGAAGCAATTCATACTGAAATGTATCGTGATCAGTGTTTGCAGTATAATGGTACCTACTGCACCATAAATTGAAGTAAATCTGTTTCTCTCCATTCAGCGGCTTCCCAACGGACCCTCCTCCATCTTGGATGATGCAGACATCGACAGGCAGAGGGAGGGCGAGATAGAGCGACAGAGGTCAGAGCTGGGACAGCTGAAAGAGAGACTGGCCCTCATGTGCAGACAGGTACCTGATTCAGAGACACTCTTATGGTCTAATGCTTTCAGCAAAACAAACAAAATATCACGAGCCGGAGTCGCTTAATGACAGAAAACGATTTGCGCTCGCTCAGCCTCGGGTCACACACTGTCACCCCCGCAGGTCGGGGAGATCGAGGAGCAGCTGACGTCCGCCAGGAGGGAGCTGGCCCGATCGGAGGAGGCCAACCAGAAACTACAGAGGGATGTGAAAGAGGTGAGGCTCACTGAGCTGTTGACAGACAGTAAACCGCCCCGATGTGTGCCTGTCGCAGTGGCAGAAAGAGTCTATGTTGCTCTTGCTCACAGAAATATGTAACAGTTTGCTATGGTAACAAAGCCATTTGGCTACTTGGCAGCAGCGGCTGTTACTGTACACACAAGAGCTTCTACCCTGTAGCCATGGTGACAGTGCCATCGGAAGAGCTGCGGGCGTTTTCACATGGACGCGGCCCTGTTAATCAGTCAGTGTGCTGGTAGCTGATTGAAAGGCATGTGGAGCATATTCAGATGGTAGGTGGTCGAGCCAGTTTACTCAGAAGAGATTTTACACTTAATGGCTTCCCCACGTCTAACTGCCTTTCTTTACTTGCTGCTCTTTCATCTCCCACATCTCCCCCTTCTCCCCCTCCGTCTCTCTTTGACATGTGCAACTGCATAAGTGGGTGCCTCTGAAGTCTGTGAACGACGACTATTAACCAGTCATTATCATTCTTAAGCTAATTGCTGTTCGAGCCCAGTGAATTCCCTTCAACACCTACTTGTAAACTTGATATTTGCCCTGTCCCGCTTTCTCTGTCTGGTCTTCTCTCCTTTCTATTTTTGCATCAGAATCGTTACATGCATTATTTCCCTTTAATTCTTCCAGGCACTCTGTCAAAGGGAAGACATGGAAGAGAGAATCACCACATTAGAACGCAGGTTTGTGTTTCTTCTCTGTGTTCGTGAACTCTCGTCGCCCTCCTCCAAAATCTGCTCCGCTCACCGCTCCACCTGTGTGCCGGTTTGTTCTGGTTTGCAGGTACCTGAGTGCCCAGAGGGAGGCAACGTCTCTCCACGACATAAAAGATAAACTGGAGAACGAGTTGGCCAGCAAGGATTCTCTCTACAGACAGGTGGGAAAAGTCCCTTTCATCCCAGTGTGTGTCTGTGTTTCTGCTGGTGATTGGCAGCTTGGCCACGTTTCACGTTTGGCACACAGAGCGTGCCATCTATGCATATACTTTTCCCCCAGTGGATTTAATCATGTCTGCTGCCCCCGGCAGTTTTCGCTCAGGCTCTCAGTTTAACCTCCACTCCCTCACATCCTGTTTTCTTACAGAGCGAGGAGAAGAACCGGCAGCTTCAGGAGCGTCTGGATGATGCCAAGCAGAAGTTGCAGCAAACTCTGCAGAGGGCCGAGACGCTGCCTGAGATCGAGGCCCAGCTCGCCCAGAGAGTGGCAGCACTCAACAAGGTGTGTGTGTGTGTGTGTGTGTGTGAGCAATTGTGTGTACGTGCCTGCACCCATACCAGCCCTGTTTATGCATTTTTGAGTTGTCTGACAAGTTTGAAAAAGTTTTACAGATGTTATAATTCCCATATAGTTTTTTATAATGAGTTAAAGATATAGCAATATTTTCAGTGAAAACAGCAATATGTGCATGCATGTGTGCACAAATCTGTGCATGCTGGAATATGCCCCCATGCACAGACACAATACATGAGTGTGTGTGTGGGCATGTGTGAGCATGTAGGCTGGGAAGGCCTGAATATATTTATATTTATATGTGTGAGTGTGTGTGTGTGTGTGTGTGTGTTTACGTGCGAGTGAAACGGAGGATTAGATGTCAAATGACAGTTGAATACCAAATATTTTAAGCAAGTGGTGCCAGTAATTCATAAGCAGAGCCAGCTGAGGACACAGACTCAGCACAGCTAATTGATCCTTGGGTGCTCAACACGTCAAGAACTGTATGCCTGTACAAATTCTTTATAGCCTCTTGCATTCCTGTAAACACAATTTTCACTCAGGCCAAAATAAACATACATTCAGTCTCCTCCCAATAGTCGAGCTTCTTAATTGACTATACTTATTTCATACATGTTCAGGCAAGATGGCTTCCATGGAAGGATAAGCTAGATTAATGACCTGTAAGACACGGGCAAACAAACTTTCCTGTGACGCTGTGATCTGTACAGGCATGTATGTTATTGACAGACTCAACAACAAGCTGTTTCCTTTGTGTTAATTTGTATTAGTGTCGCAACATGGTTCTCACTCTAACCCTGCTTCCTTCCTCTCCAATCATTCAGGCGGAGGAGCGTCATGGTAACTTTGAGGAGCGACTGCGACAGATGGAGGCGCAACTGGAGGAGAAGAACCAGGAGCTACAGAGGGTGAGTCATGCTTGCTTTTCCATCTCTATTTCTCTTTCTCGGTTTTCATCCTCCCCCTCTTTCATGCCGTCCCTTTTGTCAGGCTTTACGCAGCACAAAGGCGCACTAATTTTCTAAACCCTCTATTTTACCGTGCACATTCAGATAGAAATCTTTGTCTCTCGCTCTCAGTCAAGAAGAATGCTTGTTATTAACTCCACTCCAACCCTCCCTTTTCTCCCACCCTGCGCTCACTTTTTCTTCTCTTTCGCTCTCACTCGTTTTACTCTCTCGCCCCCCAGGCGAGGCAGAGGGAGAGGATGAACGACGAACACAACAAGCGTCTCTCCGACACGGTGGACAAGCTACTGTCTGAGTCCAATGAGAGGCTGCAGCTCCATCTGAAGGAGAGAATGGCCGCCCTGGAAGAGAAGGTGACCTGCTCAGACAACAACTCTTCATTTTTGACTGAACCTTGTAAAACTGCAGAAGAAACTGTCTCTTCCCTCAGTAAGACCCTAAATATGTGTCCCTTTTCCCCAAATACACTCCTGGTGTAAGGTATGTTCACTGACTTCTCTGCCCTCAGGGAAGTTACTGAGTAAAATTTATGTAAATTCCAAAAATATCTTCAAAACAGCAGTGAAAATCTACATCCGAAACAGTGGTGGATAGTAACTAAGTACATTTAATTCACATTTACTTCAAGTATTGCACTTAAGTACACATTTGAGGTGTTTTTATCATACTTGAGTATTTCAGTTTCAGGCTTCTTTGTACTTCTACTTCACTGCATTTCAGAAGGAAATATTGCACATTTTAATGCACTGCAGTTGTCTGACAGCTGTAGCTACTAGTTACTAATTAAATTTCCACACACCAAACATATAATCACATTATGTAATACAATGCATGGATACAGATTACACTGATTAAACTACCCAGCAGTATGTCAGATATTTCTAATTAGCTCCACCTCACCAACTCTAAAGTATTAGAGTCCATTATTATTTTACTTAAGTAAAGGATCTGAAAGGTGAGTAAAAATCTGGCTGAAATTGGAGCACAAACTCTTTGCTGTTTTTTTAACCTACTTACTCTACTGCATTATCAGCAATTTATTAGCACTTTCTACCTATTTTTCTCCTTACTTAACGACCAGAAGCATTTTCTTAGCAGTCAGCACACTGTAAATTGCAGTGATTAGCGTACTTTTGCTGTAAGGAACTTAATTTTAACAGCATGTGTTAAAATGAGCTTAAACCACTCTGCCCCTTTTTAATAAATCTGGATAAAAACGAAAATCTGTCTGGATTAGGAAACATTATCATGCTGGGTTAGTTTACTGATGTCCTGTGCAGCTTTAAATAACACAATCTAGCTTTAAGGCAATTTGCTAACCTCACTATCTAGTTTAAACACATCTCATTAAAAATATACTGTGGTTATTTTTGCAGTAATAATGCTTCTCATTCTTCCACCTTCAGAACGCCCTCTCAGAAGAACTGGCTAACATGAAGAAACTCCAGGATGATCTGTTGGCAAACAAGGTGCCTGCGCCTCTAGGCTTCATTCTTAGTTGAAGCTAGTGACATATGTTCCCTTTTTCATCAATTTTATCTCTTATCCACTCCCAGGACCAGCTGATAGCGGAGCTGGAAAGGCTTCAGCTGGAGTTGGATCAGCTGAGAGCGAGGCCCGGGGGCTCTTATTCCAGGTTGGTGCCATTTAAGCATCCGCACCTCCGAAACTGAAACCATTCTTCTGAGTGTGGCCTTGCCTGACAGTAAACATGTCAGTGTTGTGTCTCTTATCTTGTCAGTCACAGCGGATAAATCACTCTACATTGGAAGCATTTACCTTTCAGCACTCACAGGGCTTTAACAATGTTGACAAGTATCCACACACACATTGACTGGGTGCACAAACACACATGCATGATCCAACACTTCTAATTCTCAACCGCTCATCTGTACATTTTAACACTTACTCTTACAGCCTTCTGTAAACCTGTTAATGGGAATATGATGCACTTTTACACTTCATAAGAAGTCAAATGACCATTTGTCTTTATATATTCTTCTCTGGGTTAAATTGGATGTACGACATTCTGATTTTTTTCAAATTTCAGATGAATTTTTTGATAATATGTCTCTTTAGTTTTTTTTTTTAATATTTCTACTGTACATATTTTAGTTTTTGTATTGTAAGCAGTGCAGTGTTGAAATCCTTCACCTTTCTCTCCCTGTGTCTCTGTTTGTACCGTCTCATTGTAGCTGCCGTCACAGTCTCATTCTATCTACACAGATAAATCGCCTTTTCATTTTATCTTGTATCATCTTATCTTTCTGTCTGTGTCTCCAGTCGCTCTCTGCCAGGTAGCGCTCTGGAATTGAGGTATTCCCACGGAGGCGGGTCCCTCCCAGCAGGCTCCACCACTCACCTGGATCCCTTCGGTAATGCCCCCACTGGGGGTGTGGTCAGGCGGAGTCACCGGGCCCGCTGGAGCTCTGCCCGAGAGGACTCTACCAAGGTGAGAATCTAACATCCCCACGACCCGCCATAAAAATCTACATTCGCTTTTAAATTGGTCAAATATCTAACAATATCTAATACCTTAACATCAGGGAGTTAGAAAAATGTCGTCAGTATTTTTTGCAATAAAATCAGTTGTGGGTATCTTTTTCCTTGAGAAAAATAAGCCTTTCTTGCATTCCTTCTGGTAGCTAGTTAAGTGATCTTCCATGACTTTCCTATCGAAGGGAACAATAAAAAAAAATAACATAATGTACAACAAAGCAATACTACTTTCACCACTGATTGTTACCACCTGTAATAAGAGTTTATAGCCATGCAAGTGGTTGTACTTAAGCTAAATGCTAATGTCAGCTTGCTACTATGCTGTTGTTAGGCAGCATAGAGTTTACCATACTCACCATCTTATATTAGTGTTTTAACATGCTAACATTTGCTAATTAGCAGCTGAAGCTGGTGGGAATGTCATTAGATTTTCAGGTGGTCATAAACCAAACCAAATTTCATGGCAATCCATCCAGTAGTTGTTGAGATCACTGAAGACAGCAGGCGTCATCATCTGGGGAAAATGAACATCTGTGCAAAACTTTACGGTAATCCATCCATTCGGTCCAAACACTTATTTCTTTCAGGAAATGACTGGATGGACTGGATGTGGTGGGTCAACCAACAGACTGGCATTGCCATCCTAAGAGCCATGCTCCTAGCACTGCTAAAAGATATATTTAGTCCTGAAACAGAGGTACATGATGAGTATTTGTGGATGGAATCAGTTGAATAAATGGCTAGTTAGTCCTTTTTCTTGCTGTCTGTGTTCAGTACCCAGACTGGGAGAGCGGGGCTCTGCTGGGGACCGGGTTTGAGCCGGGCTTGGATGTGGGCTGCTCCGACGAAGAAGACGACGGGGAGGCTCGGTTTGGCTCCGAGTTGCTGTCCCCCAGTGGACAGACAGATGTGCAGACCCTGGCCATAATGCTGCAGGAACAGCTGGAGGCCATCAATAAGGAGATCAAGTAAGAAAGACCGGCAGCACTCAACAGCTGGGAGGGAGGCAGGGGGGAAACATCTCTCTGTATATAATGCAGTCTGATACATCACCACCACATACTGCAGCCTCAAAAATAAACATGTCATCACCTCTCTGACACTGAAGAAAAACTGCAGCGGTGGAAGAAGTACTCAGATCCTTTACTTAAGTAACAGTACCAACACTGCAATGTAAGAAAACTACAATCACTGAATAAGTACATAATGCACACATATAATCAGCAAAATTGACTATAAGACAGGAAGCAAAAGAACTCATTTTCCAGTGATATTGTGAGACAGGCCCACTAACAGGGCCAATAGCTGCACAGCTAACTGAGCTAACAAGCTAACAGCAGCTACAAGCTACAGCCAGAGATACAGCAAAGAGTATACTGAGCAGCAGGTAGCGGTAACTCTAGTAATATGCTGCCCACTACTTTACACATTTTCCCTTTAATATTTTAAAAAATAAACTTTTCATAATTTTTTTCAACTTTTTTCTAGTCTTTGCTGATTTTGCAAAATGTTTCTTGATCTAATGTCAGACTCTTAAACTTTATGATGGACACATTGTCAGTATTTTTAGACAATTTTAAGATTACTTGCATATTTGAGAAATTAAAGCAATAGTTTGAGCTTTGGGGAAATAGTCTTATTCACTCTCTTATTGAGAGGACCACAGATGCTCATTAGCTACTAGCTATATCTAGAACCGTATGTCTCTTTTCCTTCAT
>JAQQZW010000009.1:3036705-3046871 GCA_029814745.1 Zanclus cornutus | reverse complement strand
ACTGGATGCTTCATTCTTGTATGAGTAACACAATATGCATCACAATGATTAGTGGGCTATGTTTATTTCTTCCCTCCACTATTATCATAACTTCACATATACCAGGCCACACTCCTGCGGCACAGTGTTTGGGCACCGGCCAAGTCTTTTGATGGACTTTATTTGATGTCCCTCCTCCTCCCGCATTGAAAATAGGGTATATAGCTTATTAGATCACCCTCCTCTGCAAAATATGACGACTCTCAGACACCGCTCCGCACCACTCTTTGGAGTTCCTGCTGCATTCTGACTGCTCTGAGAGTAAACTATACAAGTAATTAGCTTACACATGATAAAAATGACTTTTCGATGCAATAGGGATGATGATGAAACTCTTTTAGAAAATGAACCAATCCCCTGGATAGCAATTCTTCATATTTTGTTCCTGAGAGCAATTGTGACACAGAGTTTCACTGATACTATTTCTGTTTCTACTCAGAATAGACTAAAGTGAATCATTCGTAAAACAACCTACAGTACAGTACATCTTAGATCTGAATGTGACTTGTGTGTTTAAATCTATTGTCTATGTGTTTTAGGAATTTTGTAATAATATGAAGTCTTCATATTGAGCTTTGTAAGATATAAACATTGCCAAAAAACAGGCCTACCACATACCAACCAACTAGCAAAGTGATCGCCAGTCAGCTTTAGATGTGCTTTGTGTTTAGTGTTAATTAGCAACTGTTAGCATGCAAACCAGTAAAAACTAAGAAGCTGAGCACATTGGCATTGCCGTTGTGAAAATGTTAGCATGCTGACTTTACAGTCGCAGAGGGAGGCTAGCTTGGCTGTGGACTCTTGATTTGTTTTCTATGCTTTATAATGTGATTTTATTACAGCTCCCCATGATTAAGAAGTTGAAGAACTAGTTTATATTACCATTAATAAGGTCCAGTGTGTAAGATTCAGTGGAATCTATTGGCATAATGTAGCAGAAATCAAATAGCTTATAATATTCAGAATTGTACCTTCATTAGTGCATAATCACCTGAAAATAAGAATCATTATGTTTTTATTACCTTAGAATGAGCCTTTTATATCTAGAGATGGAGCAGGTCCTCTTCCAGGTCTGCTGGGTTGTATCACCAGTTTCTGCAGTAGCCCAGAACATACAAACTGAACACTGGCATTAGAAAGGCACTTTTGCATTTTTGCAGGTTTTAGGGACACTGTAGGCATGTACATGCTTGGAAGAGGAGGGTGAGCAGAGGGGAATTCAGTTGGTTACAATCAGCAAACTTCACCGCCGAATGCCACTAAAGCAAACACACTGGGCCTTAAATTGTGATCTTACAGTACATCTTTTGGGTGGAATATTTCCCTATATGTTCCCTATATGTTCCCAAATATGTTAAAAAGGGGTCACAACAACATTCTTTAAATAGAAAAGTTTAGTTGGAAACAGTGCTGTTAATCCCGTTAATTATAATCACATAAAAATACTTACAAGTTGAATATTTCTCATGTATCCCTGCCAAACTCACTTGTCAGCCTCTCACTGTGTTTTACTGTTGCCTCTGTCGTCTCAACTATTAAGCTGCTATTGAAAGGTCCTCTGTTCCTAATTGATCATTTGTAGGCCTTCTATCAGATGCGCTCTGTTGCCTCTGAGAGATCAATATCAGCACATTGTCAGTTTTGTTAGTATGGCTGTCCCTTGAAATACGAAATACAATCAATTCTGCTACCAAAGGTTTGAGTTTGCACAAATGCTAGCAGGTATTAATTAGAAACTATAAAGATGTGAGCACAGTGAATGTGTACACTGCCCTACAAAATTAAGACATAGTTTCCTAACTACTGTTCAAGGTTAAATTTAAAACTTCAGTTATTTGACATAGCTCTCACAATATTAAAAGGATCACGGCATAAAAATGTCTTATTTTTGAGAAAACCTGCGAACCAAACTGCAGTGACTGCACTCTGGCTTGGTAGCTGGTGAGATAGCCACAGCTAGCTGTAGCTAAAGATAACAGGAAAGTAGAAAAAAACTGGTTGCCATTTTTCCTAACTTACCTGTTTCTTGTATTTGAAAAATATATATTGCTGCTCCAACACCTTGGTAATGTTTTATACACAGAAAAATAAAGTAAATCAAATCATGAAAAAAAAAAACATATAATTTATTTATAGACCGTATACAACATTGACGTAGTCTTTGTGATGTCATCCATAGGTTTCTGAAAAGTCATTTTCGTGGCTCTGGACGTCACTATCGTGGCAGTGCATAGAAGTAGAGTGTGAGTGAAACATAGACTTCCTGGGCCGTCTGTTAATACAATCAGAGCACAGCAAGCTATATTATTTGTCAGATATCTGCAGGAAAAATTCTCCTGAAGGTACTAACACAACAAACACGGCCCAGAAGTCAAGTTCAGTGACTCGAATTACCTCCCCTTCTCCCTCACCACAGAATCAGATAATAGGCCTTCAATTATGAGTGAAAAGGGGCAGCTTATTTCTCCGCAGCCCGCAGCCATGGATTCCCTCTGAATGACATGGGAATAGCAAAAAGGCTTAGCTTGAGTGGGTGATAAGAGGGATAGGTGGAATGAGTTTCTCTCTGAGCATAATGATTCCCTCTGAAATGTGTGAAATACTGATGCTTTTTACTATACTGTGGCCTACACCCATTACAGTGTTCTTGATACGGATGGAATCTGCGACCTTGACCAAGGTCATAATTTCTTGCGGTTATTTTATCAATTTTCATTGCAGCTGCCAAAAGCTCTAATGACTGTTTTTTTTTGTTTGTTTTTTCCTGCACATGCCATTTAACCTCACAGTACATACCTATGAACTGCACTCTGAGGTGAACAAAAGATCTTTCAGGCTCTGTGTTCAACCAAACAAATTACTTCTACTGTGCACTGAACATGTCAGTTACCTCTAACAAAGGAGACTCGGAGGTGTGAAAATTGGCAATGGATTGCATGACCAAAACGAGGGCCAAATGTACTGCTTCGTTAGCTTTATTCAAAATACTGTATGTATGACTGAAGCTTTTATTCTCGACTCTCCCTTGAAAGGTTCCTCCTATCTTACTGGACAAGCAGTTCTCCGACTTCACCCCTGACATAACTCCCATCATCCTTGCTGCACACACCAACAACTATGAAATTATCAAGCTTCTGGTGCAGAAAGGCGTGTCTATGCCGCAGCCACATGAGGTGGGTGAACCAAACGTGCTTGTTATGTAAATTGTATGTGCATTTTGTGGCTATTATCAGCAGGAAACCCATTTCTCCAAAATGTCAAAAAATGTTTAGGGAAAGAACAAAAGTTTTGTGTGCAGCCAGATTTATGTGCAGTTTTGATATTATGCAGAGGGGTTATGAAAGTGAGTCAACCAAAAGAGTCAATTCAGATGATACAGAAGATACATCAAGTCGAATGTAAAGTATTTGACTAATTCTAATTTTTAAAGTATAATCAAATGATATACAAGAACTAAATCTAAGTGATAAATGTTTTCTGATGCTCTTAAAGGTTTTTTTATATGAGTTATATGTGTAAGCAAATGTGCTATTTAAATTATGATTTGGTAAGGAACAAACAAAATTTTTCCAACTGTAAGTGAAAATCTTCAATATAATGTTTGAATATGCCATAGACAATATGTTACTTAGAGGACAGAGCCAATGTGACGTTACCCATTGGTTTGTGAAGTACAATTTTAAAGCCTCAAGCTCGGCATTATGACTGTCACCCTATTGTTTTTGTTTTTGTTTTTTTGGAGCCAGAAATGACTATAATATTTGGATGAGAGCAGAAATATTCCTAATATATTATTGGCCAAAGTCGAATTGTTAGCTCTACTACACCAAACAGCGGCATCCAGTGGTGGCTGAGTTTCATACAACTACAGGGTGAAACACCGTGGGCGGGACCTGTCTAGCGATAGTCACGCTGAGTCCCGCGATATTTGATTTGGTATATTTCGGCAGCTTGCCCTTCTGAAGGCCTCTTTGAATCGGATTGGAGACAAGATGGTAAGTGTGCATTAAGTGCCACCGACAGTCTGGCTACGAATCTGTCTGTCATCTGCGCCATCCTTATATGTAACGTATTTTAGACCCTTACATTGCCGTTGTAGAAGGTTAAGTTAATGTCCTACATACATTTGTGGTATTTTAATCTGCTTTTTTTTTAGCTTTCGTGATGCTTAGTCAGGGTCCAAAATGGCAGCTTAACTTAGGCCGCTACTTGTCATATCCAAAGTCATTTCTTATTAAAACACTCATTATTTATTACCTAGTTATATCCAGATGTAGTTTCTGCTTACTGAAAATCGAAAGCTCAGGCGACGTCTCCTTTTGAAATGTCAATTTTGACAGCCGACATCGGTGCATACTTCAGGTGGTAAGCTAACTAGCTAAGCTAACAGCATGGTAAAACTCGCCCTGAAGTTACCGGTTCATATCCTCATTCATCTTTAACATGAATTATTAACTAGTTTAGCTGACAAGCACGGTCACGCTGTCAGGAGCCCGCCAGGCTTAAGAGCTTGAAAATCGTGGTGACATTAAAGCTGGACCAGCTAACAGTTTGTTCCCCTTACAGTCCCACCGAAAATTTTCGGCTCCGCGCCACGGATCTCTGGGCTTCCTGCCCCGCAAGAGGAGCCGTCGTCATCGTGGTAAGGCCAAGAGCTTCCCCAAGGATGACCCCAGCAAGCCCGTGCACCTGACAGCCTTCCTGGGCTACAAGGCCGGCATGACACACATCGTCCGTGAGGTCGACAGACCTGGCTCAAGTGAGTGACAGGAAATGTTTAGTTGTTGAGTTATAATACGTGAAGAACTTGAAGGTTGTGATATGTATTGGACGTTAGGTTAAATTTATCTGTGGTGTTCTGCCTGTGATGAGCCTCTCGACGGGCGGACAGAATGGGATTAATACCCCTTGCTGAATGTCGAGCACTGAGCGCAGTTTATACCATTAAAGAGAATTATTAGGTGCAGTCAATACCATTAGAGTTAAAGGATCTCTTGACATGTAAAAAAAAAAAGTGGTTCTAATTGTTTTTTTTCTTGTGCAGAGGTGAACAAGAAGGAGGTGGTTGAGGCCGTGACCATCGTGGAGACTCCTCCCATGATTGTGGTCGGAGTCGTGGGTTACGTGAGCACCCCCAGTGGCCTTCGTTCCTTCAAGACCATCTTCGCTGAGCATGTCAGTGATGAGTGCAAGCGTCGGTTCTACAAGAACTGGTGAGACGCTACATTCAAGTTTCTTCACATAGTCGTATGAGTGCTTGAAGCAGATGTTAGTTGCCCAGTGGAAATGAAACAAGTCATGTTTTTTTTTTCACTGAGTGGGTCTAACGTTACGGTGGCCTCTGTGGCAGCTCCGCTCAGGTGCCGTGTGCCCTGATGAGCTCCGGGCTCCTCTGGCCAGTGGAAAGTGCTTCTTAGAAACTGTGCCATGAGCCAAAATCCTAAATGGCTGATACAGTCCCCTTGTCCACATGGAGGGGAGGGCGAGCAGCTATGCACTGTGTTCTTCCGCTGGCCCTCCGGGGTTATGAAGGACCTGTGCCAATCTATGTATCTTCTCTCCTCCCGCTGCGCCGTGCGCTTGTAGGTACAAGTCCAAGAAGAAGGCTTTCACCAAATACTGCAAGAAATGGCAGGATGAGGAAGGCAAGAAGCAGCTGGAGAAGGACTTTGCTGCCATGAAGAAGTACTGCCAGGTCATCCGTGTCATTGCCCACACACAGGTTAATATATTTATTAATGTCCAATAAAATAGTTTGTTTCCTGCTTGTCTGTCGGTGATGAGACCACGGATCTTGCGTCAGGCACGGCGCCCGATACATATGAGGATACCTTCCATGCTGCCTTCCTTCTGAGACTGTATATAGCTAAAACCTCCACTGTACACTCTAAATATGCTGCGACTGTTTTCGTTGTTCTGACCTGCGTTTCTGTCTGTGCAGATGCGTCTGCTGCCCCTGAGACAGAAGAAGTCTCACCTTATGGAGGTGCAGCTGAACGGAGGCACCATCTCCGACAAGGTTGACTGGGCCCGTGAGAAGCTGGAGCAGGCTGTGCCCGTCAACACGGTCTTCACTCAGGACGAGATGATCGACGTCATTGGTGTCACCAAGGTTAACTGATACAAGGGTAAGATGAAAATTAAATGCTAGAATAAAGTAGTCAAGGTTTTAACCAGCTGTGCCGGTGAACTAGGACAGCCTCTCTGCAAAACCAGATAGTTGCAGCATCGTGGCAAATAAAATCTGTGCGCTCCCTTAACTTGGAGCTGGAAATGAGACAGAATCGTTAGACCTCAAGTTGAAGTGCTACATCACGTTTTAGGTTAATTTATTCAAGTAGCTAGCTTGATTGGAAGCTGTAGCCAGTGCTGGCCCATTTACTTTTGTATGTGTATGAGTTTTACTGATGATTATCAGAAGAAGCCTCCATCAGATAGGCACTAAGGACTTGGATTAGTTGTCAATATCACATTTAATAGTGTGATTATTAAAATGCAGCCATATAGCTGATTTCAGACCTGATGGCCCCTGCTGTCATTCGTAAACCCAACTTCTATGCAAAGAATTGGGCAGCTGAGGAGGTTAAGCTGGCTAGACAAGCTTGTTCTAGTGTTTTTTGGATGGATTAGTCTATCAGAACGAAGTCTGGACTGTCTGTATATCTTGGTAAATCAATCTCATAAACCATGTCCTACCCTCGTAGGTGTCACCAGCCGTTGGCACACAAAGAAGCTTCCTCGCAAAACCCATCGTGGTCTGCGTAAGGTGGCCTGTATCGGTGCCTGGCATCCTGCCCGTGTTGCCTTCTCTGTGGCCCGTGCCGGTCAGAAGGGCTACCACCACCGCACAGAGATCAACAAGAAGATTTACAAGATTGGTCAGGGCTACCACACGAATGATGGAAAGCTGGTGAAGAACAACGCCTCCACCTAGTACTATCTGTCCAACAAGAGCATCAACCCTCTGGTGAGTAACATTAACGCCGTCTGTGCTTTTGGTGTTAACATCCTAGCTAGAAGCAGAAGAAGTGACTGACTTTTTGTTCCTGTGGTCAAAAGGGTGGATTTGTCCACTACGGAGAGGTGACCAACGACTTTGTCATGGTGAAGGGCTGTGTTGTTGGAACCAAGAAGAGGGTGCTGACTCTGCGCAAGGTGAGGACAAAATGCAGCAAGTTTTATTTTTGGACCAGTTCTAAGATTGTTGTAAGAGACGAGGTCAGATAAGGTCAAGTGCAGTGTTTGGATGTAATATGACAATTACAGAGTATAAATGTCCACCAGAATTATTAAATGGATCCTTACGGTCACTCGTGATAAATCAGGACGTTGTATCTGACTCTGGCGCGCTCCCAAATTAAAATTCTTGTCTTTCATTTTTTTTTTCAGTCCCTGCTGGTGCAGACCAGCCGTCGTGCCCTGGAGAAGATCGACCTCAAGTTTATCGACACCACCTCCAAGTTTGGTCACGGCCGCTTCCAGACCGTGGAGGAAAAGAAGGCGTTCATGGTAAGACTGTCCTTAGAGCCGTACCTTCAGCCTTCTCTCATCACATCTGTCCTCCTGGCCTCTGCTTCGAGCTTAATGATTGACATTCAGAGACTTGTTTTGGGATAATCATGAGCTTTACAGTTTCTAGTAAATTACAGTAATTTTTGAAAGTCCTGCATCACGCATTAGTTAGAATGCCCCTCCCTTTTTTTAAACTCCTCCTTAAATTATACGTAGCACTAGCCCACAAGGTGAGCTAACGATAAATTAAGTGTTGCAGACAGTAATTTTCGAAGTTGTTTTCTGTTGCTGTTGTCCTGCACTGTTCGTAACCTGGTTCAGTCTTCAGTATGAACTCTGGGTTCCATTCCAGTGCCACAGTGAGCTCCAGTGAGGCAGGGGAGCAGTGCCTCTTTGTGCTCGCTCCCTGTTCACTCTCTGGGAACACTGGCAGCTCCGAGCTGACACATGGACCCATAGGCCAACAGCTGACTTTCAAGTATTTGCACACAACTGATGGTTCTGTTTCTCTGCTCCACAGGGACCACTCAAGAAGGACCGAATCAAGGAAGAGACTGCTTGAAGTCGCTGTCCAGAAATGTCTCTGCTGCATTGACTCTCACCATCATTACTGTTCTGCAGAGTTGTTTAATAAAAACAAAAATCCAACGGCTGTCCATGTCTTTTGTTTATTGAAGTGATTTTTGTGTAGTAATTTAGATTTGTAGGTCTGTCAGATGAAATATGTAAAATTCTTAATTATAAAGGACTTAAACTGTTTTCTGCAGTAGTCTGAAAACAAAAGCTATAATACTGCAATGAAGTCGTTTTATCAAGTGAACACGCTTTAACATTTTCAATGCAGCACTTGCAAAAATTAATTGTATAAAGTGTCTTCAGTATCAAAAGTCATGATCCCAATGCAGAAAAATGTCCTGTTATAAAGTCACATCAGCCTTTTTCAAACTTGTATTACATGTACATGTATTATGAGGTGGTGAGATACTTAACATTACACTCAGCAAATGTCATTATTGAAACTACAATTCATATTTGGGTGTCCTGCTAAAGAAGTAAAGGATCCCCTGCTGTAGATGATTATTACCAAGTGATGCATTTATGAATGTTGACAGCAAATCCTCACTTCTGTGCAGCTGAAGCCACGAAATGTTGGACAGTTCTAAAGGTTTTTAATCCCAAGAATTGATCCACTCATCACAGCACTAATTTAATAAACGTGGGCAGTTGCATCTATAACACTGCAGTATATTTTTTTAAGCCACTCATGTTTTGTGTGTAAAAATCTTAATTTGTAAACCAGCATTAAATGAAGATAATTAATACAAACACCTCAACTTTAGCGCAGCACCTGAGTAAGTGCACTCAGCTACAAATCTGCTCTGAGCTCGTTAGACGTGATCTGCCCCCGAGTCCTCTCTCGTGTGTTGCGGCTGACAAGGTCGGCATCAGCTGTGATGAGAGCGGCCACCTATACAGAACTGACGGACTCTCCGTTTAGCTAACATGGCATGTTTTAACTGGCTATATGTGTCCTTGAGCTGTGAGGCTTGCGTTCGGCTGACATCAGAACTCCAGCAGTCACTGTAGAGTAATTAAGCCCCGACATCATCCATTCTGACTCATCACTGCCAAGACTGAAACCTCCACTTCAGCAGGTAATGAGGAAGACCCTGAGAGGGCTCCACAGGCCATTTAGATGTCCCGCAAAATGCCTCTCTGAGACATCTCTGCATAATATTCAGCACTCTTTGCAGAAATGTGGATTTCCCTGTAAGGATTTTCAAGGTCCCCCCTACTCCCCATTAACCTGCAGTCGAGGGAGGGAGTTGAAGGACAATTGCTCTCTGTTGAGCAGCGTTTCAAGAATTTGACATTTTCTCTACCAAAGCAGTTTTGCAGTGAAGAGAAAACTATCCTCTGAGGACACTTATGATGAGCTGAGCCCCAGAAAGAAGGCCTGCTGTCCATGTAGAAGCAGCGGGAGGAAGAAGCAGGGTGAAGCCCTCTGTCACAGTGGCCAGGGGACAGTCATGGAGATGGCCCTGCCGTTGCATAACAGCCTCCAGAGGCTCTGACCCCTGCCCTGCTGCAGCACAAGCAGAGCTGCAGTTCAAAGCTCCCACACAGCTCGGCTTTACATAACGCCCTCTCTGCTAAATGTGACAGTTAACGGGCCAGAATTACGCCATTAATTGCTCCCTCCGTCCCGTTCAGGTGAGGTTAGGTGTCGCAGCGGGTGCTCCCTTTATGACCCCGTGCATCTGCTCGAACAGCATCTCTGTGCACTTTTCATAAAGGCCTCTCCGCACCATTCCACCCTATTAGTTCAGTCCTCCATCATCTCAAATGAGCTCTCCTCAGAGCGGGGACGAAGGCAGCAGACTCCTGAAGGAGGGAGCTCCAAGAAGGGGGGCATGTTCGGAAAATAAAGAAAGAAAGACTCAAATTTAAAACCCTGATTCTTGGCGATGAAGTCCACATTACAGTTACATGTTAATTCAGTGTAATAAATGAATGCCAAATATACA
Organism: Zanclus cornutus; assembly: GCA_029814745.1. Classification (NCBI taxonomy): domain Eukaryota; kingdom Metazoa; phylum Chordata; class Actinopteri; order Acanthuriformes; family Zanclidae; genus Zanclus; species Zanclus cornutus. Next base: position 3,036,792 of record JAQQZW010000009.1, on the reverse strand, counting down.
ATGTTAATATTTGAATAAGAAATTACCATAACTTTGTGGTTGCTTTTTGTGTCTTTGCAGTCATTTTGTGTCTCTGTGGTCATTTTG
>JAQQZW010000009.1:2751938-2768155 GCA_029814745.1 Zanclus cornutus | reverse complement strand
GACAGTAATTTTTATTGTCGAGTGATCTTTAGATTACTTTTTCAATCCACGTTCGATGGTCCATGAAATGTCACAAAGAGGAAAAATGTCCATTACGACACGTCAGAGCAGAAATCAGCACTACTTCCTGTGTAGTCCTCCACAGAGTGGGTTCACTATCTGTAAACATACAGTCGACTCAACGTATCCCACAATGCATCATGATCAGCAGTGTTAAACTGATGGTCGCTAACTGAGCGCTGTCCCATCATGCACTGTGCTGAAGGAAAAATGAGGCGAGAGGAGAGAGCAGCATGTTTGCATCCTGTTGCACAAATCTAGGTAACGTTCCATTAACTTCAAATGCTGCGCTGACGTTTGTTTTGCCAGTTTCTTGCCAATGTCATGAATTTGATCTGATTAAAAGGATCAAAGAATTATTTGTCTCTCCATTGACTTCTGTGCATATTTTAACAAAATAAGGTCCCACGGCGTCCTCGGGAAGAGGCCGGACTTCGACTCTCTATCCATTAACTGTCTATCCATTACTTACAGCGAACTACTGACTGTTCATTCATTACTGCTGTGGAACTATTTCAACTGTTTATCCTCTGATTTTTTCTATTTTAATTGCGTGTCGGTTACTTTAAACTGTGAACTGTTCATTTCTTTATCAGACTGTTTCTACGTCTCTGCCCACTAACTTTTTCACATGTTTCTCAGCACCTGGTGTTCAGGTGTTACAGCTGACTCCATATGTGTGCGTATTTTTTCTTTACTCGAATCACAGCTCAGTCACTTCTTTAATTAGTTGAGCTGCTCTACAATCTTTCCAGGTACCCCAAACAACTGCAGAAGTACCACCTGGGTCAAAGTACCACCTGGTTGGGAAGAGTTGTCCCTGAGCACAGGTGACGTCTTCCAATGTTGTGGTTGGTCCAGCATCAGTCTAAAAATAATATTCAGTTTCCTACAGTGACAGGTCAAGAAAAGCAGCAAATTCCCACAAATTAATTGATTATCATGGCTGTTCCTGATCAATTTCCCCGACTGATTGACTGACTGATTGTTGCAGCTCTACAAACAAGCTACTACGATTACACTTGTTTAAATGCTAAGTTTTATTTACCTCCAGTGTTCCCGAATGGCTCTCAGGTCATCTCTTATGCTGTCTGGTCACACTTGTGAACAGTTTGTTCTGTTGGACACAAACAAAAATCAGCTGGAAACAAACAAACTCACAGAAATTCTTTTTCATTCCTGAGCAGGAATCATCAGACATATCAGAGATTATCTGCTTAATATCAAAACTAAACTGACCTTGTGAACTGTCGGTATGTCCTCTAATATTTAGAAAATATAGCTACATGTTTGGTCAAACACACACAAATTTAAAAAGGTGTTTTAGCCAAACACATAGTTCCAGTCTTTGCCTTTGCAGGTCAGTATATCAGATTAAGGGGCCGAGCTGAATCAACAAAAACAACCTCCGACCAAACAGACACGTCTGTAAACAAACCTTCTGCCTTCACACTTTGTCTTTTTCTCATTTGACACAACTTCTATTTAAATCCACTATTTATCACACATACTGTTTATTTTTCACAAGCATCAGAATTCATTTAAATGTGCTGCCGCTCCTCTCACGTTGTTCTGTTGTTTCTATGGAAACAGGTTGTGATTTTGAGAGGTCTTCGTTCACACTTCACAGTTTTGTTACGTCTTTCATACAAATGACTTCATTTCCATTCCAACACAGCAGGTAGGATGAGGTAGTTTTGAGACAGTTCAACAGCCTAAAGGTTCCACTGGTGACCCATAGAGGCCAAACAGCTCCTCACATCTCATTTCTATTTACCTTGTGCTCTGGACATCTAATTGAGAAGTTGTCTTCATTTAAGACACAGCCTGGAACACACAGACACACAAAACACGAGTTCAAAATCTGTCACTTCAGCCGGAGATCGAACCGCAGCCTTCGTTCGACACACAGCCTTAAAAAGACAAAACATGAGCGTTAAAAGATTCGTCATTTCAGGCTGAGTGAGAGCGACGGCCTTCCCACACGGCAAAGAGAAGCACAAGTGACTCAAGCTCTCACCCTTCACAAATCCATCATTTCAGCATCACTTTCACAGGCGAGCCACAATTTTAACTAACAGCAGTTCAACCAAACACATAAGATACGAATAACTCTGGAACATATTCACAACAAGTAACATTAAGCCGCAGCTTCTGATTCATCCCTCTGACACACATTGTGACGGGTTTCATACTGTACCTGACTGAATGGCACATCTGTAGTGATAATTTCTGGGACAACCCTTCTGGAAACATCCCATTATTGCACCTGTTTGTTGGCACGCTGAACACACCTGAAAATAGAAGCACAGAGTGAGAAAAGAGGCGACACGGCGTCTGTTCTTCACCATGTTTTATGTCTGTATGTGAAGCAGAGTCAGGTCAAAACTTGTCGGATGGAGATTCACTGCAGTTCATTCTGTAAAACACACGTGACACGAGAACTTCAGTAATCTTTTCACGTCAGTTTCAGCACTGTGCTCTCATACTTGTACGGAAATGGAAACAGTTATTGGACACTGAGTCTTTCCTCCTGTCCATGTAACAGGGAAAAGATCCAATAAAAGTCATTAGGTTTTGGTCTAATTTTGTTTAAAAATGAATTTTAAACTTCAGCTGAAAGTAACAGGAGGCTCCAGCAGTCTAAAGGAGTCAAATAAAGGTGGTACGTTCCAAAGTTAAAAGTCCTTTTAGTTTGAAATTCCCTCTTTGTGTTTCCTCTCAGTGGAATTTCAAGTTAAAAAAAGACTTTGAAAGAAATCCCCCTCTGAGCAATTAATCACTGAGTCGATCACCAGGAAAATATTCATCAGCTATTTTCCTCATCATTTATTCGTTTCAGTCATTTTTCAAACAAAAGAGTAAAAAAAGGTGAAACTCTCTGGGTTCTGCTGAAATGTGAAGATTTGCTGCTTTTCTTTGTCACAGATCTCTTTAAAACTGAATGATGGGAAGTTTTGGACCTTTGAAGACGTTGATTAATAAAAATAAAATAATCACAGATGAATTCTTAATGAAAATAATCCGCAGCTGAAGCATCACACATTTGATTTGACTACTTCATGCTGCTGGTGCCTCATTTTGGCTCCCACTCGAAGTGCATTTGGAGGAGATGTCTGGCCTGTTTAGACCGGAGGACCGACTTCAGCCAACGTCACCCTCATTAATACAACAGTATAAATAAGGACCACATGTAAAACTGGCGGTCGATGCAACGACCTGTGTTCTGCTGTCATACACCTGTAATCGTTCTCCTTTTTCTGGGTCACTCACTGTTTCTTGCGCGAGCCGAGCCGCCTCCTCCAGCCCGTACAGCTTTCCTCTGACCAGGAAGACTCCGGCAGACCAGATCCCGCAGTCCTCGTGGATCCAGCACTCGTCCAGATGAAGAGGCACCTTTGGGAGGGAGTGACTGTCGCTCTCGAGCAAACTTCTGACAGCAGAGCGGTCGCAACCATCACAACCGCCGTCCGAGGAGCTCACCGCACGGCTCTCGACGAGTCCACTGAAATGTTCTTCCTCGTTCTGCTCGCTCCCGCAATCCTGGTTCTGCTGGTTCTGGCAGTCCACAGACGGGCTGGTGGGATGGTACGGGCCGTGAAGGTCTCCGAGGCCCATGGCGTTGGCTGTCTGCCCACACAGGCAGCACAGCAGCGTGGCCTGACACCTGCTTTCCGAGCTGAACCGACCCAGCTGGAAACAGGACGTGTTAGGAACGAACCCCGACAGCGACCTGGTGGCCGTCTGCTGTTGTCCTCTGCTGATCCGAACTGTGGCCTCTTCCTCCTGATAGTTGACGACGGTGCACATCCTCTTCTCCATGTGAACGAACGGGCAAAAGCTGCCAGATTTCTTTTCCTTTTTTCCCTCTTTTGCAGTTGCATATTTAAGCTTGATTTCTGGTTCTCTGGCAGAAAACTGAGCAGAAGGTCCAGTCTGCATTCGCCTTTTCTTCTTCCGCCTCACGACAGTTTTTGTCTTTGCTGACTTGTTGTTTTGACACTGTTCTGGTGGGATTCTGCTGTTCTGCTTCTGTTTAGTTCTTCTTAACTTTTTAGCTTTACAGTTGCTGAGAGGCTTCTTTCGTTTGTGATTGATGCTTTTCGTGTGGGACACTTTGCGGCGAGGCTGCCGCTCACCCGACTCTTTCTGCGGTGGCTTTACGTCGGTTTGAATGTCGGCACCGGACTCCTCCGAGTTACTGCTCTCGCTTTGTGCCACATTTGGCTGCGAGATCGGCTCGTCTGCGTCGGAGCTCGACAGCCTCACCGCGTACTCCATCGCTTCATCAGAATCACAGCTTTCGTTATAAATACCCACCGCGTCGTTTTTGGCTCGTCTCCTCAAACTTTGCCGAGACACGCTGCAGGTGAACTGAGGCATTTCAGAGACGGACTTCCTTATTCTGGTACTGCGTCGCACTTCTCTGGGTGGAGCCTTTTCATCCTCACTCTGAGGAGGAGTTTTTCTCACCAGCCTCTTCTTACAAGGAAACATACTGCCTTTCTTCTTTTCATTAGTGACCGAAACCTCAATAACGTCACTGTCGTCGCTTGAAACGTCTACTGGAGATTCAGCAGCGTTGCTGTAAATAGCACTTAGGTCTGACAGAAGGACTACAGGCCTGGTATGATGCACAGGAATGTCCACTGAGCTGTCTGAAGAGTCTTCTGAGTACGAGCTGTCAGGACTGGGTGAGCTCAGAGGCTGAGGTAGGTGATAGCAACCTCTCCCCTCATCCAGTGAGGACACAGCCGGGGACAGAGGCTCCACGATGTGCCTCACGCTGTCTTGAATGAAAGGACTGCATAAGAGTGGCTCCTTAGCTGAGGAAACCAAGAAAATAACATCTGAGCCGCTGTCGCTCTCCTCTCCGCCACTGCTTTCAGGAGCTGGACCGCCGGTTTGGTCGGGCCCGTAGAAACCCGGATGCCACAGGTTGCCGTGAACTCCGTCACTGTACAGATCCAGTCCTGGAGCTAGAGTCTAATTCATGTAGTTACCCAGTGACTCCGGGCGCTGCGCCATGTCTCTGCAGTGGACCGGCGCGCCCGGCTCAGGGTGCAGCTGTGTGGACAGAGAGCTGTAGGAGGACGAGGCTCTGGACCTGAACGGGGAGCCGATGGCTGAGCTGCAGCTCGGCAGGCGTCTGTGGTACCACTCGGGCTTCTTTGCCAGGTCCATGGCTTCAGTGTGGCTGCAGGTAAGGGGGTTGACTGAGTAGCTCTTTGACAGGTCCATAGCCATGAGAGATGGATCCTGAGAGGACATCACTGCAGAAACACATAACAACATTACAGAAATGTGTAATCTAATAAAGGCATTAAAGAGGGACATTACTCATTATTGTTATTTATTATTCTTATTTTATTGAAACGGAGGTCCAAATCTGACAAACATTCTGTCATGTGAAAGGCTAATACCAGAGAATGTTTGGCAATTTTTTTGATATTTTTGCTTGAAAATGACCAAAATGACTGACAATCATACAGCTCCAGATTATTTTTTTCTGTTGAAGCACTAATCAGTTAATCGGCTGATCTTTTTTTACTCCTCACAGGAGAAAGTAACTGAAACTGAAAGAGAAGCCGCCATGTTGTTTGTGTTTGATTTGCATTTCTTTCACTGACACTTTGCAGGTAAATCAGAACTCTGAAACTCTGAAATAATCAAATCAAAACATCGATCAATCTATCTACAGTTGAACTATTTCAAGAATCAGACATTTTTGTAATTTTCACGCAGAAATTGCAAAAACAGGCCAAATATCATCTGGTTTTATTGTTTTTCAAATCACAGAATTTGATGCTTTTCAATATCATAATTCACTGAAAACTGTATCTTCAGGTTCTGGACTCTTTTTAAACAAAACAAAACATCTGAAGATTTCGAATTTAAAAATCAGTGTCCGGTTGATTGATAAAGACAACAGCCCTGGACCTGAACACCAGTTTTTCAGCTGGCAGTGCCACAGAGGAGAAGCTGGCTGACTTCCATCCACGCTGATATATTCATTTTGTATAGTGTTCTGTTGTATTTACAGCAAAAACTACTACACAAAATATACTAAGAAACCATTTTGTAAAAACTTGAGAAGCAGGTTCGAAACATTGTGTTTGTCTTTTTAAATAATTTACTTTACTAATTTTAATGTATATTAACAAAATGTTGATGTAGTCAGTCACAGAATGCGGAATATTGGATTTGAAATCGGATGGCAGATAATATTAACATTATTTATTTATTTACATATTATTGACAACATTCTGTTAAGAATCGGTACAAACACAAACACATCTCAATAAGTGAGCTTTAGAACAAGGAATGTTAACAGGTAGGCCCGTTCCGTCATCCAGCCAAGAGTGATGTGAAAGGTAATGTAACCTGCCTGTAAATAACAACATGATGTACCGCAGCTCTGACTCACAACAAGAGTTTGATGTGTCTTTTAAAGTTAGCACTGCTGCTGATCTTACCCCTGAGGTGGCAGTAGTTCGGATGGGCGACCCCGCTCCTGACAGCGCAGGCTATTAGGAGGACACTTTCCCTCAAACAAGTCGGGTAGCTGGGTTAGCTAACACACCTATCCAGGCCCATCATCAGGACTGGATGTAAACAAAAGCAGCCCGAGTTCATGCTAGCTGGCTAGCTAACGTTAGCCTGCCAAGCTATTTCCAAACGTAGAAGACACGACGACACGATAACGACTGATGAACATTTTTGCTAAAGAACTGCTAGCAGGTAATTACATCACCCGCTACTGTTGGTATTTTAAAGTTGTCATCATGGATACCTTCTCTCTAAAGCGTCAAGTCACACTAAAACAACCAGGACGACACCGGAAAAGAACCACGTCCCTTCAAAGTAAAAGCTACAAGAAGCCATCACGAGTTTCAAAGATGGCAGCGTGACGTATTTCAAAATTCAAGTTCGAGAAGACGAGACACGTCACGCGACACATTAAACATGGACTCACGTCAGTGATGAAAGAAGTATCAGTTACTCGTGTTAAAAAAAGTCCCGTATTTATAATGTTACTGACGTAAAACTGAAAAAATATTATTATCAGCACAACTAACTGACAGTATCAAAGTAAAAGTAGGTCCAGTCTTTCTGCAGTAAAATGACTGATATCTGCGTCTATAACTTTATTAGATAATCAATACTGATGCTACAGTGTTAGAGCAGCATTTTGCTGTTGGAGCTGCTCAGTGCGGAGACACTTCGACCCACTTTATATACAGTTAGCTAGTTTAGTCCAGTGGTTCCCAACCTATGGGTCACGCCCCTCCAAAGGGTCACCTGATAAATCTGAGGGGCCGTCAGGTGATTAAACGGAGAGAAGAAAAAACAAAGTTCTGATTCACAAATCTGTTTTCAGTTTTTGGACTTTTCTGTTATCATTTTAAGAGTTATTTAAGAGGTTTAGAGGGGAAAAACTCACAAGGGGCCATAACTACAGTGACCACACACTGATTTAACAGTGGGGCTTACTAGTAAAAAAAAAAAAAAAAAACTTAGAAAATCATTAGTTTAATTTGTTATACAAATAAATGTTTTTAAAAAGCAATGAATGAAGCAGTAAGCAGTAAATACACTGTTCTGTTATGTGTAACAATAAAAAGCCGTGACTTAACTCCCATCACGTCAATGAGAGGTTTTATTTTGAAATATTCACTTGGAACTTAACTTTATGTTTTAAGGACACTCTGATGGTCTTAGTCTTCCTGCAGCAGTGATGAATAGTGCCTGAAGAGCCTGAAGAGTCTGAATTTTGGCAGCATAATAACAAAGATTGCGAAACAACATGAGTGTAGCAGCTGTGAGGTTTTATCTTTCTTTTCAAACTGACTCTTCTTTCATTAGTGCCGAACATGACAGTAAAATGAAACTCCACAATTCAAACCTGTCAACCATGAGGACACAACACACAATAACAGACAGCAAAGAGTTTGAGTTAAGAGCCGATTTAATAATTATAAAAAAAACAACAAAATTTATATTATTAAAACTGCCGTGTGCAAATATAAATTTCAGTCTGTGTATGACAGAGTAATCTGTCGGTAAAATCACCGGCCAGAAATGTTTTAAAGATGACTTTAATTTAAAAGATTTAACTGATAAAAAAATCATAACCAGTTTAACGACATACAGCAGGGATGGAAACAACATACATGTGATAAAGTATAATAATAACACAATGGCTGTACAGGTGAAAACATCTATATAACACATAACACTTTTTATGATAATATTTTATAAACACGAATATTAAAAATAAAAAACTTGCAGTTTCACAGAACCACTTCAGGAGAAATCAGTGTCAGTCACAAACGAACAACGGGTCCAGACGGACACAACACACAGCAGACAGACGATATAAACAGCTTTACCTTCTTTAAACAACAGGAGATAAAACCTAGAATAAAATAAAGGAGTGTGATTGTGAATCAGAGTTTCTGAATTTATTAAACAAGTCATCGAGGGTTATGGAAGGTAAAGGTTTGTCGTTTTAAATACATTTCTTGCGGTAAAACTAAAGGGAGAATACTTTTCTGTTTCAGTGAAAACAAATGAAAAGCTGCTGATGTCAGAGAGACGTTTCAGGGTGAAGTGCGGTCCAGAGCGCGATGAGCCAGCCTGAGGTTTTCTCTCAGTTCGTCCATGTCTCTCTCTGTTTTGGCCCTCACGATGCTCAGCTCAGTGTACATGTCCTTGTACTTCTTCGTAGCGTTCCTCTTGTCCTGAAACGTGAAATATGAAAAGCCAATGAGGTCATTATTTGTCTTCTTTCCCTGCCCTTCAGTGTTTTATTCCTCTTTCAATACAGTCGACCCAACACCAGTGTTGGTCTGTTTACTGTGGGGAAATTTTTGTTTTGTTTTTTTCATTTTTTCCACACTTCTGTGAATATAAAAGTTGAGGCATCTGTCGAACATATTAGTTCAATACACCTGAAAACAAAAAGGCTAAGGCAAACAATTTAAATTAGGAAGTAAAATAATTAAAAGGATAATATTTATCCTGAAAATGTCCTAAACAAAGTGAAAAAAGGATCAATTAAAGTATGATTCAAGGGCATTTTTAGTTAAAGGAATTCTTACAATAAATTAATTAATTAATTCATAGTTTTTTAAATGCTCAAAAGGGTTAAAACCGTTAGTTTTACAGTTGTGTAAATAATTCTTTGTTTGCAGAATTGTTTGTAAGAAGTTGAAAGTTTTTGTCCTGGATAGAAATGAATTGTTACTATGATAAAAAATTGAGATTTTGTTTCTCAAAGACTTTTGAGTGTTTGTATTCAATAAAATGGAGAAAGGTTGCTTGAAACAACAAAAAACAACAATAAACAAACAACTTTCCTTATTGAGTCGGAGACTGCCCTCTGCTGGTCAGAGTGTGCAGGCGCACAGAGCTGCATACATCAACGCTGACTGCCAACAGCAAGTGTTCATTAACACTGTTGCTGAAATAAATTAAACGACAGGGAAAAGATACAGAAGACGACCTAATCGTCTTTCTGCAGGCAGAGATCAGGTTGGTTCACGTCGTATCTCTGACTTCAGACTGTTCACAGATGTTGTTCCAGCTGCTGTTTGTGGGACTCTCACCCTCTGTGCTGACTGCAGTTCGTCCTTCAGAGATGTGATCTCCTGCTTCAGACACTGAACCTCAGACTCCTTCACTCGCAGGGTAATCTGACAGAAAAGAATACACAGCTTCATATCTTTAGAAAAGGCCGAGGTAAAGACTCAAACACCTTCTTCACACTGAAATGACACAGCATTCATTTTAAGAGGGCTGATTGTTCACAGTACGTGTGCCTTGAGTGACACCTAGTGGACAGACACACTCAATAAAAATGATTTTATTCAAAATCAAGTAAATCAAACTTGAAGCTCATAAAAGAAAGTGAAACTACAACAGAGGAGAGCATCTCAACCCCATTCAGATGTAGATTTACTGTATTCAGTTTTTACTGCAGTCATAATTGCAGTTACTGATAATGAACACAAGAGGGAAGCAAACACTTCTTCCACTGGTTCAGTAAACACACATTATAGACATAACTTTACTTTTTTTTTCCTTTCCAGACATGTTGAACATAACTTGCTCTGATGAAACTTAATATTTTAACATGTAGATATTTTAGCTGTATAAAAGTGAGAAGTTTTAACCTGACTTAAGTCTTTTTTCAGATCCTTTACTGGAGTAAAAGCAGCAATTTGGTTCAATTTACAGAACAGTGCATCACATTTTATAAGCAGATCAAATGTTTTGTGTGTAAAATCCTAATTTGAAAGTAACTAGTGACTAAAACTGCAAAATAAATGTAAACTAAAATGATACTTAGTATATTTCCCTCTGAATTCATATAACACACGCGTATAAGAATAAAGTGGCATGAGACAGAGACATTCAAGTACCTCAGATCTGAACATGAGCACAGAACATGAATAAATGTTCTAAGCTGTACAGAATGAGTGTTTCAGCTCCAGGCTGGAAATCAGTTCCCTCTCATTTCCACTGAACTGTCTCCTCTCTGAGCCTCCACCTCCACACAGGATGAGTGAAGACTTACTCACCTCCATCTCGTACACGTCCATCCCCTGACTGAGCGGCAGCGCGTCCTGCTTCGCCAGGGAGCACAGCCTGGTGATCTCTGCCGCCAGGTGACCGCTCAGCTCCTGGAGGGTCAGAAACAGAACAGCAACGAGGCTTCTTAGTAACGACGCAACACGCTCAGAAATCTGAAAAGAGACACTCCTCATATTTCAAGAAAATGCTTAAGAATCACCATGTTTTCATGTTCTCTTCATTATTACAGTAATCCAGTGACACTTGTCTCTACATGAGCGAGTACGCTGCACACAGCAAGTGCTAACGGCTGATTTGACATAGTTTTACTTGTGTTAATTTGCCACACTGAAGCACCTGTTTGTAGGATACGGACATTTTTGACAGTTAAATTCTAGAGGCAGAATCATAACTGTTGTAGAAAGCTACAAAAAAAAAAAAAAAAATAGAATTATCGGCTAAAAACAACACAGAACATGATGCATATTTTCACTCTCATTTTTCTACAAACAAACCTTCAGAGTAATTTCAAAAACACCATTAAAATATAAAACATTGTACACACAGGCAGTTTAAATCGACTGTGTGTGTTTCTAAGACATCACAGAGATTATTTTTTATCCCCTGAGTTTCTGGGTGTGTTTCCTGTGTAGATGAACATGTAAAGGATTAAAGAGTGTGTGTCAGAGCGCTCACCTGGTTTCTGGTCCTCAGGTCTTGGTTTTCCTGCTGGCACTGACACAAGGCCTTCCTCTCCGCATCCAGAGCCTGAACGAGGTGCCCGTTCTCCAGACACTTCAGAGAAAACTGCTGAGACAAAACCTGGAGCTCCCGCTGGTAGGAGGTCAGCTCCTCGCTTCACACACACACACACACACACACACACACACACACACACACACACACACACAGACTTTTCATAAGAACGTGTTGGACAAAAAATTAAAAACAAACCAAAATGTGCAATGAAACATTTTTCCTGCAAGCTAAACCTCCAGATGCCCAAATATAAAGTTAGTCAGAGTTTGGACACGCGTACCTGTGCTGTCTGTAAATGTCCTCCAGGTGTGTGTTTCCTGTGCTACTCTCTGATTGACATCTCTTCTGCACCTCCCTCTCCAGCTCCAGGCGGTGAGCGTTCTTGATGGCTTCGATCGCTGAGATTAATCGAGGATTAGAAACTGAGTATCAGAAGCAGCTCGAACATTTTCCAGACTCACATTCTGCAAAGTTTGTGACTGAGAAATGTTTTTAAAGTCTGATGGTGTTCTTACTGACCTGTTGCAGTGGCAGCGCTCTCCTCCTCCAGCAGTTGATCTCTCTCCACCAGGAGGCGCTCCACTTCCTGTTGGTGTCGGCGCTGCAGCTCCTCCACGACCTTCACGTGAGACTCTTCCATGGAGGCGAAGCCACGCTCACATGTGACCTGGAGGAACAGGAGGCGCTCACACGGGTCACACACGTAAAAAACATGAAACCCTCTGAGCGTTACAGCTTTCTGTCACTTATCTTTATCCTTAAAGGACATCAGACCTCACACAGCGCCCTCTGGAGGCACAAGTTTTTATACCACCCCTTCCACATATGCAGCAGTTTTCCCCAACAAACTGTAAACACATGTTGATGTTTACCTCTGAATTATGAATTGTTTGGTGTAAAGATGGTCAAATTTACAGACAAAACGATGTTAACTGTAACAACTTTAATCGATGAGCAGCAGAGTCTCAGCACTACACACCTTCAGCTTCTCCATCTCCTTCTCATGCTGCGTCTGAACAGAACTCAGCTTCCTATCAGAGTCTTCTTTCATCTCCTCCACGACCGTCAGCTGCTCCTCCAGCTCCTTCACTCGGCCTCTCAGCACTGAAACTTGCTCCGCCTCAAAGCTCGGATCTGTTTCCTCGTGAGATGCATCACTTTTCTCTGCATTTTCATTCGCTTCCTCCTGGATTCCCATCTGACCTTCAACACATGAAATCAAGATTTCCATACAGGAATCAACCGGCTCTTCTTCTGGTGTTTCAGGTGTCTGTTGTTCATTTTCTTCCCTCATGTCATCTGCAGTACTTTCACCTGCTACCTGTAAGTCAATATGAACGTCCTGTGGGTAAATCTCTTCTGTTTGGCAGCACGTGTTCATCTTATCGCACCATGAGGACGCCTGTTGTTTTTCTAGGTTTGACAGTCTTTCTCTTAGCTCCCTGTTTTCTTCCATCAAGTCAGCACAGTTGCTGCAGATTTGAGAAGAAGTGAGCAGCTTTAGTTTGGTTTCTTCAAGCTCCCTCTCATATTTAGACTGAAGCTGGTTTAAACGACAGCAGTACAACGCTTCAGTTGCTGCAGAGTGAATGAATCCGGACCAGGGACGCTCAGAACAGTGAAAGTTGGAGAGTCTGTCAGCCATCAGCTGGAGTTTGTCCTGGACGGAGGTGCTGACAGAGGAGGCCAGGCGGTTTAACAAAGACATTTTAATCTGTGTGACGACTCTGAACAGTTTTATCTCACACAGCTAGTTATCAAAATCAAATATCCTGCTTTCATCTGTCTTTTTGCTTTCTGTCGCTGTCACACTTGCAATATTCCAAATAACATCCAGATCTTTCAAACCTTCCCTCCCTTCATCGGTCTCAGAGAGCACGTCATGTCCTAAGAGCAGCATTTGCTTCTCCACTATCAAACGTTCTGTCACCTTATGTAGAAGCTCCTCAGCAGGTCTCTCCTCACTAAGCTGGGAGGGACTGGACTCCAGTTTGTTGAGCACTGAACTCCAAAACTCCTCCTCCAACTTCAACTGACTCGCCACTGTCGGTTTATTCTCTTCACTCTCCTCCTTCCTCAGACCAACATCCAACTTGTCAATCACCTCCAGTAATTTCTCCAAAGCCTTCAACCTCATGACCATCCCCTCTGTCACTTGCTGGATCCTTCCTTCATCAGAAACGTATCTGTTTCGCTCTCCATCTTTCAACCTCTCCTTCTCTAAGTCCTGATTCAGCCTCCTGATGTCAGCCTCCGTCTCTGCAGCTGTCTGACAGTAAACTTTCTCAGCCTCCCTCATTTGAGTGTTCTGCGTCTGGAGCTCCCCACAGGTGAGTTCTGACTGGTTGAGCTGCCTCTCCAGCTCCGTCAGCTTGGCCTCAGTCGCCTCCAAACATCGACGCAGATACCCCTCCACTTTCTCTGCAATCTCGGTTTTCTCCTTCCCTGTTTCTTCTGGTTCTGCTGGGACGTTCAGCTGCAGCAGTGCCTCTGTCTCCCTCAGATTCTCCTCCAGGGAGGTGATCAGGGTCTGGGCCTCCAGCAGCTCCTGGTTTCTCAAACTCAGCTCGCTCTCCAGGTCGTCTACCCCAGTTGGTCCCAGCTGCTCCACCTCAGGAAGGTGACGGGGTTCAGCGTACCTGCTGCTGAGCTCTGCTTTCAGTCTCTCTATCTCCCGGTCTGCCTCTGTCAGCTGGTTGAGCATCTCCTGGTTGCGCTGGTTGAGAGCCTCGTTCTGGCTGGTGAGCAGCGCCACCTCCTGGGAAAGCATCCTCACCATCGCCTGGTCTGGAGGTATATGTTGCTCTACACAGCAGCTCAGCGAGTTGTTATATTCCTCTGCAGGCTTTCCCAGAATTAATGAACTGTATTTGCTGTTACTTATTTGCGTTTCTGAGCTGGGAACCTGCTGACAGTTTTCTCTGTCCACCTGCTTCTTGTGGTTGGTTGTTGAAATGTCTGAATGTAGTTCTATAGTTTCTCCATCACTGTGAGAAAATAAGTCCTGGCTGTCTGACGCATGGGACAACAAAGGTGTGGCTTCTGTCTCAGAAAGCAGATCCCCGAGTTCTTGGAAATTTCCTTCTGTATCATGCAGCCAGATGCTGGGTGTCTGAGGTGTTAATGAAGGTGGTTCAAAGCTGAGCTGCTCCTGCGTGCCCTGTCTGATAACGCTCTGCTCTTTAGTTGCTTCGTATGAGTCTTTCAGGGTCTGTGTGTGGCTGTTTAATGGCTTTTCGTTGGTGTCCAATGTGCAAAAATCTGCCTCAGAACCTTGTGGAGGGTCCAGCTGTAGGAAAGACAACCGAGAACAAAAGGGAAAAAACAGAGGGATTAACTGCCTGATGTCGAAGCCCAGAGATGGGCTGAAATCATTAGATTTGATCACATCGTGACTGTTACATAAAAAGATTTATAAAACTGACAAAAACAAGTAGCTGAAGCCCAGAATGAGGCAGACCTGCTGCTGATGATATCCTGCTGTCCTCAGCTGAGCCTCCAGCTCCAGCCTGCTGTGCTCCGACTCCGCCAGCTGGGCCTTCAGATCCTCCACCTTCAAAACACAGTTAGTTCATGAGCTGAAGACTCACATCGAAAACTTGTCCATACAATAATGATTCTGATAAAGGGCTTTTAAAAAGAATCCAGTATTCGTTCATTCAGCTAGCTGCAATTTCTGAGCTGCTGTGTGGTGCCGGGCAGGTGTGCCGTGAGGTTCTCTGAGCTTTTAGGCTGATCTGTGTGCTCTAACATGCTGATGATGAGCAGGTTAATGTTAACCACATTCACCATCTGTGGAGTGGTGTGTTAGCATGCTAACATTCACGAGTTGGCACCAAACACACAGTGCAGCTGAGGCTGATGGGAATTTATAAGATTTGCAGATATTCAGTCATAAACCAAAACATGTCCGAACCAAATTTAAAGCATCCATCCAGTAGTTGTTGAGACATTTCACTCAAAACTACTAAGGTCATCCTCATGGTGGCGCTATAGTAAAAGTCAGGGATCATAATGTCGGTATGATTCATCGTCTGAGGACCAAGAATGTTTGTACTAAAGTTTGTCACAATTCATCCAATAAATGTTGAAATATTTCACTGTATAAATATAAACTTTGACCTGCTGGTGGCGCTGCACGATCGGTTGAATATCTGTTAAAAACTGAAACTAAAATCTATGAGTTTCTGAGAATGAGTTGAACTCAGATTTAGAGCACTCACCCCCCTCCTGTAGCTGTCCAGCAGCTCCTCCACCTCCACAGAGTCTCTGGCTTCAGGCAGCAGTGGGACGGTTCTCTCCAGTCTGAAAACCGTCTTCTCCACCAGCTTCCAGCACTCTTCTATCTATCCCTCCACCCTCTGCTGGGAATGTGAACTCATTGCTCTGACGCTGCCATCTGCTGTTTTATCTCCAATCACCTCTGGACCCAGAGAGATGCCCAGCATGCTCTCGTACCTCCTCCTCCTCTCCTCCCGCCTCTTCCTCCTCTCCAGGTCGCCCAGCTCCAGTGAGCCCTGAGCTTCAGTCCTCTGAGGGTCTGCGTCCAGAGCCTGCCTGGTCTTCTGAGGCCTGAATTCAGCCCAGTCGAAGGTTTTGTAGCGTCCTTCCCGCCGTCTCTCCATTACAGTCCTGTGTTTGGAGTGAGGGTCTCTCTCGCTGCAGACGTCAGCAGAGGGAGAGTCCTGAGTCACATCTGGTTTAGGGAGGGCTTCAGGTGAGCTGCGGGGACCGTGGAGGCCAGGTAAACTGTACACAGCATGTAGGTATGTTTAGATGGAGGACGGGAAAATATCCCAGCGTAGAGTCGGGATCAAACA
>JAQQZW010000009.1:2681822-2692602 GCA_029814745.1 Zanclus cornutus | reverse complement strand
TCCTCCTCCACCACCTCCTGCTCCAGCCCCAGTTACAGCACCTCAACCTCCTTCAACATCTTTGACCAAGCCCCAAACCCCAGTACCTTCACCAGTTCCTGTCTCCCATCAGACCCCTCACCAACCCTCACACCAGGCACAACCACCCCAGCCACCACCCCCTCCTCCACCACCTACTGCCCCTCCTGCACCTCCCCAAGTGCAGCTCCCCGTTCCCCTGGATTTGCCCCTTTTTCCACCTCTGATGATGCAGTCCGTCCAGCACCCAGGCCTTCCCCCTCAGCTGGCTCTTCAGCTGCCAACTATGGACTCTCTTTCCACAGATCTTACACAGCTCTGCCAGCAACAATTGGGTCTTGATCCAAACTTCCTCCGCCAGTCCCAGTTTAAGCGACCACGCACCCGTATCACAGACGACCAACTAAAGATCCTCCGTGCCAACTTTGACATCAACAATTCCCCCAACGAGGAGCAAATTCAAGAGATGTCAGAGAAGTCCGGCTTGCCCCAAAAAGTCATAAAACACTGGTTCCGTAACACTCTCTTTAAAGAGAGGCAGCGGAGTAAAGACTCTCCCTATAATTTTAACATTCCTCCCATTACTACATTGGATGATATTCGAGTTGAGCCCCAGCTCAGCGCACATGAATACTACAGAACTGACTCATCCATCAACAAGAGGTCCTCCAGGACCAGATTCACTGATTACCAGTTGAGGATACTTCAAGATTTCTTTGACACTAATGCCTATCCAAAGGATGATGAGATTGAACAGCTCTCAACTGTGCTCAATTTACCAACCCGGGTCATTGTGGTATGGTTCCAAAATGCCCGCCAGAAAGCTCGCAAGAGCTATGAAAACCAGGCAGATTCCAAAGACAGTGAGAAAAAAGAGCTGACCAATGAGCGATATGTCAGAACCAGCAACATGCAGTACCAGTGTAAAAAGTGCAACATTGTGTTTCCACGTATCTTTGACCTTATCACTCACCAGAAAAAGCTGTGCTATAAGGATGAGGATGAGGAAGGTAATGAGGACAACACCGGTGAGGATTACATAGATTATGTTGAGCAAGGTCCAGTGAGGATTTCCCAAGTACTTATAGAGCCACCCAAACAGTCCCAAGGAACTGCCTCCAGTTCTGGCTCAAGCTCCCCTGTGATGGCCTCTCCTCGTACCATCATGGGGAAAACTTCCCCAAAGCCAGATGTTGCCCCTGACACTGATCCTAAACAAACTGAATCCGCCTCCTCACCAGTAATCAAGTCATTACCGGAACCCAGACCATCTAAGGCTTGCACACCTCAGCCACCTCCTCAGAAAGCTCCCCAGCCACAAATGTCAAGACCCCATTCTCAGCCACAGGCAGCTGCAGTGCCCTCAAGTCCGCTCTCCCTTGCCCTTTCCTCACTCACTAACAGCCTGCCCCACCAAATGCTTCAGTACCAGTGTGACCAGTGTAAGATTGCATTCCCCACTGTGGAGCTTTGGCAGGAGCACCAGCATATGCATTTCTTGGCTGCCCAAAATCAATTCCTTCACTCTCAGTTCCTTGAAAGACCCATTGATATGCCCTACATGATATTTGACCCCAACAACCCCCTAATGGCAAGCCAGCTGTTATCTGGAGGCCTCTCCCAAATCCCCTCTCAGGGTAGCTCTAGTTTGGCCTCTGCTGCAGGCTCTGGAGCAGTGAAGAGAAAACTGGACGAAAAGGATGAAAGTGTCAATGATAAAGATGGTGGAAACAGTAGCGAAGAACAACACAGAGATAAACGTTTGAGAACCACCATAACACCAGAACAACTGGAGATTCTCTATGACAAATACCTACTTGACTCTAACCCAACAAGGAAGATGTTGGACCACATTGCACGAGAGGTTGGCTTGAAAAAGAGAGTTGTGCAAGTTTGGTTCCAAAACACTCGTGCAAGAGAGAGAAAGGGGCAGTTTAGAGCTATAGGGCCCTCCCAGTCCCACAAGAAATGCCCCTTTTGTAGAGCACTGTTCAAAGCTAAATCTGCTCTAGATAGCCACATACGATCTAGACACTGGCATGAGGCTAAGCAGGCAGGCTTTAGCTTGCCACCCAGCCCAATGATGAATCAAGACAATGAAAGAGGTGAGAGCCCAAATAAGTATAATTTCTTTTACTACCCACAGCTGCCTACCAAGACTGAGCCTAATGAGTATGAGCTGCCTGCTGCATCCTCAACTCCAGTCAAACCATCCGAGGCACAAGTAAAAAACTTTTTAAGCCCTTCATCCTTAAAAGCTGAAAACTGTGATGAAATTGAAGGGCCTAATCTTAATTCAGCAGAAGCCTCATCTTATGATTTAAGTAAAATGGACTTTGATGAAACATCATCAATTAATACAGCCATTAGTGATGCTACAACTGGAGATGATGGTAATAACAATGAGGTTGAGAGCTTCACAGCCAATGGAGGAGACAAGCTAAGTGACAACAAGACTGGCCTGGTATCAAATTCTGATGGTGGCAACGAAAGGATCCAATTCAGCATGGTGAGCCCTGCCCTCAGCTTCTCTGGAAAAGACTGTGACTCTTACTTTAGCTCCAGAGATGATTAGATGGATGAAAACAATGACCAGAGTGAATCATCAAGCCTAGCTGATCCCAGTTCCCCAAGTCCCTTTGGGGCAGGTAATCCCTTCAACAAGTCCGGGAAAGGCAGCAATGCTGGAGATAGGCCAGGCCACAAAAGATTCAGGACCCAGATGAGTAACCTGCAACTTAAAGTCCTCAAAGCCTGTTTTAGTGACTACCGCACTCCTACAATGCAAGAGTGTGAGATGCTGGGCAATGAAATTGGACTCCCAAAGCGTGTCGTGCAGGTGTGGTTCCAGAATGCTCGTGCTAAAGAAAAGAAATTCAAGATTAACATTGGAAAGCCATTTATGATAAGTCAAGGCTCACCAGAGGGGCCCAGGCCTGAGTGTACTTTGTGTGGTGTCAAGTACACTGCCCGGATGTCAGTCCGAGACCACATCTTCTCCAAACAGCACATCACCAAAGTGCAAGAAACCCTGGGAAACCAGGTAGATAGAGAAAAGGACTACCTAGCACCCACCACTGTCCGTCAGCTGATGGCCCAGCAAGAGCTAGACCGCATGAAGAAAGCTGGTGAGGGACTCAGCCTGCCTGGCCAGCAGCAACAAACTGCAGTGGACAACAATAATGCACTTCATGGCCTCAGCCTACCCTCAGGCTACCCAGGGTTGTCTGGCCTTCCGCCAGTGCTTCTTCCTGGGGTCAATGGGCCATCATCACTTCCTGTTTTTGAGCACCTGGCTAAAGCTGAAGGACTCGCTGTCTTACCGTTCATGTCTGCGGCCTGCTCGCAGGAGAAAAATATGCCGGTGTGGAACTTCTTCAAGAGAAACTTCTCCTCTCCGGTCTCAAAGATGTACTGGACCAAGCGGCTGTCGTTGACATTGGAGCTGTTGAAGCGGATGCAGAACCACTGCTTCACCTTCACCGGCGGTCCTGTGCAGAAAGGTTTAGCCACCTTCCTGGTCCCCTCGCACCAGTAGCTGGTGGTCACCGCTGATAAGGCAAAAGCAAACGCCACGAAGTTGAGGGTGAGTGCCAGAGAAGCCCGCCGTCCGCGCTCTAGCCTCATGGTCGAGGCCAGGCCAGAGGAGATGAAATGAAAAGGCAACTAATCCTGGCTTTTGATATGCAGCCACCGTGTTTCGCCTCCCAGCAGATATATCAAATCTTCATAATCTTGTTGCGTTTCAGGCTCCTTGGGTGAGAATTCTGTACATCCCTCCGCCGGCTCTAATGACGTGCTGCCACCTTGATGAAAGGATTCATCGTCTCCACTTCCACAGAAACAATAGACAGCCATGGCAGCCCGAGGACTCTTTGCTTTTCTCTGCTTCATTTGAACTCTTTCACTCTTCTCTCTCTGCTGCTCGTCCAACCCCGTCGCTCCTCCCCTCCTACAAGTCTTTGCCTGTAATATTATCCATTACAAATGGCAAATTATATTCCAGACTTCCTTTGAGCATATTAATAAAAAAAAATGACTTTGAGCTTAGATTATAATCCAGGACAAGATTCCTCCTGATTTTTCTGCATTTCATGTCAAAGCGTATCTCTAAGTAATTGAAAGCACAGACATAAGATCAAGTGCCTATTTTACAGTCACTGACCTGTGACATAATGTGTACAGTCTCATATGAAAATCCATCCACAATGTGTGTGTGCATGCAGGGCAAATCTCCTCACGTCCTCTGGCCTGATGATGTGGGATGCACCACACAAATGAAGACAAATTTTACTTACTGACGTTGTGAAGGAGATGACAGATGTTAGAGGAAAACATCTGCTGCCTTTCTCTCATACCTTCACCATAACGTTCCATCACTCCATTAGACTGGTCATAATATTCTGCAGCTCAAACTTTTGGTAACTAAGTGTCTCTTTTGGCAAATTGCTTTCATTTTAGAGGCTGAAATGAGGAGATGAGATGCATCATATCCTCGTCAATATCAGATGCACTCTGACATTTTGTATGGGGCAAACGGACGAGCAAATAAAATGATCATGCAACCATACAGTGGTTCCTAACATGGGTACTAGGATCCTTTAAGAGATCACAAAATAAAACTAATAGTTAACAACACAGGAAATAAAGAAACAAGACTAAGGCTACACTAAAGCAGTATGTGAGATGTTTTAGTATGTCCATCACCTTAGTATGAGACCGACAGTACATGAGGTGCATACTACTTCTGGGGGACAGAAAATGCAGCATAAATATCCCACAATGCAATGCAGTGGTGGCGACAGCAACAACAACAACATGAGACAATGGCACACAGAGACCAAGGCGGCTCTAGCACAATGTCAATAACGCGTCAATACGAGTGTGAGTAAGTTCCACTTTGGTAGGCGAAAAATATTTTTTCCACATTAGCTTGTCGTTGCCATGGGTTACCATGGTAACGCATCTCCACCTAGCACAGAGGAAGTGATGTGATACATGCAGAACGTGTGAAGGAATGCAATGTATCCTACTGTTTACATGCACAACAGTATGTTGAACAATAGTTTGTGATTTCGGATGCAGCCATGCTAGTTAAATGCTAACATGCTTACAGTGGCAATGTTAACATGCAGATATTTGGCAGGTACAATGTCCGGCATGTTCACCATCTTGACCGACGCGACCATGTTAGGAGTCATGCTAACTTTTCCTCTAGCGTCACCAGCAGGTCAACATTTTAATTTATTCAATAAAAAACAATGACTTTGCCATCAGCCTCAGCTTTACTTTCTGTTTACTGCTAATTATCAAGTACAACCATGAAAACAGGCTGAATGAAGATGGTGAACATGCTAAACTTTACAGGCTACCTGCTAAACATCGCCATGCTAGCATGTTTAGCATTTAGTTAGCATAAAGCTCAAAACAAAAATGCTAAATAAAGCCTCACAGAGCTGCTAGCATGGCTGCAGATTCACTCTGATTTAACAAAATGTAATCTTAACAATAAAAAACCTGGAAATAAAACTTGAATATCCTCTCAATCACAGCAACCTTGTCATGTCCTCTGAGCCAAATCCAAAACACACTGAATAAAAAGGTTAGAGGAGTCACGCAAACTGAAACATTAAAGCTTAAGGAGATACAAAACTCCAGGATTAATCTGATTTAAGTCCTCCACTTGAGAACCACGTACACTGAATGTTGAACTCATGGAGGTACAAACTCCCAACATGGGCCACTGTGGTCCCGAGCTTAATAAACTGCAGTGCAGCAAGTATTTTTTAACTAAACTTATACAGCTTTACCTAAGTGCATTTACATTGTATTGAATATTGGAGTCCCTTTACATAGCAGATTAAGACAGGAAATAAATATTATGTTTCTTTCTTATACTGTATCCGTATCTGCTGGAAATTAATACCACAAAACTCCCATATTAGCGGCAATTTAGAAATGAGAATAAAGCTCTGATGTGTGTGAACATACAGAAAAGCGTTAACAGTCTTTGCTTTCTTTGCAGGAAAAGTATAAGCATTCACCGAGTAATTCCCCTGAATACAAGGAGATTATTGTGAACATTAGCTTCAATGTAATAAAAATACAAACACAGGATAAATAAGTCCAGAGTTACTCTTGAATAAGGCAGTAAGCCTGTTGTACAGTTAATATTTCCTGGGCTCATCCCTTTTTACATAACGAACACCTGCCCAGGAGAAACTCATTTGACAGAGAAAAATGTCTGAATGTCAGTGCGCCTGACTGCCGGCTGTGAGATCTGAACGTCTGCCGTTCCTCCCGACACACAGATGCTGGATACTCTGCACAAACCTAAATGTTTAGGACGATGACGTAAAAGTGCACAAAGATATCATAAAGCCTTAAGAATAATTTGGGGTCTCCTGATCTGATGATGCAAAGGTAGATATGCAGGATTTCAGACAGACGCTCCCAGTGTTCAGCGGATTTGATGTATTGTCATTCCAGCTTTAACTTAAGTAAAAATATAAAAATCTAAATACATTTGTGTCATCACACGTGTTGGCGACACTCACGCCGTCTGCTGCAGGATTATAATGAGCCACGCGTCACTTTGTTGACCATCGTGTCAGACTTAAGCAGTGGTATCTTGGTCCCTGAAGCATGAGACACACTGACAGATTACTGTAGATTAATACTGATGCCAGCCACAATGCCTGTCTCACACACATCTTACAGTTCACTGGGAATTCTGCCGTCCTATCCTAAAAACATTCATGTAGGTTTATCGGTCTCAGGCATCGACTTGACCCGATGATGATGATGATGATGGCAGCCCTTGTGAGCCAGCTGCAGCTCCAGGAGTTGAGCAAGCATTGAGGAATTTAATTTAATTTAATTTAATTTGAAAGTAATTTCACTGTAACTGCCATCAGTCAGTTGATAATAATGTAAACAGTGGAAGACGCACTCAGTCCTTTTACTGAAGTACAAGCAGCTTCACCACAGTGAGGAAACAACGTCACTTCAAAACTTTACTTCCGTTAAAATAAAACATCAGCATCCAAATAAACTTTAAGAACTTAAAATAAAAGCACTGACTCTGCAGAATACTGAACAATGTTCTATTAATGGATTATAATCAGTGATGCATTAATGTGTAAGAATTGTTTTAATGTTGCACCTGGAAGAGGTAGAGTTAGATTTGTATACTGTCGGGAGGCTTAATCCATAAATATGCGTCATAATTTATTTGCTGATGATATTTTGTATTAATTATCTGAATCTGCACAGTAACTAGTGACTAATGAAGTAAGAAATGAAGTATTTCCCTGAAATGTAGTGGAGGAAAACATATAAAGTAGCAAAAATGGGAATACTCAAGTAAAATCTCTCAAAATTGTACTTAAATAACTGTATGTTTATTTTAGAGTACTTTTAATCACTGCTTAAATGCTGTTTTACAATCAACCGACATGAGAACTGTAACATTATGTGAAGATGGAGGCTGCTTTTCACTTCTCCTCCAACCAGGAATGGATCACATGTCGAGTTGTCTATGAGGTCAGTTAGCTGCAGCTCGTCCAGCTGATTAGTGTGTATATGAATGCCTTTTGTCACATGAAGCCTGGCGGCAGCAGCAGCAGCTTGGCCAGCACAGAGACACACACACAGGTGAGCTGCAGGCTCACTGGGAATACTGTTGTTCACTCACCTTTGATGTGAGTTTAGCTCTCAATACAGTTTACTTTAATCATGATGCATCAGAAGCATCCACGATGGAGGTTTTAGGATTCTTAAACACACGTTAACACCTCTGTCTTACGTTTTTTTATCAATGTGTAGTAGTTATGGCTGCGAATGCACAACACATGAATTCATCCCAGCTCTTTAATTACCTTCACTTGCTGTGGTTTCAGCACCACTGCAGCAGATGGTCTTGTAATCTGGCCTGAGACTATTACTCTGGAGACACAGATAATCTCATCCCATTGTAGAGGGGCAGCCCACCCCATGCAGGGCTTCACGACGACCCCCAGCGTCCGGCCGGCCTCGTCTGAATCCCTCACTGGCTGTAACAGTACAGGAAGATACCGTCACCACTCCAAACATGAAGCACGTAAAGAACTTTTAAAATGGTTGTTAGATTGTGTTGCAACAAGCATTTTTTTTAAACATAAAACACACGTTAAGTACCACAGATTAATGTAGAGCTCATAGAAATATTCTGGTGCCAAATATCAAAATAAAGCATCTGTAACAGTGGACTGCATTTGAACAAACAAACAGAAAAAAGAAGATAAAAATGACTTAAATATTTCGGAGGAAAGTGAGAAAAAGGAAGGTACAGCAGCTGAACTGAAGGCAGATCTAGCTTGATAGCTTGCTGCTTCTATTCCCAATCATGTTTTATGTAGTCTGATGTAACTCAGCATCACAGCGAGTTTTTAATCCCACGGACGGCAGATGGGATTTTAGTTTAAGCAATAAAAAGGCAAAGAAAGGTTCCCCAGATGTTGACCTGAACAGTGTTAGCCACCTGTTGTGGTTAATCCTCTGCTTATACCTCCAGTATATAACTCTGTCTTCCAAAAGGTGTCATAGTGGTGTGACGCGGTTATCCCCTTAATCTTCAAGACAGCTGTCTGGATTTAGGTAGTGATGACTATAATCCCATTTGGCACTTTGAAGTGGTGCTGGGGTGAACACAAGGCAGAGTGACTCGAACGAGCGCTGCAGAGGTTTTTAACCCAAAACAAAAGAAAGCAAGAGGACAAAAAGAGAAGAAGAAGAAGAAAGGCGAAGTTTTACCTGTTGTTAGAGTCTGTTTGCAGGATGGGGAACACCAAGAGCAGCATGTTGTCAAAGGAGCTCCTGGAAGATCTGAAATCCAACACGAAATACTCGGAGGCCGAGCTCTGCACCTGGTACCAGTCCTTCCTGAAGGAGTGTCCCAGCGGGAAGATCAGCAAAGAGCAGTTTGAAGGCATCTACGCAAGCTTCTTCCCAAACGCTGACCCCACTGAGTACGCACGGCACGTATTCAGGAGCTTTGACACCAATGCAGACGGCACTTTGGACTTTAAGGAGTACATCGTCGCTCTGCACCTCACATCCGGAGGAAAGACTCTGCAGAAGCTGGAGTGGGCCTTCGCCCTGTACGACGTGGATGGGAACGGAACCATCAGCAATAATGAAATCCTAGAGATTGTTAGGGTACTTCTTCCTCTTTCTTTCATCATGATGGTGCAGGAAGCAGCTTGTACGACGTAGTTTCTGCTCACAACCTGAAGAATTTGACAGATTTGAAATTGACAGAAATTTCCTTTTTTCCCTGCAGTGATTATTAACTTTTTACTTCCATTCAGCCTCTTTCCAAAAGTTTTTCACATCTTTAACAGGATTAAACACTGAAAACAAGACGGTATATTGTCCTAAAATGTTTTATTTATTTTCAGCTTTGCAGATGAATTATCACTTTATGTATTATGATTTCCTCTTTTCCCTCAAAAATTCTTTCATTGAAATGTAGCTGAATGGTTTCTACGCAACTCTTCAGCCCATATTACTGTAGAAAAGTTTGCATGGTTTTAAATCCTTATTGGCAGAATTATAATCAGGCTTTCTTGAATAATCGTGTATTCTGTCAAAGTTATGAAAACTGCAGTCATCTCCTTTTTTCTAAAAAACAGCCACAAACCCCAAAATATTCAATTTACTTTTTTACAAATCACAGAAGGCGGCGAGTCTTCATGTCTGAGAAGCTGGAACCAGCAGGCTGAATTTCTGACATGCTGCTTGATGATGAGGAATTTGTTATATTATTTCAGCACTTTCTGAAGCCATCGTAAAGCATACTGGTCTGTACTGTGCATACACTGTAAAAAACATGTTTTAAAATTACTCTCATGCAGTCAATATTCAACATGATTCCTGCTGAAGACCAGAAGAATCTCCCCGAGGATGAAAACACACCAGAGAAGAGGGCTGAAAAAATCTGGGAATTCTTCGGGAAGAAGGAGAACGGTAACTCACTATTCATCACGTCACTGTAACAGCTGCTTTAAGGCTTTTTCAACCCTCATCCACATGTGCTGATGCTCCTGTACTTGTGCTGTTCTTCATCCTTTCCCAGATAAAATCTCCGAGGGAGAATTCATTCATGGTGTGATGAGCAACAAGGACATCCTGCGGTTGATACAATATGATGAACCTCAGAAAATTAAAGACAAGCTGAAAGAGAAGAAGCAGTAGTTTATGGGCTTAACAAGGGGCAGAGAAGACCCTCGATGTGGTTCAAGACTGTTTCATTATTCTGTTTACATTCTCACATGATCTGGCTGCTTGTCTGCTTGACCCACGTTTCTCTCTCTCTCTTTTTTTATCGTGTTCATTTATGGACTCATTTTTTGAAATAACTGCATTTGAAAGTAGGAAACAGAAGCAGAGGAACTCTTGAAATGGCAGAAACTGTTTTACATTGTGAATCTGTGTAAACGTGTGGTAAGCAACGTCACCGACTGCCCCGCAGAGCCAATACGCCGAAACTAAATACTGTTCAAAACTGACCAGGATGCGACTTTTGACTTCTTAACTCACCACAGAACTGAGTATAAGTTGTGGGTTAGAGGTTAACTTCAAAAGAACTAGAACACAGAGGCAAAAAAACAGACTGCAGTGACTGATAGTTACGGCTAGCTAGTAAGATAGTTGTAGCCAAAGCTAATTTATAGACTGTTCCTGTTTCCTGTTAATGAAAAATCAGTTTTAACGTTTAGTA
>JAQQZW010000009.1:2429534-2439800 GCA_029814745.1 Zanclus cornutus | reverse complement strand
TGCCTCAAAAATAACATGGTACAATGCAACGCACAGTGTGCAACCAAACCATGAAAAACACGGCGTCTCCATACCTTCAAAGTAATCTGGGATTGTTCAGATTAATGCGGATTACCTCAAAAATGGGATGCATGTAAGAACTGAGACTCCTCACATGTTTATGTCTTCCTTTAAGAAAACAGCAGTGCAGTTTGTTTCGATTGGATCAGAACAGAATGACCAGCTCGCCTTTTATTGTGAATTTAAAGATATTTCGCCGTCGTTTAATTTCATCAGTGAACGCTGGCCTCCACCGACGCTCCGACCTTCTCACCAGTCTGGGATTCTCATGGAGGGGATTCTGCTCAGTGGCCTCTCATTGGTTCTCTGCTTCCTCCCGTCGGTTTCATCAAGCTGTGGCCTCCGCTGCAGCAACATTTGCCCGTTTCAGTTGACAAGCATCGAATGATTCTCTCGATGAAACATATCAAATTTGATGCCAAACTTGAGCCCAACCTTTGCTTGGTGATTTATCCAAACCTCAGCCATCCCTTCAACATCTTAACACCTTAAGGAGCAAGTTATTTTAGAAAAGGAGTGGTTTGTAAGTGAGAAATCAAACGAATTAAAACAAATAGCAACACAGGAATAAGCCGACTATCGTCGAGAGGACGGAGACACAATTTTCTTTAAAAATGGGGATAATGGCACACATTTCCAGACTGTCCCTCCTGGGAGACTTTCATTTTGTTGCATCCGGTTGTTCACAGGGAAAAGTGACAGAGATAGTTGTGTCAGGAACGAAAAAGAGAGCAAGAGTGAGAAACTCAAACGTTTCTCACCTCCACACAAAGGACGATCGCTGCATGAAGCGGGTGTGGGTGTGTTGTGGTGTCTCCCCCTCCGACTTCGACACAACTGTTTGTCAAATCACTTCGTAATCCTCCAACACTTGTCCAGGGTTTACCGGCAGCTTCAGTCCGTTAACAGTGGTTTCCTCAGACCTTCATCCTCTTTACATGCAAGCATCACTTTTAACCTAATTACAGACAAGATCTTATACTTACAATTAAAAATTTGAGCATCTCAGCCTCACAAGTATATGCTAGTATTTAATGTACTAAATGTAAGAACACCAATAGCGAGAAGTTAGCACTTAATTTAGTGTAGCAACATAAATAAACGCTCCTCAGAAACAAATATAAATGGTTAATATTTCTGTGCACCTGTTACATCAAGTACACCAAGAAAACTTTAGTTTGTTTTACTTTTGCTGTTTTAGTTCAGTTTTTCCTCAAATTGACATATTCATGAAAAAAGGGCTAAAAAAAGGTTCATCATTTACATAATATTTTGTA
Source organism: Zanclus cornutus (assembly GCA_029814745.1). NCBI lineage: Eukaryota > Metazoa > Chordata > Actinopteri > Acanthuriformes > Zanclidae > Zanclus > Zanclus cornutus. The sequence continues at coordinate 2,438,463 of JAQQZW010000009.1, read as the reverse complement.
AATAATTCATCAGATCATCAAGATCTCCTCCAAATGGGAATAAGTCTTGTTGACAGGTGGGTTGGCAGAGGAGAACAAGCGCAACAGCACCCTGTCATCACTTAATATCTATTAAATGCAATGTTTTGTTCTGCCTCAGAGAAATAACTGTTAGTTAGCTAGTCTGGGAACCCAAGTGCAGAACACAGAGGCAGGACAGGCAAGGTCTGAACCAAAAATTCATTTTTTAGCTGGTGGGTAGACGAGTCAGGGATCAAGCTGAGCTGAATGGATGGCCAGGGGGAAACTATGGCCGACAGACGAAGAGCAAGGGCTGAAGCAAGGGCAGGCAGCGGGAGGTCCAGACGGAGGCCCGAGCTACGGAGCGATGCTAAGCAGGCCGGGGGCTTTGCAGGGAGGGGGGGCCAGGCCGAGACAGTCCAGAGAGTGGGAAGGCAGAGTGGATCCGGCGAGGGATTCAGGTGCGGCAGGAAGAGGGGGAGTCAAGGATCTGCAAGAGGTGAATGTAAGAGATTTGCTGAACAACTACAACAGCCGGAACGTGACTCACTGTTTAACGGAGCCTGCGATCAGGTGGGGTGTTGAGGTAAGAACCAGGTATTTAAAGCACAGCAGAATGATGATGGCTGGCAGCTGGTGGCCGGACTCCCGCACACCTGCCGCCGCTCCTGTAATTAAGCACACACACACACACACACACACACACACACACACTAAGAGGGAAGTGACGGGGAGAGAGGCGGCGGAAATGAAGGGCCTCATAATTAACATTTTCTGCAGGTGAAATTATCAACCAAAACATTATTTTCCTCACAACTGAGGAAAAAAGCTGTTTTAATTATATGCAGTAACGAGCAGTTGAATATCTGCGCTTCATGAAAGAAGACTAAACTGTTTCTTTTAAATGGAACCTCAAATTATTAACTTTTAGAGAAATGGAAAATATATGAAATAAAATTGTCTAAAGTAAATTAACAAATAATATTTGAAATAAATCAAGACACTCTGAACATTACTATGAAATTTTACAGTTTTTCATTAATTTAATCTAGTTTTATTTATCATTTTCTATTCAATTGAACCAATTTCATTATTAAGTCAGTTGATGTTGCAGCAGGCTAACTAGCTATGCTGGCTTGTTAGCATGGATTATTACCAACCATGACAGTGAATACGCAGTGTTAGCAGTGTTTGCTAGCTCCTGCTGCTGATTAACAGGAGACAAAGACTCCTTGTAATCTTCATACAGTTGTGTCTTTCTCTGGAGAACATCTTTTGAGGCTGAACACAGTCGCGGTAACTTCTTAAACAGGCTATTGTTAGCTGCTGCGGTCTCTTAACTTTAATGCTGAGCGGTAAACAAATTAAATTTCTTTGGACTTGTGCCTTAGTTACATGCAAAGCTTCTGTAGCCAGAGCAAAGGTCATCTGTATTGTCTCTGAATGTTTCTGCAGCCTGCCTTTACTCTGTGTAATTAGGTTTTCATGATAACTCATACTTCGGAGTCTCTGGGGAGATTAGAGCAACCTGACATAAAGTCCAGGGTTACTGCACAAACACAACAGTGTTGGCTGCGGATTTTCCATTTCCTGTTTTCTGCCTCCATCATTACTTCTTAATTTATGAATTTGATGTTGAAAACGTTTTGGCTCTGGACCTTTTTACTTTCAACAACTTTTACTTTCACTTGCCGTCCTCTTTACTGCTCATAACTCTCATTTTGTAGGTAACATAATACACTTTATATGCTGATGTGTTCAAAGTGGTGGATATCTCTGCCGGCCCGTGTGCTCGGTGTAAAATAAAGATTATTACGGACCACTTAAAGTCAAGAGGCACAGTATGGAGGATCAGACGCCCACAAGGTCGACAGGACGTGAGCCACGTTTCCCGTTTAGTGATGCACAGTCATACCAAAACGGTGCTAAGATTCACTTTGCATCGAGTGTTAAGCTTTTGAAACATGTTGAGACTGCCTGGCTCATTAACAAAGGCGACTGAGCGGACCCTTGAACAGGGCCGGTGTCAGAGGAGAGCAATTCCCCTTTGCACCAGAACTGGGGCAGACATTTTGGTTGGTGCTCTGAGCTAAACCAAATCAAGACCCACATAAAATCCCTGATTGAAAGACAAAATATAGACCAACTAGATACTAGAGAGAGAATGTGGGGCAAATATCCGTGATACTAATCAGCGTGACAATTACAAGGCGAGTGCTTTCAAGAGCCTTCCCACAGCGGTGGAAAGAGCTGCATTACTTTCCCCGTGTGATTGTTTTGTGCTGTTGGTACGGGAAGCCAATCCGAGCTCGAGATCTCTTTGGTGTCATTCTTTATTTCGTTCTTCTGTGGAAATGTGGTCTCATTATTCTTCAGCCAATGTCGTTGCCTGTCAGTGCTTTTTGCTGAGGCCAGCTTTGCGCACTCGCAGCTGTTTAACGCTAATGGACAATTCCTCTTCCCTTTGTGTTCAACATGCCGGCTGATGTGCCATTTTGACTGACAGAGGGATGGAGGGCCAATTTGCAAATGCTGACTTCCAGAGCATCCAGTGTGGAAAGACATTCATCAAGAGCTCTGTGCCCTTTTTCTTGTCTCCTTGTCATATTATCTACAGTGCTGTCACAGGCGCCGTAAAGTTCATCATACTTTATTACGAAGGCCCGCACGAGTACAGTAGATCACATGACTGGTGCAAAATACGGGTGGATAATAAAGGTCCGCGTCCTCTTCTGTGAAATTAGCAGCGTGATATAAAGAGACTACAACTTAAGGCCATAAGTAAAAGTATAAATCAACCTGGAGTCACCGTTAGATGACTTTTGTATCCATCTGAATGATGCACATAATTCAGACACCTGTGATATTATGTGTTTTAATGAGAATGTATAATATCTACAGTATATCACTGGTATATTAAACCCAGCTATACTTTAGATATAGTGACAGAGATATCAGGACTGTGGTTGCTTCTTCAGTGAAAAGGTATTAAAGTATTTCTATGAGCTGTGAGTGCTCCAATCAAGAAAAGAAGACTTTGGTACTTTGTCTGATTGTTTCAATAATTAGACCCAAAGAGTTAAAACTATCCAATAATATACAAGAGAAACGCTAAAAGGATAAACATGTTTAAAAAGAAACATCTTTACAGAGCAGGAACGCTTCTTTTTTCCTCTCCTTCTTCTTCCCTAACTTGCTCATCATCTGATTTAAATATACTGCACACATATTACACGTCATTCATCGTCATCATCACGGTAAAATATAGAATTATTGGATTTTAAAAGGTGCTAAATGTGACATTTTGGCACCAATTACGGCACAATTCCTCACTTTAGGGCTCATGACTTTGTTGGGGTGCAGCTAAACAATGTGCTCGAATCCACTTCAAGTCATCTGACTCCACTTCAAGTCATCTGACTTGAAGTGGAGTGGAAGTGTTAACAAAAAGGTCCCAGTGCAAAGTCAGCTGGGATTCTTGTTTCTCACCCAGGCAGCCGGGGTTCAACTCTTGGTTTGAGAGCAGTTTCATACCTTTCAGTCAACATTCATTAGCTGACGTACACTCTTGTACTTCCACAGCACGGTTTGTGCCCTGCACATACATTACACAGAGCTAATTTGACCTCTATATAGGAACTGTACAGTAATTGGTGCTAAAATGACCCATACTGCTGGTTCAAGCCTGTTATTTTAAGGTTCACAATTCAATACTTCTGAGTGGGAAATTGCTTTGGTGTGCTTATAAAAAACAAACAAACAAACATAAACATTTGGAGATCACACACACACACATAAAACATGCAGTAAAACCAGTGTGTGTGTGTGTGTCCTTGGTTCTACTTGTAATAGAACCCAACAAGTCATGCTTAGTAATAAAGAATGCTTTGATAAAGGCTGGAGGTTTGTGGCTCTTTGGGATCAGAGCGGTAACTTCAGCGTAGTTAAATGTCGCAGAGGGCCCTGATGAATATGATCGCGTTGGCCCTCTGGGGGCTACATGGAAACTCTCTGCGATAAAGGTAATAACAGCAGACCTTGGTCAAACAGCATTCACCTTGATCAAATAGCACTCAAGCTGGCTAAGACAAATAAATCCTGGCAGTGGTTTTCGTCTGCACACCAGATGGATGAGCTTTGACACGTCGGATAATAGCTGAGTGAATGAGGACACTGGAGTTCAGCAAAGTATTTGAAAGTCAATTTGATATGATTTCCTTTCGCTGTCAAATCACCTGTCTGGGATGTTTTAATGTGGTCGTTTTCACCATCTGGTGCCACCAGATTTTACCAGACTGAAACACATTTGTGAATACAATTAAATCTCTTCCACACCCAGTTTTTTTTTCCTTGTAATGCCTTTGTGGGGATGGACTGCTGCTTCACGGAAGGCACTGATAAATTTATTGGTCTATAAATGAACTAAATGTGGATTCAAAACGATGGTGATGTTGGATAAAACAAGAGGACGTGCTAAATGTGCTTCACAAAGAAACCCAAACCTATGGAGGACAGTGAAAACACTAAAAACTGACCTCTGCAGCCAAACTCAGGTTCTGGAGAAAATAACATAATTAATAATTAACATATAAGAGTAAAGCAAAGTATAAGAAGAAAAATAGAATTTTAAAATTTCTAATATTAGAAAATAGCAGAATGAAGTCACAGTTTAATGAAAAGCCAGAACTGTAGACGTATAAATCAGAATAAATTTGCTCTTTTACGCTCTAAAAATTTGAAACATCCGATAAAAAAGTTATTTCTACATTCTAAAATGTAAATTCTAAATTTTAAGAATTCATCCAGAACCGTGAAAGTAAGTTGGATTCAAAACAATGTTAGACGATAAATCGATTCATTAAACGAAAGTTAAATCTCAGACTAAGTTATAAATCTCAGACTGAAGTCATGATCATGAAAATACAGTGAATTCTGAGAAAAAAGTTCATTTAGATAAAAAAAAGTTATGTAAAGAAAAAAAAATCAATTCATAAGAAAATTTTAAGAGAAAAGTCAAAACTTTTTTCAACTATGATGAAAGTCAGAATTTGACACCAAAAATGATGAGATGAGAAAATCTGAGACTTGAAGACAGAATTTTTCTAAGATTCTTTTTCATGCTTTAAATAGATACCTTTTCTCTCAGATAGTCCACAAACATCCCATAATAACTGGCTTTACTTGGACAGTCAGAATAGAAATCTCACACTTGGTACCAAACAGCAACCAAATCCTCTCCCGCCTGCACCGCTCTGCCGTTTCATTTATAATTCTAATGTAAACCAGCTCTAGCATGTTTTCACATTTGCCTACCAACACACACACACACACACACACACTCACACACACACACGCTGCGCACACAGCAACACAGTGTGTGGCTGGTGACTTGTGAGTGGATGCAGCTTGTGCGCGCACTGATGCGTGAACCAACAGCAGCGCCTCGCCTCTTTCACACAATTTCTACAGTTATCTTTCTGTTTTTTTTCCTCCTCCGCGAGTTATCGAGTGAAGCCTGCAGGCATTTGACCAAAGCAGGGGGGAGAGATGCCGATTGATAATTGACTGAGGTACCTGAATCCGTGACGTGTGTGGAGGGGTGGGGGGAGAGAGAGAGAGAAAAGGAGAGAGAGAGGTGGAGGGAGGCGGGCCGGGGAGGAGAGAGAGGTCTTGCCTCTTGTCTTGCTGAGGCTCTTTGATTCAGTGACAGTGGCTGAAACAACCCGGTTACCGGCCACCGTTAGTCCGGTAAGTGCTCATCATCTCCTCTTTCTCCTTTTTGTAAAAATCTTCCTTTTTCTTTATTTCTCATTAGACAAAAAAAACAGGAGTTAATAGTCAGGAAATCGGATGAAAGAAAGTTTATGTTAAAATAAAGGCGAAGGAGGCGATTTTTTATTTCATTTTTACTCCCTGTGCAACTCAAAAGCACAGATTGGACCGATTTTCTAGTTTTACAGCCTGATTTTATGTTTGAAATGAGACTGAAATAGAAAAAAAGTCGAATCGATTCACTTTTTTTTGGTGCTGAAAAGCTCCAAACACGCAAATGGAAACTTGGGCGCTGTCCGTGGTGCTGAAAGCGTTTGCAGGTTAAAAATCTGTCCAGTTATTGGCTGTTATCATCCAGCCTCTTCTTGCTGTAATACCCGCGTATCGATCAAGTTTCTCATGGATACTTAGGCTAACTCAAGTCTTATATTTCTACCTAAATCCCGCTTTACATGCTGCTCTTCTCCACAGTGTAACTACGAGCTTCATTATACTCAAGTTCATCAGCTCATGGTAAAGAAGAGAGATTTCCCTCGAGGACTTCGGGTCTTTAGCGCGTCTCTGCCGAAGAAATCAAAGAGGACACTTGGACAAAGCGAACTTTTATAAGAAAACAGGCTCTGTGCGGGATGACAACAAAGTCAGAAGATGCGTTGTGTGTCTGATGAGCGCAAAAGCTGCCAGTCAAAGTCCGTCGGTGAAAGCTTGGCACACAAAGGAGTACCTGCGATGAAGAAACCCACAAGAAGCGCCACTCGGTAAGAGGTGGAAGAGTGATATTCAGAGAGACAGAGAAGAGAGTGGAGGCCAAAGAACAAACACCAGCGCGTCCTCAAATGATGGGGATAAAGCACCTTCTGCTTCTTTTGATTTACTTGAACCCGCTGAATGTCCTCTGCGACGCCACCGCCAATAAAAAGAAAAACCCGCCGAGGAGGAACCCAAAGGTGAAGGAGGTCAACGGCAGCACCACTGCGGTCCCGTTGGCCGCCGTCGTCCCGGGGAAGATCACCCAGGTCCAGGCTCCCTCGCTCCCGCACGACACCTGCCTGGGTTACTACGACGTGAGCGGGCAGTACGACAAAGAGTTCTCGTGCAACAACACCGACCACCGCTTCTGCTGCGGCAGCTGCTTCCTGCGCTTCTGCTGCGCGGACCGGGGGAAGCGGCTGGAGCAGAAGACCTGCACCAACTACAACACGCTGGACTGGATCAAAACCCAGCCCCCGTCACCGGCGCCAACAGGTGATACGTACGACCCGGAGCTGGACCAGACCAACACCACGGTGTACATCTCCTGCGGGGTCGTAGCGCTCATCATCGCCATTGGGATTTCTGCTAAAGTTGCCTATGATAAAGCCACCAAGCCGCCTCAGGAAATGAATGTACACAGGTAAGATTTTCTTTTCTAATTGCAGTATTTCAAAGGTGATTAGCTGTGAAAAAGGTGAAAAAACTTGCAGTCAAACAGAGCACATGATTTCACACCATGAAGGAATGTCGGCATTAAGTGGGCAAACTGGATTTGGGGCTACACGCCCATATATTCCTGGAGGTGTGTTAAGTGTTCTCACTGCATTACTGGCTTATGTTTTCAGGAAGAAAATGTGTTGAATTAATCTTCAGTTTAATCAGACTCCTCTAAAATGTAGAAAACACTGCATGTATCTAACGTTTCACTGAACAGGCGTCTCCTCTCTGTAAAACTGGACTATAAAACATGACTGTCATTCCCTCCAGAAGCCTTATTGTGATAATCTGGCTACTCAGTTGGCCTGCAAAACTTACAGCCTCAATATCACTGGTTCAATCAAGCTCATGCCCTTTTACACATGCCATTACTCTCCTCCCCGGAGCCTCCCTGTCAAAAATGTCAGGATTGTATACCTTTCTTTGGTACACATCCCATTCTGTGTCCATCCCAGGAGAGGGAGTGGGTGGTATTCTATGTCGGTTCAACCCCAGAGGGAAAAAGTAAATGCCACTGAAAGCCATTAGTGATCACGTTTACCCTGATGGGAGTGGTTTCATCTACAATAACAGCACGTTTAATTCCTCAAGGCATCGATAGTGATCACTGAATTGCTTGATGAGCATGAAAGCAAACATAAAGACACATCCTGTGGCCATTTCAGGCCCCAAGCTGAATGAGTTGCTGCATGGTGATGTCGGGAACAGACGTATGGCAGCATTTTTCTCACCATCATCAGGACACCTAATGGTTTCTTAATGTTGCCAATTATTATTATTTTTCTTCCATACTTTCATACAAAGAACTGCTGTTATCAGCACTCGTGTCCTGGAACAAACCTCCCAGAGATCCTCAGTAGATTTATGATGCATCGCATTTGTTGCCACAGAAAACAACTCAGATTGCCAAATTCTGGATGTAACTTGGCGTCTGAAAGGCTGCTGGTCTCCATGTTAGTTTAGGGTGTGTAAAACATGGCAGGTGCCAAGAGATTTTAGTTTTGTCAAAATGACTCGAGCGACGTGATTTTATGTGTAAGTTTGTTTAAAATCAACCATACTGATTTCACAAAACCTGCTTTTCAAATCTTAAGTTTTTCTTGATAACATTAAAAATTCATGATAATCGATGTTAAAGTTAAAAAACAAGAAATGCGTCAAACTCCTCGTACGTAAATGAAAACTGCTTCTTTTGGACTTTGTGGCTGAGGTTGGATCTGATGTGATTGACAGTAGCTTGGCATGAGCTGTCAAAAGCTTTGGATTCAGATGGGGCTGAATTCTGATTGGTGCACAGAAGTACGTGACATCATTGCTTTCCAACAGGGCCCCGCCCACTTCAAACTGATGAGAGAAGCACAGAGAAAAACACAAGAAATCTGTCATGTGACGAACTGTTTGAACGTGGGCAGATGATTATTCTTTGTTAATGTCGGACCTTTTGCTCATGGAGAGAAGACGACTGAGACAATAAGTTAACAGGCTCTTTAAAGGTGTTGAATCCTTTAACTAGAGCTTAAATGATCAGACGGTTGTCAGAAAATGAATCTGCAAATATCATGACTACTGATCAGTTGTCATCCGCAGCAAAAAAAACCAAACATTTGGTGGTGGCTCTTCTAAAATACAAGGATTTGATTTGTTGATGATTTGCTTTCATTTGAATTTCAGCATAGTAAACGGAATA
>JAQQZW010000009.1:2181415-2191458 GCA_029814745.1 Zanclus cornutus | reverse complement strand
TAAGCCCTACATACCAAGGAGGGACTACTTGTGTTTACCTCTCCCTACCGGCACAGACTGACGGCAGACTGAGGGTCCTCTCCATTTTCTTCTGTGGTTTCTGGCAGCCAGCGCCAGATTCCTCCATGTCTATCACTGCAATCAGCGGGCCAGACCTGCAGTCAGCCAAGCAGCTTGAAAGAAAGCAGCATGAACGGTTGAACATTAAGTAGGTGAAGCGTTTCTTTTGGATACAGAGAGAGAGAATCTGGGCTTTCTCGGTCAGCTTTGTCAGTTTTCCACTCTTTGTCTTTGAGGACAGTTCTTCTCTTTCGTGATAAGCCAAAGTGCCGTGCATCATTCCTCTTTAGAGAAGGAAAACTTATCCTACAATATCTTTAGAAGCCAACACTATCACAAACAGGTCAGTGTATTTTCTCCATGATGTGTCGGTGCACTAGTGTGTGACTCCTGATTTGCTCCTGAGCTGACTCATTCTGACAAAATAAAACTTCCAAGATCCCACAACTCCAATGATATAATTACTCTTCCTTCAAATGATTTCCATTTTTTTTTAAACCATACACATAAAACTTAAGTATGTGTTGAGATGCTAAATGTCTTATTAAATGGCAGAGGGTGTAAAGCATCCAGAAAATAAGGGTGTTGGTTAAAAAATGCTTGTAATGTAGAGACATGTTTATCGAGGAATGATAAATAGCAAGATTTGTGCTGGCACCTTCCAAATGCTTTATTTTGGAGCAGAGTTTTACCTTCAGTGATTATTTGGATTAGACTAAATCATAGTAATACCCATAAAGAAACAGCAGAGAAATATTAGACCTCCAGGAAAACAATGTGAAGGTTTTCTTTTTTAAAATAAAACAAACTTTTAACCTGTGACTTGCGTCTTATTTTTTACAACAATCGTTAATTGCGATTTCCAGAACAGCTTTAAAATATCATGCAATGTTTAGTGGGAAGCTTTTTAGCATGCCAAGCTAACGTTACCTGAGCAAGAGGCAATATGCTGCTAACACCTGGCTATAACATGCTACCGACTAAAACTCTGTCGAACTGGGCTGGATTGGCTTATGATCAAAAACAAGCAAGTCGACAACTCTGATAACACAGCTAAACATCAAGCAAGTGCAACAACACCAGACACATAACTTAGCAAGCCAGCTAATATTACTTAGTAGTCCAACAGCAAGAAGTCCACCTCGCTTTAAGTCTTGCAGCCTTTTGATTTCAGAAGCTTTTACCAATGTCTAATAGCCAGTCCGAGATTTCTCATCTCTCCCTCGGTCACTCTCTTCTTAGATTCCTCTATAAATATCCTCTTCTGTCTGTCGTAATGTCCATAGAGGCTTCTGAGCCCGGTTGCGTCGACTCACTTGGCTACAATTCTGTTGCCCTTCCAGTGTTGCTCCAAGCTAGCGATCTTCATTGGGTCCCCCTCCGCCCCCGACATGAAACATCCTCCTTACAGCAGTCCAAAGCTCCTGTGATAGCAGTGTAAACACCAACACTCCCTGCATGGCTCACATAGCTAAATAGCAGCTACAGTTAGCAGCTGCGGCTCAATCAACAAGTAAAGCTATCTGTCCATCGGATATCATTGAGAGTTGAGGCAGAGCAGCCGGAGAACTTCAGATGCAAAACCAGAAAGCAAAACATGATCCACCAAAATCAGAGATAGTTTTTGATGTGTGAGACAGAGTGCCTTACAGCACCACACTCTGTGATCCTACCCGCTCACCTAAATGACACAGCACAGTAACCATTCACCCTATTACAAGTCAGTGTACCATCAAAATAGTTTGTAAGCTGTTATTTTAAAGTTAAATAGTTACATGTGGTTGCTTTGACCTGTCTGTCTGCGACTGTGTCTTTTTAATATAACCACAACAAACACAGTGGCTTTAAAAAGTGTTTAGACGGTCAGACTAAACTGTCATTTTGTTTTCAGTTCATTAATCAGTCAGACATCATTGGCATTCGAGCTGTTTTCTGTTTGGAGCTGGTTATGTTTCTCTAATCAATCTGTAGTGCGATTGACATGTCTTTCCCGTAGACGCAATTTCCAGCCAACGTGGAAGCTGCAGTCGCTGTTGGTAGGAGCAGTTAACCTAATATGTGTCATATTGATTGAAGAAATATGTTGAAGAAAATCGTCTGTAACTCAGTTCAAAACAACCTCAACAATCTCATCCATGCTTCTCGCTGACTCGTCTAATATGATCAATGACGTACTATCCTTATCATGGTTCTTTATGCTTTAGCTTTCATTAGACACACAGAAAATGTTCAGTCGCTGCTGTGTTTGGCCTCTGTTATCCAATGCTCTTGTGACTGAGTCCATAACTTGGCATGAAACTTGAACTGATTCATCTCAGCTCATAACCGGAGATCTGAATGATAAAAATACAAATGCATTTAAAAGTGCAAACAGCCGCTCGGTGGAGTGTAACAATTTTTGTAGCTAATTTTCTTCAAATGACTTATTCAGCCTCAGGTAGCACTTCAGTCTCTAGTTTGTTGCTTGCTGCACTTTTCACCATAATTATCAAATTAACCAAGAATGACATTGAGCTACGGTGTGCGAAGACACCGAGGAAGAAAACTGTTTTTATGAAATTTGTGTAGATAGGAATCTCTGTGTCTCCACTGCTATTTTGGTTTCAGTAATCTCGCACTTTCTATGGAGCAGTGAAACAGTTTTAAGAGAAATGTTTGTTATTTCACACCAAGCGCACGGAGCCAGCAGTAAACCCGTCTGTGAACTTAAGTGCTCTTCTATAAACTTCTCAACTGTGTATTCCATAGTAAAGAAAAAATGCTGTGTTGGTTAGAGATGGATAGGGGGCGTTTTGGGACCAATAAACCTAAAACACACAAATACCTCAAATGAGATGTCTCATTGTAGCCTGCAGACTGATTTACTGATTCCCAGAATCAAAGGCCACTCACCCTCATACCGTCACGTTTCACAAACAGAGTGGGAGTCGCGGGAGGACACACAATGACTGTGATAGTATTACTGTTATTATCATTCCAACGCTTTTCATTGCACACTATCACATCACCAGTAATAGATATAATTTGTGTGTTGCTGCAAGAAATGTAGAAAAAAAACCTTTTTAATTTGGCTTCTGAAAACCCATAATGCAATGCTTTATCCATAAAAAACAAAAGCCAAATGTCAGAATTTCAACCTGAGGCTATATATGTGTGTTTTTAACCTGCTGGAAGACCACTGAGCTCACTTTGTGGCTTAAAAGAAGCCAGAAAAATGAAAGATGAAGCTCTCCGCTACCTCGCCTGACCTGATCTCTCTATTCAACAGCAGTAATGAGCAATAATGAGGCAGCTCATCCTCCCCCTGCTCTCCAGTAATGCACTTAGATATGATTGAATCCTGCTCTTTGTGGCTCTTTTAAGACACGTGCCTGAAAAACTGCCCCATTACAAACACAGTTTTACTGCAGTGTGGCAGGAGCACATCTTGCAGTGTCATTAATGCCACTGCTCATTACGGCTTCGCCCTTGACTCCACACATACCGACAGGAATCGAAAGTGTTTTAATGGTTGCAGCCATGGCAACAGAAATTCTGCCTCTTTGACTTGTTTCCTGGAAAAATGCATCTTAACCGACTGCACTGCACTCTTGCATTCGGTCTTAGTAACAGAGAAGGATCATATCTGCACTTTTTTTTTTCTTAAATTGATTTCACATCAATTGCTCTGCAATGTACTGTAACCTTTTGCATCCACAAATAAAACAGAAACTTGTGTACATAAATTATTCAATCTACTTCAATTAAATCCAGTTATTTTGTTAGCTTGTTTTTGGAATCAGAAGATAGGCCGAGGTCCAGACTCTCAGGGTTTCCTGAGCTTGGCACGTTACAGCTCTGCCGCCGTTAACTTTGTGTTTGTAATTAGTTTAATTCTACAGTTATTAAGCCGTCTCGCAAATACCGAAAGGAATTCGAGCTGTAGACTGGATTCTCACAGAGCTTGACATTCAAGCTTGTCTGGATGAGCGTGGTGCCACGGTTCTTACGCGGGATGATTCCACATGTTGTAGTTTGTTTTAGCTTTGCAGCTCTAAACTGTTGGTGGCACAGACACGCTTCAAAATAAGGAGATATACACAATCATATATACACAATCATGTATACACAATCACTAGCAGGCTAAACTGTATAAATATTGTGTGATGAAAAAGCTCGACCTTTGAATACCGTTCTTGGGATGAGTCGATCCAGAATCTGAGCTTGTTTAAAGAAAGTTTAAATAGACTTTGGATGGGGACTTTAGTTGAGGCCCCTGTTTTTGAAGTGTAATAACATCAACCCTTTCCATGTTCGCTGTTGCGTGATGTATCGCAGATCAAAACCAGCCCCTTTACCTCCCCATGCGTATTTCTTCACTCTATTAATTTTGAGTTTCTGTTACCTCTCTGACTCTCAGACTGGACAATAATAATCATGTTATTCATGTCCGTCTGAAAATCATTTTACATTTTTCGATAGCATTGCCAATAAGATGCCTTAGTTTTGGAGAGATGGACAATAAAAATATTTCAGTATTTCATTACTTTGATATCTATTTTCCTGCAAAGCCCATTTTTATCAAACTAACATCTGTACAACAAATTTTCCTAATTTAATTGTCTAAAATTGGCAAAATTTTGATTTGCATTAGAACTTATCTGATCAGAGAAGAAGTGGACAAGATGATTCCACCAGACAGATTTCAGATCAGGAGCCAGCGCTGTGATCTTCAGTCCAAACCATCACAAACAGACTCCGTCCTCCCCGGGTTCACGTTCTGCCAGCGTGCAGGCTATGGCGAAGAACCTTGGGGTCACCTTTGATAGCCCTTCATCCTTCGAGCCGCATACCAGAAATATCATCCAGCCTTGTTTTTATCTTTTAAGAAACATCTCCAACATCAGATACATGCTGAATTTCATTTTAGTCGCACATGCTTTTATATCAGCACGCTTTAACTACTGTAACTGACTTTGTACCTGTTTAAACTCCTACGCAGTCTCAGAGTTTCACTTTATTCACAAATCAACAGCCAGATTATTGATATTGACAAGTGCTTTTTAATAACAATCATAATGATGATAATAACAATAATCATAGTCATCATCATAATAATAATAATAATATTAACGACAATAAGAAGAAGAAAATACAATACAATTGGTGATGACAGTAATGATGATAATGATAATAATAATGATGATGATAATTATTCATGTTAAAATGATTGTGAAATATGATAAAACTTCTTTTTCTGTGGGTAACGTTACGATATCATGAATCGGACTTGACATTTTAAAATGACCACTTCAGTTGAGGTTTTGTGAAGGAGCAAAACTTTGGCCTTGGTTAAAATAAACCTGATTACGATGATTATTTTTTTATCATTAATTTATTTGTTGTTCTTGTCGTCGTCAGTGTCGCAAAGCCGACCGAATCGCTTTCTGTTTCCCAACGACGCAGGAAACGTTGCATTTGTTTCCAAATTTTGTGGACAAACAGACAACACCAGTTTGGAAATAACTATAAAATATAGCCTTTCCATTGTGCAATCATCATTTATTTCATAATGAAAAGTTAAAGAAGAAAACTTGTCTATTTCCATTTTACTCCCACAGCTCCTATCTGCTCACAGAGCCCAGCATGACATCTTCAACTGGCTTGTTTTGTTTGACCAACAGTCCAGAACATTTGAGAACTTTTAGCATGTTTACAAAATGATGAATGGATTAGCAAAATTTCTATTGGCTAATCAATAAATTGTTTCAGCGTTAAATGGAGACACAGTTGGGAACATAAATGAGCCCTTGTGTCTTCTCAGGATTCTTTCATGATCTGTCAATAATCAAGTGTTCGGTCTGTTTCCAAAAGCAGTCAGGAAACAGAAACAGCAAATGAATGACCTCATGTGTTGATCTTTTGGGCTGACAAAGATGTATTTCGTGTTTTTCTTTCTGAACCACTTCCTTTTGTTATTCTAATTATCCATCTGTTTTTTGCCTCGGCTATTGTAATGACCTGTAATGCTTATTTTAAACAAGCGCTGACGATACAGATGAGTTCACCTTTGAAGTGACAAGTTGTTCGTCATTTCCTCGAAGAATATACGGCGCTGATTATGCGCATTACCCTATAATCTGAACTGTGTCGGTGGTTTACCTGCCGCCTGCTCTGAGCGCTGGTCTGGACTCGAGGTGGATTGAGAGGAGCAGCTTTGCCCTTTGTAGTCCCGGCAGAGGCCGGAGTGGACGGGACTTTGTTTAGTCTGACCCCAGTGTGTTTCTTCTGCTCTTTAAGCCTTTGGAGACGCCAATCTCAGAGTCTGAACGACCGGCAGAACATCATTCACTGTCAGCTCCTCGGAGCGTCGTCTCTCTCCACACCTCAGCTTCTCAACCAGCGCCGCTGTCCTTCAATGGGACGGCCATGGATGGACACCGCTGTTACTGGAACATCACGAGGAGGCCGATTATTGGTTCATGTCAAGAAGTTTTAGCCTAAGAATTGACCCGAAGGAGAGAGATCTGTTTTAATTCAGACTTCCCGTCGTGTTGAGATGGTGTAAATGTAGTTAAAAGTTAGCAGTTAGCGCTTTCTTTTCCTCATAATGAAGCTTCAAACAGGAAGTGTTCATTTCTAGAGCTGTCATATTGCATTGAAAGAAGTATTTAGATCCTCTATCAAGTCAAAGTCATTATTCCACAAAAATTGAAGTACAGAAGCATCGACAGCCTTTACGTGTTGCTAGTGAGATGAGATTAGCCGTGAATGCTAACTTATGCTCAATAACATGTTTATTTTGTCTGACAGTGAACAATTGAGCCACTAAATCCAACAGTTAAGACGAACCACATAAGCAACGTGGGTGAAGTATTTTGCAGAATGAAGCCTTTTAGTGTCTTATTGATACATAAATGTGTCAGAAGCCTTTAAACTTTCTGGCTGGTCCAGAAGGCCTTTAATTCAACAAGCTGTTACCTACAGCTAATGGTGGCTGTGGAGAAAGCTCAGATCCTTTGCTTCAGTAAAAGTACTAATACAACGCCGTATAAAAATACACTTTATCACAAAATAACTAAAAGCAAATATGTTAAACATTATAGTTTGAAGTCCAGCAGTTAGGGCTGTTAGTGCGCCAGTATTTAAAAAATAAAGTTTAAAGATGATAATAAATAAATAAATGTCTTAATGACTACCAGAGTGTTCACCAGTGAAGTGCAAACTCTTCCTCACCATGTGAAGGAAGGAAATCACAGCACAGGTGGTGTCAGGCAGCACAGAAACAAGCTCCCCGCCGGGCAGATTCAGAAACACGATTAAAACAGCCCGACCGCAGACCGTCAGCACTTCCTGTCTTCACAAGATCGGCCTGTTTGCTGCTTCAGGGAAATGAAAAGAGCAACAGTATTAAATAAATCAGCTGTGCAGGAGAAGCACCGACAGCGGCCTGTATCGCTGCCATTCTCCTGCTAACTCTGCAGAGGCCTGAAGATTGAGTACTATTGTTATTTTTAAAAACTCCACAGGGAAAAGAATGGATGTTTGCACAAAGCCTCAAATGTGTGACCCTTTTTTTTTAAACATTTTGCCCCGCCAGGCCTCCGTCACTGCTCTGAAAACAGCTCCAATGATTCCTAAAAGATCTGAAATCCCCCTTTTTTAAGATATCATGCCAGATTAAATGATGTCTGGCTTCTTCCTAAGTTTTGGAGGTTTTTGAGAGTCGTGCTTTGCCTGAAGCGACACAATGTTATTTTTATTTGGGACTATTTTAAAAATGATTTCCATAAGCAGCAGCGGCAGCAGCAGCAGTGCTCTGAGATGGATCTGGGTGGTCTGAGTTGGTCTTTCTTTGTGGGAGCTTCTCAGTTGACTGTCTCTGGACCGCTCAGGTAATTTGAGTGACTCCTAATTAATTGTTACAGCATGGCAAAAAGCAGCCCCCCCCCCGGCCTTCACTCGCAGGCCTCAGCTGGCGTCGGACTCGCATTTAAAAAAGAAAAACTAGAAATTGTAACTGTGAGTCAGCCTCAGGGTCTGGGACCGGGCCTCTGTCTCTGAGCCACTATTTTCATACTTCAGTGTCTGGGAAGCTGTATAGGAGCAATAAATGTTCATAGACGATATGATGGATTTTCACGGCACAGCTAAGAGCCGGTCAGAGCAGCTGGACGGAGCAGAGCGACGTCGAGCTAAACGTGAAAACAGATGGGGCTGATGGTGGTGGATTGATGTCACATTTATCGTAAGGACGCATCACGGTTCCAGTCAATTTAAACTTTATCATAAGGACGCATCACCGTTCCAGTTTATACTCTCCAGTTTCTCCATCAGTTTGCACCGACCGACCGCAGAACATTAAAATGACATCGACCTGTTGTGAAATGAATTTCTGGAGGAATTTAGTCCAAATTTTAGTTCAGTTTTGACCAAGAAATATAACTCCTGGTTGACAGCTAAATGAGCTGTAATTATTTGGTCATCATTGCAGTTTCTCTTATGACACCACAAAAAGATGATATATTTTGATTAAATATCACTTTTTATACACAATAACTGTAATCGTTAGTTATGCCAGCCCATAAATCATACGTTTACTGAAACCTTCACGGGCATTTTTTTTTTACTTTACCCAGCTTTTATTCTGAATTTTAACAGGAAGAAGTATTTCATTCATAGCAATTTATCTGTAACACCATCCTAAAGTTGGTATAATCAGATAAGATATAACCACACTGTCATAAATTGTTATGCAAAAGAACAAATTATACATAACTTAACCACAAACATTTAATTGATTTGCCCTAACGTGCTCCGTGGAGGTGGCAGAATTTATGGCCAATGAGATGTGACTGAAAAGTTCCTGTCCTAAAGTAGAAGGAGGTGAATTATGCAGCTTTCGCTTCATGAACGTTTAGTTCAGTTCTTTGAGTGATTATGAGGAAAATTTAGTTAATAAATTTTGTTGTATTTCTGTTTCGGGTAATTGAAAATTGCAAGTCAGCACTGTCTTAGAAAGACAACATCAGCCGTCGTGCAGTCATCCAGGAATGTGGACTGAGCTGATTGGCTCCCTCAGACTGTGACCTCAACGCCAAGATGAGGATGCAGAAAACTGTCCAAAGTGCCGACAGTCGACCAATCGCGTACATCCCTGACATACTGGCTGGAGGATTTGTCTTTATGGCCCAGTCCTTCATCCCTCACTACACGATCTGCCATTTCAGAGATTCACTGAAACTTCCACATACATCTGAATAAACTGCCCTTTTATGTTGGTAAGCACATTCTTTTCCCACCTAAAAATAGCTTTTTATTGGCATTTCTTGCACATTTTTAGGAATAACAGCCCTCAGGTGAAGTTACATAATCTCATAGACTGTGAAGAATGTACTGAGTTGCATTGTGGAAGTTCCTGTATGGATTCAAACGGCCTCTTAGTTTTAAAGGTACAATACTAAGTTGTACATGCTTATGTTTGTATCCAAGAATGAACATTTGATAAAATTAAACAGATTTCAGAACCGAGGCGATGCTCCGGTCTTTGCCTTCATATGGGCATTTAAGCACAGCTTCTGTTTTTCTTTAATAAAGCACCAGCTTGAGTCACAGAGTCGGCAGGGATAGACCATCCTGGTTGCTGAGACGAGTTAAAGATCTTAAGCTGGGTGTCTCTGCTCTGCACCCAGTGGGCTTAAACATATAGCACACTGGCAGTGGGCTGTTTGCTTTCAACTCCGCTCCCTCCCCCCTCCCTCCTCGCCTCTCCCCCTGCCCTCAGCCGGGCAGGCCGCTGATCCCCTCGTCGTCTCTATCTCAGGGTGAATCCCTTCCAGTCGGGGGCACGGCGTTGAGTTTTCCCAGTCAAACAGCACCACGCTGGTCGAGAATTTCTTT
The DNA here is from genome assembly GCA_029814745.1 of Zanclus cornutus. Lineage (NCBI taxonomy): Eukaryota > Metazoa > Chordata > Actinopteri > Acanthuriformes > Zanclidae > Zanclus > Zanclus cornutus. The sequence continues at coordinate 2,181,519 of JAQQZW010000009.1, read as the reverse complement.
GATCCCCAAAGAGCTCGTATCTGACGGAGCTACTGAACCACCTACGTCCACCGAGCCAATGACGTGTGCTTAACTTAATACCAACAAAATGAGAGGAATAATCA
>JAQQZW010000009.1:2143864-2154935 GCA_029814745.1 Zanclus cornutus | reverse complement strand
GATTTAAGCAATTATGCACTGATAAGACGACAGCAATAAACTGTTTTAAAGGCTTGTTAAATGTATTACGTGAATCATTTCAGGACATTCTCTTTTTAATGTGTTTGGATTCCTGAGATAAAATTGGCCTTTTAAACTTAAATGTAAGGCACCTGGAGATTTTCATCTACTCAGATATAATGTTTGCCATGTTCCCCATCTTGGTTTAAGTATGTCTGCATGCTAACATTGGTTAATAAGCACAAAAACAAAGTGCAGCTGAGGCTAATGGTAATGTCATTAGTTTTGTAGGTTTGAATTTACATTTTGACATCAGGTCGGCACTAATTGAAAAGTCTGGGAATCATCACAGTTGATAGGATTCATTCTATAGGGTCCATGGATATCTGTACCAGATTTTCTGAAAATTCATCCAGTAGTCGTGTTTTGATTATACCTTGTTAGGGTAGGTGAGGTTTAGGCAGGCTAAGGGAAGCAGGATCATACTAATGTCACACTAGGGTTGATGGTGGCTCATTAGCCACCAGGAGCTTCACCTGGGGCAGAGAGATTTTTGGCTTGGAAGACATGCTGAAAAGAAGACACCAAAGGCACTAAATTTTGAAGACAAAAGAGACTGATAAAACAAGTTTGTTTCTCCCACCATTTCAGACAGAGGAAGGCCGAGAGAGATCAGCTGATATGGGCGTGCTGCTCACGGGAGGCAATACAATTACCTGACTGGGTATGAGTGTATGAGTTAACCATACACACCCTCGGATAGGAAAGGTTACATTCACACAGGGAGGTTTAGGTCGCATTTTCACGTTTAACACAACACATAAGGAAATGCACTAGATTTTGGGCTTGCTAACTTTAAATTTAGGATTTATCTCAAGCCGAAGTTGGTGTAGCAATGTAACAGTTGTCAAGATATTTCAGTCTGGATGAATCTGGACTGATAAACCAACATTGCCTCTGCTGAGCCATGCTACCAGTGTGGCTAAAGAACACCTTCACACTGTCAATGTGAATCTACATAGCTTCTGTTGTATCTAAGTGGTCTCTAGTGTTCTATGAAAATCTCATATGAAACTCTTGGTTAACTTACGATAGCATTGAAACCTCTCTGTGATCCTTTTAGACATTAGAATAAATGTTTTAAGTCCTGACTGAAGGCTGACTGAAACAGGGTAAAAACTACAACTTCCTCCCGAGAATAGCAGCTTTACCTTCCATTCAAAGTGACATGTTATAGCTAGCAGAAGCATCTTGCTGTGGTTTACCTGGTTTGGTTTCAAAAGAATGCAACTGACAGGAGATGTTAAAGTTAACCACTGAGAATGTTTGTCATATGATTGAAAGATTTTTGTTTTTTGTTTTTTGTTTTTGGAAATGAAAGTAAGTTATTGTAGGTGAAAAAGGCCTCCATCCACACTTTGTAACTCTCAATAACTAGTGTAAAGTATTCAAAGTGATCACAATGGAATCTTAAATAAACACTGGAATCTCCTCTGAGTCTGCCATGTGGTAGGTTTATTACATCAAAGTATATAAACCAAACTGGTCCCGGGGAGCAACTGAAATTGGACAGTCAAACGTTCATTTTTATATCTTTCACACACTCCACCTCTTGTGGGCCTCTAGAACAATGTATCTGCCTTTGCTTTGGTCAAGGCCATCCTGACAACATTATTTACAATGTCTTCAGTATAAATGTGCAAACTTCATTTTTGTCATTTCCAGAAAACAATGGTGTTGGTATTTCCTAGTTTCTCATAGCTCCATAGTTCCTCCTTCTTATTTCTCCCTTCTGAGATCTCTGGGTTTTATACACCATTACTTTCTGAGGCCCTTTTAGAATAATAAAAAAATAAATATTTATTAACTATACATCTGATTAAACATGATTATCAAACAGTGGTAAATATCAAATTGAATAATCTAATTTATTGGATTAACATATGTGATATGATTCGACCAGGTAAGTATTTCCCACATTACCAAGAGTGTATCAAAAAATTTTAACTTTAACTTGTCTTATTTACCTCTCTAGTCTTTTCTCAGCTTGCAGTGTTCCAAAAAAAAAAAAATGCTTCAAAAAGAGCCAGTGAAACAAGCTTTTTAGAAAATGTGTGTGTACTGCCAGATATTAGCGTCAGTGGTGTGCACAGACTGTCTAAGGGCCAGGGATCAAAAAATGGACACCCCTTCACACATGGTTAAGGTTTAATTGAACTCAGGAGCACCTGAGCCTATGAAGTATGGCCAAATATAGGCCTACCGAGCCATCATGGATTTAATCTGCCACCCTCTGCTAGCCAAGCTCTGAAAATGTACAGTGTGTAGCTGCATGTGTACAGACAAACAGGCAACAATGATATATTCATTTTTATATTTTGTAATATGGAAATATTACATATTATATTTTAAACAAATTATTTACTTTGCCACAAGTTGATGTAAGCCTGTGTCAGCACTCCACTACAAAGGGGTTCTGCTATGATGCAACAAGCCTAAAGATTAATTCCTAACCCTGTGGTGAACCCTTGATGTTAAGATCACCTCAGTGTGTCATGCATGTTATTGGTGTCGCCTCCTGTTGTGTCCCTTTTTGGCTGTACATAGTGGCCTAGCTGTGACTGTGACCTCACGTGCTCTGACTGAATTCTGCAACCTGACGTCAACCAGACAGGAAGGCAGAGACAGTGTTTACGTAACACACGGACTCAGATTAGCCCTTTGGACCCGTGCTTTCCTTCTCAGCCTCGCTTTTATTCTCTCTCTTGATCTCAGTTTGACACCTCTCTCCCACTCATTCTGGTGGATGTTTTTTTCTCATGTTCACACAGTGACTGCTGGTCATGAACGTTTCTTGATTTCCTCTTATTCTCATGCTTTCTCAGTGACTGTACATGTGTCTGGATATAGAATGTATGAGCGAACTACATTCCCCTACGTCGTCTTTCCTCACTTCCCACAGGCACTGGCTGGTCTTTTCCCTCAGCGTCTCCAGATCTCCTCGTCTCCTCCCACTCGTTCTTTGTTCCTCCCATCATCTCCTGACCTCCTGTCTTCCTCTCCCACCACACTGGTTGGCGTGCAACGTTCCTTCACTGCAGTTCTGTCACATTTGATTTAGTCACTCAGTTTCCTCGCTTCACGCCTGCCTGGCCGTGGTGACAATTACCCTGCCCAACTCCCTACATAGAAGACAGTTGCAATGTAAAGCAAACAAAAACAGTACACTGACAGCTTTGGTTGGTGCAGTTGTGTTCTGGTTAGTGGGAGTCACTACAACAACACGCCATTGACCATTTTTGTGAGAATCAACCTGATACCCAAATGACAAACAATTTTCTTGAGATTTTGTGTTGTCAGCCTTCCCAACTAAAAGCCAGAATTCACTTCCAAAGCCAGCAGATTAATGTTTATTGTCTTGTTGTGTTGATGGTTGTTCTAAGTGGTTTACTGATGTCTTTATGTGGCCCATAAATGTGCAGACTTGGGACTAGCGGAGTTTGAAGTCTTTAAACATTTCCAAAATATTTTTGGCTTCAAATGAAGCGCGCTGTTAAAATATCTGTTGTGTGCCCGCATTGACATCATTGAAAAAGACAAAAAAAAAGATGCACAAGTGGAACAGTTAGATGCACATGTGACTCCCGGTGCTGAAGCCTTTTGATATTGATTTGAATCACGGCACTGAGGTCTGTCGTAAACCGATCTGACAAGGCTTAGCTCACATTTCATTAGTATTTCACAGCTTGTCAGTGAAGACAAACCCTGCTTTAATGACCTGGATGATTTCTGTGCGTTCATCTGTCAATATGGTCAAATATAAATAAAAAGTTGCTTTCATGCACTGTCCAGATGTCCAGCTGTGGCTGCAGCAGACGCCTGAATGAAGGCAGGTGTTCACTGCCGCCGAACAGGGAGCAGCTGTTTGTGTTGCTCACACCGCTCAGATACGAAGCTGTCGCTGGCTTTAAGCCTCGTTTCTATGCCCCGTTTTTTGTTCATTGTTTGTGACAGAATGTTTTGATGCTTGTATGACATTCGGGTGTTCTGCTATCAGCACTTGTTGCTATTAGCAACCTCTCCACAGTTCCAGAGCAGTTATTGTTTAACTGACACTGTTTCATCCACCATTTTGTGGGATCTGACCGCCCAAGTGTCTTTTTTTCTGGCTGCCATAATCCCTGCTGGAGCTGGAGGCCCTCTTTTTGTATAGCTGTGTTGTGATTGTTGTTTTTACTTGAGTTTTACTGTGATCACTTTTTGCTAACTAGGCTAGCTGTCTGAGGCTAACATGTTGCTTATACAACACTCAAAGTTTCTGTTAATTCACTGTTGGGCTAACTGTGTTTTTTCCCGTCATCGGCAATGCGTCGAAGAAATTTTGCTGTCAGTTTGCACTTTTATCATTTCATTGTTATTCTACTAATTTATTTTTGCAGCGACAGCTGTGCCTGGAGGCTTTATGATTTTGGGTCCATCCGTCCGTCTCATTCTCGTGAACATCTCGGGAACTTTTGGTGGAAATTTCTTCAAATTTGGCACAAACATCAACTTGGACACAAAGATTTCTTTGGCCATACCTACAATTTCACACAAATGTCTAAATGGATAAAATGATAAGATGATGACATTTTATATCCAAAAGGTCAAAGGTCAACTTCACTGTAACATCATAATGTTCAGCAAAAAAACTTCAGAATTCAACGTAATTACTCAGGAGCAGAAGGGGAGATTGTAGTCATGTTTCATGTTTTGTTGGGATACTCTGTTGTTCCCAATAATTATTTGTAGAGCTGAAATTATTAGGCAGTTAGCTAACTGACAGGAAAATAATAGAGATTTATGTTACTTGATAAATAATTTTGTAATTGACATGTTCAAAACAAAAATAGTGAAAAAATGCCAAACACTGTCTGGTTCTCAGATGTCAGGTATTTCTGCTTTTCTCTGATTTATATCATTGCAAACTGAATATATTTTAAATGTTGGACTGTTGGTCAAACAAAACTGTTTGACATTTCAAATACCAAACAACTTATCGAAAAAATAATCTGCTAATGAATCGATAATGATCGTAATCTTTGGATGCAGCCGCTTCTCTCTCTCTGCATAATTTATGCGACAACTCTTGTCACTTTTCATATGCACAAACAGGTGCACTCACATGACTGCCTTCAAAGAGAAACTGTCTGAAGTTATGCACCGTTATCCCATTTTCAGAGATTATCACACCTCATCTTAGAAACTAATCTAAACACTTCAGCCTTCCGACATCATGTCATACAAACTTTGTTTCAAGCACGCACAGGCCTTAAGAAATCATTTGAAATAAAAGACATGCAACGAAAACAAAACACTACGGAGAAAGTGAAGAGGGCAAGCTCCTTTTCAATAGACAGGGTTTCATTTCAGCACCTTGTGATATATTTAAAACCTCAACTTTGAAAAACAGGTGATCTGGACAGTCTTCTATTTTCACTCTTTAATTGCGTTGTTTTCAAATAAATGTATGACTAGTATTTGTTAAATGAAGTTACACAAACCAGAGATCAGTGATTGTGAATATGAGCAGCGTTTGTCGCTGCCCCGCTTGAGCAGTTTGTTGGTGTGCAGTCCTCTAAAGGCAGACACGTCCTGTCAAATGTTTTTATTTGTTTGGTAAAGGATGCTGTTTGGCATGCGGCCCAGTTCATTGTGCTCTCCCACACATCAGATAATTGGAGGCTTTTGAAATATCCTCTCTGCTGCTGCTGCTGCTCCCCGGCCTGGTCACGATGTTCAAACTGGGATGCGTGGCAAGCTTGATGTTGATTTTTCCAGCATTTTTGTCCGCTGTAAGTTTCACCGAGCTGGGTTTGATGACTTGTGGGGGGTGATCCTGCTGTTTGATGTCCAGAGCTCGTTAATCCAAACCTCATCTGGTATGCAAGGTCAGACCCTACTTTGATGTGCACGGGCCGACTCTGCCAAGTCCAGAGAGTCGAGAGGGCACTGTTCGTTTACGAAAGATCAGGAACTGTAGCAACCCTGACACATTTTGGCTTATGTCCATCAACTACTGTGAGGATGAGGTCTGGTTTGTTAAAGGGGCCTCTTAGCTCTCCTGCAGCTGAAAGCGCACACATGAACATTTCCTGAGAGGCTGAATCAAGTACAAATCTTCCTCCCAAACACACAGAGTAATTGGAGGAATGTGTGGAACTTTTATGTTTTCTTCAGGGAGCCGTCACTGCAGTTTATTAGACGAAAGCTCCATGATAACCCTGAATATATAAACGAAATAATAGCGGTTGTAACCTACTGCTTCATTTGTTTTTTAAAGAATCACTATAATTGTTTTAATGATAAAACTTTAAAAATTGCTTTTACTCCTGCCACCCTGGCACCACATAACACCAAAGAAACAAGCAAAAATTAATCTTTTGTTCATTTTGGATGAAGAGTTTTGTCTCGAGAACTCTCGTCGCAAGAACTCAAAACCTTCTTGCATCTTTGGTTCCTTGGAAACAGAGAGGAAAGAGTAGAAACAGCGTGTTTGTTATGTAAAATAAAGCAACAACAGCCCCCACTTTGCACCCAGCACAGGAATTCACTGCAATTAACTCTTGAGCGTCGCATGTAAATATGAAGGTTTGGGGCTCCACGGGCAGGCCGGCACTCACTCACACAGGGATCCTGGGCCTTTGTTCTCCCGGGGCCTTGGCTGGCCGCCACACTGCCTCAGTTGGCGGCACCTAGCTATAATTTTCTCACAATGGCTGGCGTGTGAGCCGTCCATCATTCCTCTCCCGTGTCTCCCTATTTCTCCCAAGCACCCCCTCCTTGCTTCCCTCCTCTCTGCTGGCAGGTTTACCCATTTCCAAGTGCATGCCAAGTCTTTTCTATCATTCTGTCATCTTGCACAACTACATACGCTGCCTCAGGATATTTATTAATTCACTCTCGTCACACTTGGCTGTGCTTTGATCAGATTTTAAGCATCTAAAAAGATCTTTTCACAAGGTCTGCGCGATTCTCAGATGTACTGCAGGATCTCTGCAAATTGTTTCCAGGTCCACCTCTTTCTAATTTAGCCTCTCACCTACAATAACTTCAGAATGTGATACAATGGAGTGCTGCTCAGTTGATACTTTTTCTGTTTCTGAAATACCACTAAATATTTACTTGATACCAAGAACAACAACATAATATTAACATCAGGGTGTAAAGGAGGTGTCCACAGTATCCCCCCAACTCCACCGAGTTCAGTTGGTTTATTCCTCAGAGTCACAGCGGTTTCTTGACAATCCAATGAGAGTCCTGGGGGACTTATCATCAGCCAATCAGCACCATGGGCGGGACTAACGCCATTGTCATGCTGTTGTCAACTGGTTGCCAAGCGCTGTCAAGCTGTACGCTGGGCCAGTTTCTTTTCTAGGATAGCGAAGGCGTGATCAAAGGCGCAGAGGGGCGGGTAATGCCTTCATCATCCTAGGAGAAAAAAATATTGCGTGTGCTAAAATCAAGTAGGAAATTGTCAAACTGGGCAATGCTGCTAAAATATGACTCAAGATTCTGTTCATGCACTGCCTAATTCTTGCTTCATGTGTTTTCAGAAATATTTTTGTGTACTATTAAGGTGTAATATAAGAAAATTTGTGATCGACCGCCATATTGAAAACAGACAAAGCACCGCCCAAATCACAGTGCATTCACTGGTCTTGTTCATCCGGATACGTTGGTCTTTTAAGACTGGTTAGGGAATATCAAATTACCTAGATTGGAGGCAATGTCAGACTGAAGATGCAAATGAAGTGTAAAGGGTTGGCAATTCTGTCTGGTATCAGACAGTTGCTTGTTCACTCAATCTTCTTCCATTCTCTGTCGTTGGTCTAAAAGCATTGTTTTGTTACCAGAATCTTGTCTTAAGGTCTTCATCTGGAGGTTTTGGTTCAGGATGGTTTGGGACTATTGTCAATACCTTGGACTTTTGGCAGCAGTGGGATGATTGGAGGTGAACTGTCTGGTTTGGGAATCTGGAGACAAGTTTGGCATCTGTTCTGGGTGAGCTCTGCTGGATCGATATTGAACATCACATCCTGTTGTTGTTCAAAGACATTCAACTTGGTTCTAGATGTCTATATCTTGAAGCGTAAGAAGCATCATGACAAGTGAACACTCTGTGTGTTGACAGACACGAGCTGCAAGATTCGGTATCTTCATACCATGTCCAGGTCTGCCAGGAGTATCCCCTCCTAAACTTTGAGACAGGGTAGTAGTGACATTGGCCTTTTGCTAGCTTGCATATCACCCATCGATTATCCCGTGTGACTCTATTTGCATTGCTAAAGTCATGCATCCTGACCAGTGGAACTTTACGTAGAAATCTTCAGAACTGTTCAAGCTTGTCTATGTTTGCTTGCATACCTCATGATGCTGACAATCTACTATCAACCAATAAAGAAAGATGAGCCTAACTCAATGCTACATGTTTTGCTGCAGGGGCAGGAGGGGACGTTGTAACCAGAAGTGAAGAGGGGAAAGAGGAACGTTGAAACGAAATTGTCTTAAATTGACCAGAAACATCCACAGGACATAGCACCTTGTCTTGCTGAGACATCTCTCTTGAGAGTTTAGCCTTGTGTTCATTGCACAGTGTGAGAGAGAACGTGTGTTCATGCGACAACCTGAGATCACCTGAGAATGACCGTTTTCACAGCCTTACTCAAATTACAAAAAGTTCATAAAAAATAAAGATTATCAGGAACAAAAGCCCTCCAGCACCAGAAACTGAGACTAAACCAACTTCACGGCTCCATCCTGATGACAGAGCACCATCATTAACACGCCTGTGGGTTGCCAATATAATTGCTTTCTGTCAAGGTGCTGCACAAACATGTCACGTAAATACTGTATGTTTTATGGGAAGGACGGGTCCCTACTTCAGGCATAATCCCAGATTTCAGCAGTGAGATTTAAGCAAGTAAGTTTGTCACAAAGATACATTTCCCTATTGTGTGCATCTCACTCACTGAAAAGAAAAACCTGACCGACAAGTATCTCACATTTGACCTGGAGGGTCCAGTACTCCCAGAACATAGACTTGGTTTTACAGTCACTTCCATAGTGATTGTTTGTCATGAAATAGTCCCAGCATGTAACTCCTCCTAAAACCACAAATTGGCGTTTTTACATTTCTGTTTGTGTACGAGTTAAACAAACAAGATACAACATGTTAATTAGTGAGCCTTCAGTGTTGGCAAGCATTTTTCTTACTTTGGAGAGAGCCAGGCTAACTGTTTCCAAATTCTTCCAGTCTTTATGCTAAGCTAAGCTAATCTCCTTATGGCTCCAGCTCTGTACTTAACACAGACTTGAGCATGGTACCAATTTTCCCACCCAACTCTTGGAAAGAAAGCAAATAAGTGCAACTCACAAAACTTTGAACTATTCCTTTAACTTTTACGAGTTTCCTAGATACAACTCATTTACCAACGGGATATACCTGTTATTTTCCCTCAAACATCTTCACTGGAGCTGTGCCTTGCCCATGGACATTTTCTTTTGCCAGTTTCCTCGATTTTCTGCAAATCCAAACTCTCAAACCCTCTGGTCTTCGGTCTATCCCTCACCCTCGAAGCAGCCAGCTGCTGCCTGGATAGACAGAGAAGAAGAAAACTTATAAAAGAGAGGAACAAGGGAAGCAGACGGCAAAGGATGGAGGACTGCAGATTTATCACCCAGGCATTTAGTGGAAAGATGTGCTGCTAGTCTGGATAGCGGGTTTCCACTTCACTTTAATTCAGTGTGAAGTGTTTAAGACACATGAGTGTGGTTTGGGGAGATAAATGGGAAACCCACGCTTTTTCCGTCGAGACTGACACCTCTGTGTATTCTGGTCTATAATGGAACTCTCAGTGGTATTTGCCAGTTAGTTGTTGACAGGCTGCAGTAGTAATTTGCTGCATGTGGGTATTCAGTATTTGAGGCAGGTCTTGTTTTTGGTTTGAACTTCTAGATAAATGTCCAGATTAATGTTTTCTATTGTGTTTTTATCTGACACGACTGGAAGCCATCAGTTTCATTGAAGGACCATTTATGACAGCTGCATCGAAGAGTGTTTCAGGGGATATCTGCCATCTAGTGGTACAGATGTGTGCAGATGTTTTCCACAGCTGCACTTCACGTGTGACTCGTTCAGTTCCTCCACTGCTTGTCTCAGTGATGATGGACACAGCATGCAAACTGCTCGCTGCTGCTGTGGTGTATGATTAAAAAGCACAAGTGTTCCGCATGTTAACTGGGACTAATATTAGCACTAGACATTAGCTAAGCTTTTATCTGATATATTTAGATCTAAGAAGAACACTGAGGAATCTGTTTGTTCAGTTTTGACTTGGTAAATCAACCGCTCAGGGTGTTTCCTCAAAGTATTTGATCAAAGAAGCTTTTATAACTTCAGACGGAATCTTTTTTGAACACCTTACATTTACATTTTTGAAATATTAAGCATGCCTGTGTGTGTTTGAAGACAATTCCTTTGTGTTGGCTCTGAGAAATCAGCACAAAATGGCATGTTTGATGAAAACTGAATGACTTGGCCCTCGTACTCTGAGGTCATCGGCACGTTAATTGCTGCTTTATTTCCGTAGCATGTTAACCTGAAGCACTGCTTGCCGTCTAAGAAGAAGCCGAGGAGCTGCATGAAAATGATTACACCGCAATTATATCAGCCACTTTGTTGCGACTCCTCACTGCCCAGCTGTCTGCTGCCTGCTGCCAAGAAATAGATTAGTTTCACTGCTCCCCTAATAAGACTGTTAGACCAACAGCAGGAGCTCAAGTAAATGAATGAAAGCTGCAGATAGGGGGACAGAAATAGATTAATATTGTCAGACTGCGGCGTGTGTCGTCTTCCAGTCATAGCTGGAAAACTGGCAGAAGCAAGGGGAGATTCTCATTATCTCTGCAGAGCGTTGAACAGCCAGAGACTCTCACCACGATCAAAACCTGTCAAACGTTCTGACACAGGACGGGCCAACGTCAAACATAGAGTGTTTTGTATCCCTGGATGGCAGAAGTGCAACCCGGG
>JAQQZW010000009.1:2120208-2130863 GCA_029814745.1 Zanclus cornutus | reverse complement strand
CACACACACACACAAACACACACACACACACACACACACACACACACACACACACACACACACACACACACACAGAGCTCTGGTGGGATTAGTCTGGCAGGCAGCGCCTCAGAAATGAGTGGAGGTTTTCTGCAGCCTGTCATTAAAACTGCTGACACCTCCACATCCCAAACCTCCACTGGAATATCATTTGTCTGAGGTGCAGTGAGCAGCTGAGGACTCAGCGTACAAACCGCTGAGTCCCACCGACATGGTGCAGAACACTCCAGACATACGCTGCGCAAGTAAAGCAGCAAACAAAGGATGGATTTATCTTGCAAGCAACGTGTAGTAAGTAGAAGGAAAAGTAAAGTCCAAGAAATATTCAGACCGATAGATCAGTTTCTTAGCTTCCATTAGACAGAACAGGGAAACAATTTGGGCTGAAGTCAAACATAAAACATTCGAGAGATTTGCATTACTGGCAGAAATGACCTGTGATAACACCCTGATTGGTTGGGCTGAAAGCTGTTTTATACAAGACAATAACAATAAAGAAAATGCTGAACCTACACGAACCACTTGATCAAAAACAAAACAAAAACAGTCAGAATTTAATGGTTGAAAATGAACTTTTTTGAGAAAAAGACACAATCCAACAAATCCTAGTTGTACAATTTAAGTTTTTATTTTTCGATGTACAATGCAAAAGCTTTATTTGGTAGGTCAGGGGAAAAAAAAATGATGATAGGTCCCATAAAGTGACTCAAAAAAATCTAATAAACTGTACAAAAATTACCCTGGAAAAAACTCTGAATCCTGTCCTGTCGTCACCACTTTTACAGAAAGACTACAACAACACAGGTGCTCAGCTAAGAAGACAGAAGTAACATACATCATGTCCTGTGTATTGATTGACTGCTGCAGAGGGGAAAGAAGTCAGTCATACACACACACGCACACACACACACACACACACACACACACACACACACACACACACACACACAGGGCCTCATTCATTTTTTTACAGATATACAGTAATAAGCTCTGGTGATCTGATCAGAGCCATATTAAGATTTGCCCAATAAAGCTCTATGCGGGAAACGTCACAGGGAAATGTGGCACTTTTATTAAAGTCATTAATTTTCCCTGCAGGGCGTCGGGTCAAGCCTATGAGGGCTTTGAAACATGGACGGCTGCACGGCCACCCGAGCATGAAATGAACAGCCAGGATTAACTACCTGCAGCCTTTGACTTCTCCTCTGTCTCTCCGCCTCAGCTCCTCGACTGCTTTTGTCTCTTTTTCTTTGACACTTCTTTCCATCCACAAAACTCATGTCTCTATTTGTTTTCCTCCTTCATGCTGATGACTGACCTCAGCGCACAAGTTGGGCACAGTTTCAGAGAGTGTTTAGCACAAACAAGCTGCTTATAATACCAGGCAAAGGAGTAGCAAATGAGCCTGTGCACAGCGCCTCAGTAGCTACACCACAAGCTTTGTCAGAGCTGATGTGCACTTTCCAAATGCACTGGGGCTACAGCAGTTTGCAGTAACACAAACAGACCTGTGATTGGTCAGCTTGGGCTGCAGGTAATTCCTGACAGCAGCATTAATATAAGTATTTTTGGCATTTTGAAGCCTTCCTTATAGACTCCGGGAGGTGACAGGGATGAGGGAGAGAAAAATACAACAAAAGTCTTGAATTGGGGACAGTCCAGCTCATGTTTGGCATCTTACTCCTCAGCTAAGTCTTCTGAAAGTGAAGATGATGTGGAAAGGCTCAGTAATCTTTTCATTTTCTGTAACTCCAGGCATATTTTGTGATCCTGCAGTGCAGAATGCAAACAATAAGAGGGGCGTGGTTTTGAAGCTGCGCCTATTAAAAGCAAAAACCGTACCTGATTTAAATCTGGCTGCCATCCCCTTCAGAGTAGTCCCCTTGTGCAGCCATACGCTGCTCCCAGCGCTCCTGCCAGGCTTGGAACGCTCCCTGGAAGTCTTGTTTTGTAAGTCTTTGGATCTTCTCCATAGTGTCAAAATGGCAACATTTCAGCTTCAACTTCATGTTGGGAAACAGAAAGTAGTCACAGGTCCACAGTGGAATCACAAATGTGCACATACAAGCGGTCACAAAAACCTGTGTGACTCAGGTGCTGATGCCGATTAAGTAATAAAACTTGGAAGCTACTCACGAAAGTTATTGCTTGCACCTGCTACATGCACATTACTGTGCAGCGCTCCATTCATGTGCAAAAGGAAAAATCTGAACTTTTTGATCACACCTCGTATTACTTTGGGGTATATAATGACAGAGGTTTATAAGGACAATGATGGATAAAAACGTACGATACTAAATCTAAATGGAGGAAGGAGGACAAGGGGCTGATGTAAAGTTCTCCCCAGTATTAAAGAAAAAGTCATCTAAAGTTATGTTTTGGTTGACACCCTTGTAGCTGTCCCACAGTGCTCTGCACAAGTTTTTTTTCCACGACATAAAATATGTCAGTAAATACCCCACCAGTGATTGTTGAAGCTTTTACGTATCTTAAAAAAAGGCGGTCGCTAACAAGTGGCTACATGAGACTACAGAGGTTGTTGGGGACGTTAAGCGTCATCATGTTGAACACGGGAGCTAATCCGCTCACTAGTCCGCCTTTACGGCCTCGTTGTGTTTATACTCACGCTCTTACAAACTATTCAAACTCAAACTTTCCAACTCATAGACTTATCAAGTTACAATGTGTGTATAGTACAGTGTAGAAGGAAGCTCAGTGGTAAAGTCATGCAACAGCGGTGTAGTTTGTTCAGAGCCTAACGTTAGCTTTTTGCTGCTATCGATTCCATTTATGCTTCAGATAATCATAATAGTGGTGTTTATTTGTGAAGATTATCTTGCTGAACAACATGTGTAAGTATCCTAAACTCTAGTTCACCACAGGGCTTATTTTCTGCAATAATACAAAAGCCAAAAGGAAAAATCCCATTGGCTTTTTTGTCGAGGGAACCAGGGCGTTGCTAACTTCCACGTCGGCCTGCAAAAATACCTCATCCCCGCGGCACGCTATGCTAAGCTGTAAATCAACTATTATGCTGAAGCCATATCTGAAAACGTCAACATCTTTGAGCTATCGCTTGCGGAAAGTTCTGTGGAACTTGGAGACTGAATACTGTCTGACTCATCGGCCATCTCGAGTAAAGGAGCTGTCGTAGCACGAATTCATATTACTGTGGAAGGAATGCGGAACGTAACATTAATACTCTGCATCAATAACAACAGAACATGTGGGTAGATTTTAAAAGTTGATGCCAACTAATGAGCAGGCATGACGGAAGCACAACCCGATCATACGATTAAGAGGGCCGTGCGATGACATTTTGGTGGAAAGGAAATGTCTGTGAAACGTGTGGGTTTTAATGCAGCAAGCCACCAGTCACCAGATCAAAGCTGCACTGACACATCAAGTCCAGCAGTAGTTTCAATGTCCCTTAGAGGTTAATGATGCGCTGATAATGAAGCAGGAAGTGAATAAGAACTTTAGTCTTTAAGTCTTGTAATCTCCCACTTCATTCGGCTGTTCTAATTGGTCACAGCGACAGCGTGAGTATGTGTGTTTGTGTTTGTATATGAAAATTATAGACTGCCCATTAAGCCTGTGTGTGTAGTATAATAGAGTCATCTGATTCCTTCCTTTGGACGACACACTTAACCAGGTTTGTGTTTGTGATCCATCAAAATTTGCATCAGATTTGCTCTCTGTTGATGACTTTAACCAAACTGTATCCACTGAACTCTGTTTGTCATGTTTGTACTTCAGGCATTAAATGTCTTTATTTGCATTGTAAAAGTGAATGAAAAAAAAATGAAGCTTTACTCTACTGTTACATAATGTAGATTTGGAGCTGTATATTAAATTACAGTAATCCTTTCAGATTAAATCGTCAGAATTAAGATATTCCGACAGAGATGATATTGCGACATGGAAAAGATGTTCTTGTAACAGAGATGTTTTTGGCAAATTGTGTGCTGATTCATTAACAAACACTTTCATAAAGGATCAAAGCTCTTGTTATTGTGTTCAGCGCAGCTTCATTGAATATCCAATAACTTATCAGGTTCTCTTTGTTTCGTTTTATGGCTTTGTGTTACTGTAAACAGGCTGCTGCCCAGCAGAGGGGCTGTGGTTGTAAATGGAGCTGCTAGATTGAGTTTAGGCTTCCTGGAGCCTGATATAGAAACCGGAAGTGAGACACATGAAAGAGGGGTTACGGCTGAGTGTGTGTGTGTGTGTGTGTGTGTGTGTACTGTTCATTGTAGAGTGATATGATGTCTGCAGTAAGTTACCGAGTCTGGCACTGCACCTTAAATTCCTAAAATATTTCTCAGGCTGATTCATGTGACAAAGCAGGAAGGAAGAACATTTTTAGGTCATGGGAGAACTCTGACATTTAAAGGAAGTCGTGAAAATAACAACTTTGCAGTGCTTGTGATGGCACAGGAGCGTCTTCCTGATGGCAAAAAGAACTCGTTTTTCACTTGCATCTGTAAAAAGTGACAAGATTTCAAAGTCAAAGCATCATTTAACTCCCTTCCTGAGTGAGTGTGTGAAGAGCTGAACTGTGAGACTAAAAATGTGATGATTCCTTCAAATGTAGGAGAATAAAAACTCACACAGCTGCAAAAACAAACTGACCACTTTGATTTTTCTTGAAGTGATCTGAACTACATGCATGTGTAATGACCTTTCTTCTCATCACTTGTTGTTGAATAGCCTGTTCTGATCAGCGGTCACCAGTGAAATAGTCAACCCCCACCCTTTCCCTACACACACACACACACACACACACACACACAAAGGATGTGGTTCTAACAGAAAGCCATGGAGCTGGCAGGCAACAGTGTGCATTGATGGTGGATTACAGCAACAATGTGGAGTGAACAGAAAGGGCAAGTGACAAGAAATGAAGACAAAGTGGAGCCTTTATAAGGAGAGACACAAATGCGGAATAAAGAACAGAGAAAAAAAACTTTAAAATTGGATTTATATTACGAATCCAACATTATATGAGGTGGTTATCAATCAGTTATTAAATAGCCCTCGCAATTTTGACTGAGTCGGTTTTCGAGTCGTACAAAACAACTTGTTTCGACTAAAGTCAGAAATAAAAATTAGTTAAACATCACGATTATTAAAATAAATTGAGGGATTAAAAATCCGACAGATAAATCTCATATAGCCGTAAAAGGGGGAAAAAAAGGCAAAAAATTTCCGCTAACTTCCCAAATTTGAGGTGTTATGAACAAAAGAAAGCAAATGAAAAAGGCAGAATAGGTGAGCTGTGCTGGAACAAACTGCCACCACAAACAAACGGTGATGATATCCCGCCGCTGTTGGAGTTTAAACTCGGAGATTTAACAAAAAATAAATAAAAAATAAGCTAACAGTTCGGCTGAGAGCAACAAGCGACACGTTGTTGTTGTTTTCATTGTTTCGGGCTCAGCGGCACCACTTGTACTTACTTGGACGACCATCCCCTCCACTTCACGAGAAACTCCAACTTTCCCTGGAAGAAAACCGAGAGGGGAAGCACGTTAAGAAAACAGCCGCTAGAAAGCACGCAGATAACCGTGACTGTGATTCACCGCTCGGACCTTTCTCAGCCGTTTGTTTAAGATGCATTCCGCATCAAAAACCTGCTCTCCCACGGCGCTCAGCTCCTCCATGTCTGCCTTCGCCCCGAATAAGGATCCTTTATCAGAAGACAAGAGGCGCGTGCAGCCAATCACAATCACGCTCGCGCAGGCCAGAAGTTGAATGTGTTGCCTTCAAAATAAAGGTCTTCCTAGCTGAAGCGCTGACTTGGTGGAAAGTTAGCCGTGTGGAAATTGTAGGTCTGTATCCTCGGGCTTTTATATTCTCGTTTAAAGTTTACAGAAACATTACATGTGTATTAAAATGCAGTGATATTTTTTTACCTACTTGTATGTGTATAATAGTAATATTTTCATTTTTACCCATCTGTATGTCTTTTTCTCTGTACCTAGTATTTGTTCTTGGAATGGTTTGTAAGCGCATTGAGAGTGCATTGAAAAAACAGACTCAAATTCCTCTTATGTCTATTCATACTTGACTGTTAAAGCTGACTCATACATGTATTTGAACAGAAAATCAGAATTGTTATTGAGCTAGAGTTAACTAGACTGATAGATTGATTATATTCTTGCAAAAGTTCTTCAAGTTCTATTACAGAAATGTTGGTGTGTTGTCTATGTCTTTGTTGCTGTATTTGGTATTATTATTTTTGTTTTCCAGAAATCGTGCCGACAATCATCGACTCACTAAAGAGTCGACTGGACATGTGACATTCAGGACAGCTAAGACAAATCAGGGTTCTTAAGGGTTCTGAATGTTTTCCAAACAGATGGTTCCTCATGTCACTCCACCTGTTTGTTTTCTGTGATTTTGTACTTAAATGTTCTCCTGCTCTCTTTTTTTTGTATTTGGTAGTGAGGCACTTTGTGACTGCAGTTTTAAAAGGTGCGATAGAAATAAGATTATTATTATTTATTATGATCATGGAGTTTGTTAAAATTATAAATGCAATAAAAATGTGATCTGAATTGTTTTATGTAAATTTTCATGATGGCACATAAATTGATCGAAAAGCTTAGCTCATGAGAGGGAGTCAAGATTTTTAGAAATAGTTTAGAAATGTGGAGGCAAAGGTAAAGCCTATTACTCAAAGCACAAATTAAAAACATATATTTTTATGAAAAAAAAAACAAAAAGAAAACACCGTGTTGTGAAAAACTCCCTCAAAGAGTCAAGCGTAATCTTATTTAGAAAGTCGTAACCGGAAGTTTAGTCCTATCGTGCGTAACTTGACGCATTGCACAAGGAGAGGCGGGCAACTGAGAATGTGGTTGCTGAAATATGTCCCTTGGCAGCCACCGTCCTCTGTTCGAAACATGTTCACTTGTAAGTGAAAGTGAAGACATCGACGTAATGAAATAATCTATATAAATTTTAGATTGTAAAGTCATTTAAACGTCTTTTACAAAGCAGTGAACAAAGACAGCTGCTTTATGTTGGTGGCCTTGGATGTTATAATGCAAAGCAACTGCTGCACATTTAAAAAAAGAAAAAGTTTAAAACCACATGTGAAGGTAATTGCATTAGCCTGTGTTTACATAAGAGAATCCATTCAAACATGTAACTACAGCATGTTGTGAAACAGACAGAGTCGGCTCATAAGCATCTTTCACTCACACACTGAGTCACACATTTCAATAACAAAAATAAAGTGTGATAAGTTATTTTATTGTTTTCATTCTATTCCCCCAGTTTCCATGTTTTTAAACAAATAATAATTTACAATAATAATATATATAATAATTTGCTCTTTGGTTTAGTTTGCATTTCCTCTCATGGAATAAAAAAGCATCACTCAGGAAGACGATCCACAGGCAGCTGCTTCTCGTGCGTGATGATCAAAATACAGATTGTTTTATGTTTTCATTTTCTTCCAGAGCTTGCTTTGGTTTTCCTGACCTGAAACACAGCAGAAAGAAATTCATTGTCCCGAGAGGGAAATATTATAGTTCATTAACCTTCAGCTGAAGAGTGTCAACATGCTAGAAACATAATTTATGGTTTTACAGCTGTTTTCGTTCTTGTTTTGAAAATTTCCACTTATCAATAGTTGATAGTTAAGTTTTTACACGTGTGAAGAGTTTTGTCTGATGCAAAAATTAATGTGGAATCAAAGTGAAATATTTTCTTTTAAATTGGATACCATTTCCACATTCTGACATTAATATCAACATAAAAATATTCTTAAAAATATTGGTGAAATACTGTTTTGCCGTCATTGCTCAGCCTTGAAAAGGACAAACACTATATGAAAAATAACATTTGTTTTTTAATTACTCAGTCGTTACCTTTTCCTCTTGCGTCTGCACACTTCGTAGAACGTCATTACTACAAAAACTACAACAAGAAATCCGACAACTGCAGCAAGTCCGGTGAAGACATTTTGCAGATGGCTCACACTTTCACCTGAGACAAACCAGAAAATACATAGAGAACAAATTTACCCTCTTAGTATGTGTTTATTATGTGTTTGTTATTGTTTTTGGAGGCTTTGTGCTAATACTTCGTAACTGATTTTGCATACAACATTCTTTGTGCTGACATTAAAAATATCAGAACCACAGTGTTATTTTTACCCCAGAATTTGTTTTATTGTAATTTTTCTTACGCTTGTGCTTTTTCCCTTTAAGCATCTGGATTTCCAAAACTGTAAAACCTTCAGCACACAAAGTACTGCCTCCATCAGGCACTGACTCGCATCAACTAACCACATGATGGCACTATAACAGCTCCTGACTGTGAGGCCCAGACACAAAACTCTTCTGCATGTTCAGAGCTTTGTGTGCCACAAGAAGACCCTGTTTGCTGTAAACAGATAAATGTCATCAGTGTCTTGTAGGGGAGCCACCACCAACCAAATGAATCCTCCACTCTACAGATGATAATAAATCCAAAAATCAACAAAATAAGCTTTGCAAAGTTGTGAACGGCTTAAATTAAAGCACAGAAAAACACTAAGTTTTTCATTCATGCAAAAAAAATAAACAAGCTACAAACACTACTTATACTATTAGCCTTCTAGGTAAGCCTCCTACGTGTTGATGTGTGACTAATCTAAATGAGTCCAATCAAAGTGTTACAACAAAATTAAGACAACCTGTGTGGTTTTGCTGAAGCAAATGAAATAGAGAGATGATATCCATATTGGAGGTAGACGGCACCAACGGGACGCTATCTGGTTTTGATTTAAGGATCATTTCATCCTGGTTATATCAGAGAGATGATGGATGTTTGAGACTTACTTCGACTGCATACAAGCCCAAAGAATGAGTGTGATGATATTCCGTTTCTTTCCTATCGTCAAGAAATCCCATGAAAAGACCGAAACCGACAATTTCTCGATTGCACCAACAAGTGTTGTGTGTATGAAAGCAATCTTGCTCCTTTGTGCAATAGAGCTCCACTATTGTCCAAAAACTAATAAAAACACATCAGTGAGCCAAACTGTTGCACTCGCTGACGTGTTACTTCATTCACACTGTAGTTTATTTTGACTCAATCTTAAAAACACCCATCCGATGCCCCAAATGAACCAAATGTGGATTAGTTTGTTGCTGAAAATAGTCCAAAGCAAAGGCACTATTTCCTCCTGTTTAAGTAACCTGAGTTAAAAACTGCAGCTGTTTTAGGAAGTTAAAGAAATAAAGCAATACATCTCTGAGCCCTTTTATTTTTCAGCAGGCAAATGTGCTTTGGGCTGAGTTCAAAGACCAGTCGGGAAAGTCAGAAAATATTGAGAGATGAACCAAGACATCGTTGGTTTTTGTATTTTCATGGCATTTGTCGACAAGAAGAAAAATACTGCAGGACATTTGGCGTCAGATTTTTAGACCTCCTTTCTCAAACTCTTTCCAAACTTACCACAAGCAATGCCAGATCTACTTTCCAGTTTTAACCTACAGCAGCCCTGTATGATTTGGACATATGTGAAGTCGGAAATGATGGATGAATGGCCTGGTAATGAAGGAGCAGGTGTTGGAGCGACACACTTTCCAGGCCACGGGGAGAGACTCATTAGTCTGATATAAACTCACCCTGAGCAGCTCTGGCACTAGTAACCAGCATGTGTTTGGTGACATCCAAGTGGCCGTCGTTGACCTCCGGCTTGATGCCCAGGATGTGACACATTAAGGGGTAGATGTTCACCGTCTCGAAGGGCCCCACCACCAGGTTCTTTTGAAATGCTGGACCCACTGCCCTGAAGAAGGCCTTCATGTCCATCTCATTGTTGCTGTAGCCGTGCTCACCCCTGTTGAACTGGACCGGAAAATACTGCAAGGACATGCAGGGATGGATAACATAACTTGTGTGCCCCGGTTGGTTAGATTCAATCAGAGTGTAACTTTCATAAGCCAGTGATTTTAGTAACATGACCTTATGAGCCACAGAGTTCACACATCTTGGCCTGCTCTTATTTTATCAGCAGAGGGAGGTATTGTCCAAGTAAAAGAGTTGTTACCATCCTGTAGAATGAAAGCCTCTTTTCTCCATCGACCCATTAATGTGCTTAAATCAGTATTTTATCCACCTCTAAAATTTCCATTTTCATAAAAGAAGACATGAATTATAGTATAATTGTAATATATATTATTTACTACCAATAAAATGTAATAGAAATATCAGCATGCAGAAAACTGAGAGATCTTTTAGCAATTATGTAACAGTCTCAGCATTCTTATCCCTCTCTGAGATTGAACTGAAAGGGTTAAAGTGGCCATAAATGGAGGGAACAAAGGTTCAGATAATGCAGTCCTGATCATGGCTGGTCATAACCTGTAAGCTTTAGATAACCCGTTTAATCAGTAGATTCACATTACTGATTATTTTCCTCCAATTCAGCATTTTAAAAAAATTAATTATTCTTTAAATTAAAACTTGGACTGACACGTGCAGCAAAGTTGCCTCACATTTGAATGACTGAGTGAGTGCGGAGCCAAATGAAAACTGTCATTTTGAATTTTGAGGCATGAATAGCGTCATGGAGCGTTTGAGAGCACTGCATGTCATCAGCCAGGACTGGA
>JAQQZW010000009.1:2077172-2087417 GCA_029814745.1 Zanclus cornutus | reverse complement strand
TCTCACAGCCCTCCGCCCTCCTTTTCCTTCGCTTTTCCTCACTGCACCTCCCTCGCTCTTCCTGCCATTTGTCTGTTGCTCTGTCATATTTGTCCTTCTCTATCTCCTGTAATAGAGCTGGAATTATATTTTGAAAGTAAATAGTGTTGAGGTAAAATAGATGTGGGTTTCAGTCAGGCTCCCTCAGGGGAACACATCTATAGCTCCTGACTAAATGATATGATTCTTTCTTGGGTACGTTTTGTGTCATGTTACCCGGCTTTACCCTGTAATCACAGGGGTGAACTTATCACTGCAGTACATCAGTGAAAATAGCCGGACTTTACACTTTGCACAATGTCAGCAAGGCTTGATACTAATTATGATATTTTCAAAGTCAGTCAGATTCACAGCAGAAGCACATTTATGCAGGATCCATTTAAATTCTTAATTGTGCCTTACTGTTAAAAGTAGAGAGTGTGGGTATTCGGTGTATAGCCTTAGGAGCTGTTTGCCCTTGGCGAATCTTTCATCTTCAGATTTAATAGCATGAGTCAAACAGTGTTTGGTAAATTTGACTGGGGTACATCAAGTAGCTGGAGTTCCTTGTGCTAATATTGACCTGAAGGAGTGGGTGAAAAGGAACGTGTGGGACATGAAGATCCCTCGGAGATGGAACAGGGACTGAATGCAGCGAACACTGTTAGAGGACGAGTGTGTTTGATATGTGTCCTTTGTCTTTCTTGCCTTGAAAGTCAACCGTATCCAAGACTTTTGTTTGGCATCTGATTTTCATAATGAAGATGATGGTGGATACTTTAAGGTCTGTCAACACTGCTTTGAGGTTTTTGTATGTACCTGTTACAGCCGGGGCCACTTCTGCTTAATGACAGCTAGTAAACATCATTAATAAAATTTAGCAGATAATATGAATAAACATTAAAAATGCCCTTTGAAATTCTTTATTTTCACATAAAATGACGTATTAACATATAAACTAAATTAGCTTTGTATATGAATTGACACCAGGCCAACAGGACTGATGGATTAGATATTTTACTGCATTTAACAGCTGCAACTGCATTTTAGTTGCAAACGCTTTGGTAATATTTGAAAGATTTTATACATTATTAAACATAGCTGGAATCACCTGGATGTCACCCAAATGCTGGAATGAGCCATAAACAGAGACCATAAACATAAACTGATCCTACCGGGGACAGAATGAATAGCATATTTAAGCTCTTTTAGTGTGAAATACACATTTATGAATTAAAAATCATCCTCGTTTCTGTGTAACTTATGCTCCTCTTTAGCTATTAGTCGCCCTCTCCTGCATAGATCACCGTCTGATCGTGCTGCACTGTGCACAGCCTCCAAGGCCATCATACAAACATCTTCTCTCCATTACTAACAGCCTAATTTATCATACAAAGCTGCCATATCTGTCCCTCTGTGCAGCCCTGACTAATTGCTATAAACAAACAGAAAAGTTTAAATCATTTTATTGTCGTTGAGAATTAGAAAATGGTCGGCGGGCCACCCGGTGCCCGATCGTGGGCCGGATTTAGCTCGCGTGCCGCGAGTTGAAGATCACCGTGTCACTGAGTTCAGTTGGCGCTTCCCACAGTGTGCCGCGTTACCTAACGTTTCATTTTATAGGCAGCTGATTAAAGAGGCAGATATGGAATTTTAGGGGCCAATAACAATAACAATAACCATTAACTGCCTCTTAGTTGTGGTCGGTGCCAACACGAGATGATAGACTCACTTTTTCCATTTGCGAACTGTAAATAAAACAATAACTTTTTTTTTAGATTTTTTTCAGATTTAGAGGCCATTTTTACTGACATCCTTCAAAAAAAGACTCTTTCTGTTTAAGTGCTATAAAAACACCCAGCATGTGGTGCAGGCTTACTCACACAAGGCTCTTTATGGCATAGAGGACTCAACGGTGGTGCGAGGCCAGCGGAGACTGACATGCATCTGCCTCCCTGTGACATTCACAGCAACAGAAGAACCACAGCTATTGTAAGGAAAAGGCTCCATTCTGTTTGTGTACCGGCTGACTTTCCAGGGTCGGAACAAGAATTTTTTAATTTATCAAAGGATGTTAATGTTGGCAGCTAGTATATTGTGCGTTCCTACCGCTGACTATTTTGAGTGTTTCACACTATTAAACATGTTTTTTTCTTTCTTTCGGAGACTACGTTGCTGTACTTCTCCTTTATTTATGTCTTTTTATGCATTAACTTTTTCCCTGAGTCCTCATCTTGTTCCGTATTGCTTGTATGAAGTGTGCAGCTGGACTCAGTCCAAACTGTAGAACTCCCGTCACATATAAGGCTGTTTTGTTAGGTTTCGTGTTTATGTTTGGGAGGAAAATGGGAAATCATTTTAAATTCCGTTGATTCTTTTCACTTTTCAACCTTCACTTTTTTGAACAGGTCAGATTTACCTTTCTAGCAGGCAAAAAATGTATGACACACCATTTTTGCAGTCAAACCGCAGATGTCAGTGACTCTGCAGCGACATTGTGACTCTCCACGTTACTCTCCTTGTCATTTATTAAGGGCATTTCTCAGTAGAGTACCTTCAGACTTTGGCACCAAAATGCTACAGAGGGACTGTAATCAGGCTTAGCAGCTTCATAATGATTGATTACACTCACTCCTTCTTTATTCTAGCCGTGATTTTAGAGTATCTTGAAATTATTGTATCTCCTTAATTGCTATTTAGTCATCTGTGGTTGCTTTTTGTGAGAGCAATGTGCACTCGTCCAGCTCGACGCATCTTTGGATTTGCTATTTGCAGTAATTCTGAAATTGTGTTGCGTTCACTTGAAGATCTGATGGATCTAAAACTCCAATACATATTCCAAAATGTCAGTGTTTTCATCTCGATCTTAGCCACATGAGCACTATGCACCATTCTTCATATCATGCCTACCTACTTTTTTACGACACCTTTAAAGGTCCAGTGTGTAGGATTTAGTGGCATTTAGTGGTGAAGCTGCAGACTGCACACAACTGAATATCCCTCCATACACCCTCCTCTTCCTAATGTGCAGGAGAACCTTGGGTGGCNNNNGAAGATGCAGACTGCAACAGCACTGAAGCGTTTGGCAGTAAACACGTTAATAAATTTAGATGGAACAAAATAACATTATAAATACATATTTTGAGTCAGTGTTTGTTAATTATCAGTGTGTTGCTTTCAGTCTCTTGTCCCTGAATGTGCACACTTGACTTTTAATGGCACATTAGCATGTGTGTGTGAGACTCCCCCCCCCCAACACCTGGCTCGCCCCATTTCCTTCGCTCCAGTTCATTCAGCAACACATTTTGCTGGCACTGAACTTACTTTTGATGATTATTTTGGCACCAAACATATTTTCGTATTCTTTGAAGTGAATATATTTTAGAAACAGCTTGAAGTCCTCGCTCCCTAAGTTTAGTGAAGCTGTGGTTATCGTGGGTTGCAGATCTGGAGACTTCCTTCATTTCCCTGTTTATCAGTTAATTCTGGCCAGAATGACTTATTGTTATTCCCGCTACTGGAACAGCATTATCAAGGCTCTGTTTTTATGAGATAATGCCTGGGAAGACACTGTTCAAGGTCTGGCTTGGTCTAGCAGATGTCAGATTACCACAAGAAAAGGCACTGTAAATAAAAGCACAGGCTGTGCTGCCGTTGCATACCACTGTACACAACATGGTGAGATATCAAAACGATCAGCCTATTACAGTCTCGACTGTGCTGAAGTCCAATACGTGGCCTTCTTGTGTGCGGTGAAAATCACCATCACCTCACCCGTAAATAAAGCGAGTGAAGGCATTGTACAAAAAAAAAAACAACAAAAAAAAAAAAACGGCTTGTCCAGTCTCCAGCGAGCTCCTTTCCATTTTTTTCCAGAGGCGAGTCACAGCTTACATTGTCTTATGTTTGCTCCATGTTGTCATTCTCAGCACATTTCATAATGGATGAACATATTTCCTTCGTATACAGGAAAGCGCTGATAATGAGAGTTCTCGTTCTTTAGAATTTGCACCACTGATGATAATGGACTTCATTATGTCCCTCTTCCAGTAAGCTGTCACCCTGAACAAATTTAAATTAGCCAGCCCAGAACAGATCTTACACCAAGATTATTTCCATTCAAGGCACCATTTGGAGCTGTTTTGATTCCCTTTAATACAGGACTTTTCACTCCAGCAAGCAGCAGCCCTGTTTATTTGACTGTCACAACATTATAAATTACTGGCAGCTTTCTAAGCAATGACAAGAGGGGAGAAAGTCACCTAGAAGCAGCCCCGGCTAAGAGAACGGGCTGATGTGAAGGATGCTGGCTCACTGGCTCCGAACAGGGCAAGGTGGGGTCTTGGGCAAGGGACCCTGAGGGAACCATGTGGTGGAAACCATACTGTGACTCATTCAATAAAGTTAATTAATGGTATTTTATACATAATGAGGGTCGGTCTCCCATGTGGTCCTCTCTCAGGTTGAGTTCATGGAGAGACAGTTTTGCTGCGGCTGCAGGGACCGTTCTGGAAACAAAACAGGGGTTGTGTCAGGTTGTGTTAAGGTCATTTTGTTATGACTTTTTCTGTTAAATCCAGCACAATCGCCAGGAATTAACGTTGTCACTGTGCATTGCTGCAAACCATAGATAATGATGAAACTTTACGTTTCTTTGTTAAAACTCTACATTGCTGTTGTTTAAGTCTGGTTGGTTTTAAGCCAAAATTAGACACCTGGATGGGGAAAAGATTGTGTTGTGGCCAAACATAACTGGTTTTGTTGCTGCAAAACCAGCAGGAAAATCTCCTGACGCCTTCTTAAAGCACATGGTTTTTGTTGTCAGAAAAGGTAAAATTTACAGATTAAAAACTGTCGACCTTGATGTGATCACGTCACCACCGTCCCCTCCAACCTCCCAGCGAGAAAATTCAGCTCATACATGCTTACATTTAATCACAACTATGTCGTGTCACATGAACTGTTGACATGCTGATAGGTTACAAGTGAAATGTAAAAATTTTGCCTGATCTGTTGTTTGCAAAAATGTAAATTGAATATAGTTTTTGTGTCGACCATGTTATTTAAACACACATTTTCATTGACATGAGCCTCTAAAGTTCATTGCTTTACGGATCCACTTGCTATATTAAAGCTGTTCTTTACACTAAATCAATATATTAACAATTAATCACTTGTCAATATAACACTAACACGTAACATGGTTTTAATTTCTACATGTTACGTCACCTCACCTGCATTAGAAACGTGCAGAATGGTTGAAAAGCATCTTGTTGCAGGTCCTTATAAAATTAAAACATAAACAATGATGCACAATAGGCTACATTAATGTTACTGGAAGCATGAGGCACAGCCAGAATTAACATTACAGAGTCCTGCAAAAGCAGCATTTACTAGTTATTAATTACTGCGTGTTCACAAAACAGAACAGTGTCTGAAAACCAAGATTCAGACTCCGGTAAAAGCAACAAATTTGACAATACAGGAGAAAACAGGCACATATGCAAAGTTCCAATTAATATTAACTAATAAACAGAAAAGCAGACGTGATTTAGCATCGCAAACATAACAAGACAACAAACATAACACCATTAACACAACACTATCAGCTATAAATAATATGCTTCCTTTTTTATATAACACCCTTGTTTCAGTGAGCTTAATACTTACTTGCACGGACAAAAAGAAAGAAATACATCGTCCGCTTCATCCTTCCATCGTTCAGCATCAGTATCATCACTGGAAACACAAACCTGCATGTTCTGACATTCTGAAATTCACTTCTTTCAGTAAGAACGGAGCTTAAGTTTTCTGATTTTCTCGAAGAATCCCTTCTTGTCCTCTGTTTTGGCCAAACTAGAAGTAAGCAGAGGTAGATTGGATTTGTGACATGACAGAAACAACATTAACTCATCAGGCTTTTAGACAGTTTCACAGCTGAACACAGCCAAGCTTTTCCAAATGTCGTGCGTAGAGATCGTGTTTATGCGTGCGTGGAGCTGAGATTTGCTGCCAGTTTGCGGTTCTGATTAGCGTGCTTTCGGCTGTGGTGACTGATGGTGAAACTCTAGTCTGGTTTCCCTCGAAAGGTGTAATAAACAGAACCTAGGAGGCTGCAGCATCTGCATTAACACCTTGCCGGGGATGTCTCCTAGGGCCCAGGAGCCGAGGACAGTGCCTTCCCTTCACACCTCGTTACTCCTGTTCCCTCCCGTGACCTTTCCCTGCAGGCAGACACGAACCCCATGAGACGGCAAGCCAATCAGCACCCCTCTTCCGTCCGGCCCCACCCCTCACCAGCCTTCCTCTGTGCCCCGTTCCCTTTTTCCTCTGCCCACATAGACAGTCGCCTCAACTGTCACGGACTCTTTCGCTGAGTGGTATCGTTGTCTCTGGCCCCATCATTGTCCTCCACTCTATCACTCGGCGCTGTTTACGTTCAGGTGATTTTTGCTTTGAATCACTCCAGCGGAAACTGATGTGACCTTGAAGAGAACGTCTGTGCCTTTAAAACCTGAAGAGGAGGGAGAGCGCTCTTTGAAAGTCGTGTCTTTCATGTCGCTAATAGACAGGAAGCCGTCTGAATTACCTTTTTTTTTGACCAGTCATTACAAAGATCAGGATGGGCTTGAATGCATCAAGCCTTGGAGAGTGAAAATGGAGTTCTCCAGGTGAAAGAAAAACAGGCCCTTTGGCAAGGTTGCATGGTTTGTCTTTGATGCTCCTGGCTTGACACAGGGACTCACCTTGACTGGGTCATTTATTCAGACACACACTAAGTCACGGAGCACTGGGAGACTGAGAGACAATTGCATTTAGCCTTCATGGAGCTGTGATGCCAGGGCACCAGAAAACAGCTCTGTTTTAGCCTTTCAGTGACCTCTCACAGTTTGAGTAGCAATCCACAATTAATAAACAACATTTTTTCAGCCCTGGATAGAGAAGTAGAAATGTCTCTCCTCTCAACTTTAATTATTTCTCAGTTCATTTCCCTCCTCAAAGTGACAGTTTCTCACAGTCAGCCGTGTCTCCCAAACACGTAAGAAAATAAAATGAACGGAGGCTTTAGAAACATGTAAATGGCACCGAGGCTCCGGCTGGATGGCACTTATCCCTCCTCCCCTCCGAGCAAACCATCCCAACCTGACCTCGGACGTCTGCGAGTCTCACACCATAGCTGAGTTGCAAACTGCAGTGTGGCGAGTCAGAGCACAGAAAAACCCTGTTAATTGGTCCAGTCTGGCTGGCCCCTGTCAGACGAGGCCTTTCATGGCCTTTTCATGGGTTTCTCCTGGGAGAACTGAGGAGGCTGCCTGTAATGAGGCACCGTACCTGGTTGCAGAGGGGGGAATCAGGAGGGTCACTCGTGGGCAATTAGGGAGAAATAATGAGAGCTTTCTCTTTCTCTCTGTCTCTGTTTCTGCCCCTCCCTGCTGTTTCCTGGGAGGACGGGAGCTCATCAGGTAACTTTTTAAGTGGAGATCCCGCGAGAGGCAAGTGGAAGCCAAAAGTAGTAATGGTGGGAATCACAGAGTAACTCACGATACGATACTGTCACGATACACTGCCCACGATAACGATGGTGTCGCGACACAAGACGATCATCTCGATGTTCCTGTGGAGGAAAAAATTACACAAAAACGGCTAAAAGCAGGATTTACATATTTATTCACTGCATTGTGGTGTCAGTCTAGCTTAGTGCCTCTTTAACACACACACACACACACACACATACACACACACACTGACTGCAACTTGTTCATAACCACGTCACCATTCAAATGTATAAAAGGCATAAAGTGGGTAAATTAGGATATATGTCACGAAGTAGTGAGCAAAAATCTGATTAGAGCTCCTGCATGTTTTCAATTAAAACATCATTATTTGGCACCAGAATATCAATCAATGATTTCAAGAGGAAGTAATGCGATATTTTCCTGTTTGGATATTTTGTCCCTCCCAATACAAGCGGCACTACAAGAAAAGAGCCAGAGCGTTACAGATTTTCTACAAATATTCACATGACAGCATTCGCCACACGTGCTGTAGCTCTGCTGACAAACAGTGGCGACAAGGAAGCTTGCACACTTGAAAGGATGATGTTGAAATATGTGCATGTGACAAATGAGCTGAGTCTGTGTGCAACCTTCTGTCGTAACCGTCATGTTGTTAGTGCCCTGGGGTTATAATGTGGTGCTACAGCCCTGCTTGTACACTGTTCATTGTCCAAGTCGAAGATGAGATGCTCTATCTGAGCTTGTATACAGTTCATCATACCGAGCTAGTTTTCCCGTCACTCCGAGGACTCCAGTTTTTATGCAGCTGGTGTTAGCGACTGCAGCTCCTTCCTGGCTGCTGCTGTCTGGGGAAGGATTTCCACTTCTTTGACAGAGATTGATGTGCTGCCTGTACCTGGCTGTAATAGCACTCAATATCCACTGCACTTAATATCCAAATGGCACCAAATCAAAATCACCGTCAGCCTGACACCGGGGTGAAACACCTCGGCTAAGTGCGGCACCTTATTTACATGCACGGAGTCGATTCATTTTTTTTTAGTGGTTGAAAGTTGATCAATAATTTACATGCAGGTAAGTGCTTTATATCTGTGAAATTTTCCACACGCCTCCAAGAATAATGGAGGAGTATTTGAATTGCAATACAGGTGGTTAGAGTGGTTATTAGCTGCAAAGAGCCATAAAAATTGATTAAAAATCACACTGAAATTGTCCAGGGCAGCGAGTCCTTCCGATGTGCATTTGCTGCGAGAAGGAAGCTGATTAAGTCAGAAAATATATATTTTTAGAATATTTAGTTCTGCCTGTTTAGGTGTGAAAAAGCAGGAGAATAGTGGACAAAATATGAACACTTTTCTTTTTGTGCAGCCCGAAGGTTCTGCATTAGATCAGACTGTGAGATCCACAGACTAAAATCACTGTGAAGCTGGTCCTCCCACTTCCTTCTACTTCAGCGATAATCACAGATTCCCTCTCTGCAGGCTGCTCAAGTCTTGCTTTTTTCTTGCTTTAGCCTTCAATTTTTGCTTTTGCTGCTTTAGCACGGTGTTTTTCAAACCCTTTTTTGAATACATTTGTTGTTGAGGGAAGCCACGGTGGGCGGAGACGTAGCTCCTGCCCTTTCTGTGGACGGGTCGGACATTGAGCTCGAAGGAGACGGAATAATGTATGTGCAAATTGGTACTGAAGGCTACGTTTTGCATTCAGTCTTCTGTTTTGAAGTGCTACGACAACACTGATGGTTTGACAGATTTGGGTTAGGATTCAGACCTTGTTTTGAATCTTGCCGTTTTTTGCCTTGAAGGAAGGGCCATAAATGTTATAGCAGGAGTGGAAATCCCTCCCTGGTTAAAGCTCCATCTGTGCACACGAGTAGCAGAATGTGCACGAGGCAGTAAAAAATGAATGCGAGGATTGTGAGATGGCCCAGGGAGTCTGTTACGCTGATAGAAAATGTAAAGTGCTATAGTCATGGATGTAATGCAGAATGATTGTCTGTCCACACTGTTTATTTGCCGGTGTAAGGGCTGTAATGGAGACAAATGCTAGTCTGAGCCTGTGAACCTGCTGCTTTGGCAATCTAACTCCTCGGTACATGTAGCTGTTGAGGCCGCCTGCACTGAGAGGACTGTGTGACGGCAGGTGAGAGGTCCTCAGGTGACTAACCTGGCTTTTATGCCTTAATGACTCCTTGTTACTCTCATAGCTATTTCCCAATTGCCACCAGCAATTCCACCCTCTGTGTCCATTAGATGCAGGGAACATAGATCAATATGTGATGCAATTTCCCAGAGGAAGAAACGAGGCTTCTTTAGGGTGGCGGGCCCACTGTCTCCCCCTCTTTCTCACTCTCTTTCTCATTCGCCTTCCCTCTCTTGCGTCCTCCTCCTCTTTAACAAGCTATGCTGAGTAAATCTCAGGTAGGTGTTGGTGAGACAAAAGGAGATTTTGCTCAATCACTTATCTAAGCGAAGCAAAATTCACCGACGACAGGAAACACTTTGTGATAGCAGCTAAAACAGAAACCTGTCACCCAGGTCTCTTTAAAGCAGATGGAGAATGAGTCATCAGCAGTCCAACTCCCACCCAGCAGCGAGGCTGGCATTCAGCATGCCAGCAGCATCATCTGCCTTACAAGGAATGTTGCCCAGCTATTATCTTTGAACAATGAGACACGGTTTGATAGTATTCGATTTTGCAAAGGTCAACA
>JAQQZW010000009.1:2038832-2052007 GCA_029814745.1 Zanclus cornutus | reverse complement strand
TTCACTGTCTTCCATCAGAGACAGACAGGGCGGATCTGTCATCTAGAAACCATTTTTCGGATGTTCATAGGGAGACGGCGTTGTGTTGTTTGCCTAGATTAGTGTAAGAGGTGAGCCTTTTCCATCTCCCCTTCCATTTCAGCTAAATTTGCCTCAGCCACAGTAATATGCACCATGAGATCTTTCGCCCCGTGAGCGGAAATGCAATTGGAATGGGATGCGGCCGTCCGTTGTGATTGTGTGCAGATGAACCTGTCTGCCCTTGCACCCGGTGCATGAGTGAGGCCATGCAGTGCTCGTTGTCTGCAGAGGCTCTCAGTGCAGCAGAGAAGAGGGTGGTTCCAGGGGGTTACTGTCTCCACTCAAGGCAGCACGTTTGCTGAGCTGTGACTGCCACGCCATCTCAAATGGATTATGCTTCCTTTTAACATAGAAGAAAATTGGCAAAAACCTCCTGTCGTTGTTGGCGTGAACACAGAAAAAGTCACTTTCATTACAAAAAAAATTCAAGTCAAGGATAGTGCCAGTAAGAGAAAATAAAAATAAAAGCTATGTTTTGTGCTTCAAAGGGCCTTGACAAAGTCCAAATGTGAGGAACGCACGTTCATTTTGGAGTGATTGTGCTGAAACTGTTCAAGGTCTGCTGTACCACCCTCACTGGTTGTAACGCGGAAATCTATGAGTGAATTACGAGAATAATTATTGATGAGAGAGAAGGGCATTATGCTGTACAGAATAAAGAAAGTCTCCGAAGCAAGCAGCATCAACCTCCATCCTCACTCTTGAGTGTCCCCATTGATTTATCAGGACTCTATTTTTAGTTGCACATGGAACAGTAATGGATTCATGGGAATTTACAATGGTTCATGCGGAGCTAATATCAGAGATTTCAGAGGCTCGATTAATGCTGGAGGAATTCAGAGCCTCAACTCCCCAATTATTCATAATTTTTCTCCCACTGCATAAACACAGACGCTTCAACCTTATCAGAAAGGCTTGTTAAAGGAGCAGGTGTATTTGCTCTCCTCTACACTGCAAACTGTAAGAACATCTAATGGATTGCAATTAATAGCATGAACTTTTTCCCTTCACGCTCGAGCTGATAATGGAATAATGTTTTTGGATTCCTGTTATCAAAACAACTCTGAAACTATGCAATTGAATTACCCATTTCTCCCTGGTGGTATCTAGTAATGCAGATCATTAGGCTTTTCTTTGCTGATGTTGTCAGCCACCGAGATATCTGCCACAACAACATTGCAGTGGAGGTGAATGGAAGTGGTTTTCAAAGCCAAACTTCTGGCTGTTATTCGTTGTTCAAAAAGGTTATTTACCTACAACCTAGTTTGTCTGTTGTGTGCTATGTGCAACAACTCATGGATATAAAAGTATACCATTTTAGGGTTGACTTTAGTCGGGTTTATACTTGCCCAGTTCCAGATTTGTACATATCTGCTCTTATCTTTAGTTATCCTTTGCGATTCAAATAGGTGTGGTGTTTCTGGACTGGTAGGTGGGATTAAGAATGGGCAAGAGCTAGAAGAATGGCAATGGATAAATTGTCAAGGAATTAGTGAAAAGCGTACGTGAGATTGATACAACTGTGCAGTTCATAAGTTGATTGATCAGAAAAAAAAACCCCTCAGTTTGCACATTTATTGAAAAATACAAACTATTTCTTCTTTCTTGCTATTGAAGCTACTTCGTCCAATGTACATGACGCTGACAGGAGGGATACATCACACATTGCTGATTGGTTCGGGCAAAATAACAATCCCTCCCAAACATTAAAAGGCCAGCATGAACATAATGTCAGGCTGAATAATGAAGTGGAACAAAATAGCAAGCATCATCTGTTGGTCTGCAACTCAGTTCAGATTCAATAAGACTGTTTTCTTCACTGGATGAATGAGCCCTTTGTCTGTAGTTCCACATTTATGACGAATTGTCTGATGTTGTAGTAGATCCTCATAGATTTGACTGGTCTGATCTTTCGTATCATCTAATTGAATCAGCTAAACACTGAATGCCTGCAGTTGTGAAATGGTGTGTTGGGTCAGCCATCCAAATACAAACCGCTAGAGGAAAGATCTTTTAGGCTAATAAAAACGTCAGAGGTTTTTAGAGTCTTTGAAGCAGTTTACTGACTGCAGACCTTTGGACTTTGTACTTTGTGACAAAAAAGCACGATATAAGGACATTAAAAAACAACAACAGTACTTCCTTCTAGAAACAGTGTCCCAGTTACTCAGACTGATCCACAGACCTCACTGCGAACAGTTTTCACTGGTAATACTTTTCTGTAGAAGAAATAATCCACACTTGTGTATCAAGCGTGTTTATTTGACTCAGTGTCTTGAATACAGTCAGCGGAAGAAGTAATTTCAGTGTTATTACCCCAACGGATGCATTAAGAGTCAACAGCAGAATTCAGATCATTGTGAAAAGAGAGGGAGAGTGTTTGCACACTGTATGCAAAATTTAATAGTGTGTGTTGGGGTGTGTAATGTAAAATTAGTTTGAATGTGTGTGTTCAGGCTTGGTATTCCTGCTGCACCGTCTCTGAGGTCGTCTGGTGGGTGCAGCGGGGATAACAGTGGCGGCCGTGGCGCTGACCCCTGCCTTTGTAAGGACAGCACAGGCGTCGATTCTTCCCACAGTTTGCATTTTGCACCAGTACCTTTGCAGCTCTCCTCCACCAGGTGGAAGTCCTCGCCTCACTACATTAACCTTACCTCAGAACTCCAGATAGCATCTTGTTGTTGTCGACAAGATCAATGAAGCACAAAAAGCTCCTTTAGCTTAGTGTCGAGTTTATGAAAGGAATTAAGAAACGGTTCTTATGAGTTTAGTCTTCCAAGCGAGACTTTTCTTATAACAACTCTGCAGTGTCTGGCAGAGAAGATTCAGGTCTCCTGTTGAGTCAATATGTTTCCTCTCTGAGCTTTTTTGGCTGAAGAAAAGTACTTCGCTTGGTGTCTTTTACCATCAGTGTGTAGTCCAATCACTGCCCTGCTTCAATTAATGATATTATGCCATTATTTTATACCCAGTCAGCATCTGTGTTGTATTTATGCTTAAATAGAAAGAATATGAGCAGTCACACAAAGCTTGAAGCTGGCTGTTGACCGTAAACGATGCTGTAGGTGTATATAAGTTAACAGTAAACCCACTCTGCTTTATGTTTAGGCACTGGTAGAACTTAGTGCAGGTTAGGTAAGATTACCACCTGGTTTAACAGTAAAATCCACAGACTTGACACACAAAATGTTTATTAACATTCAGCTAAAACCCCAATTTTTCCATAACCTCAGCCAAGTGCTTTTAGAAATTTTAAAATAAAGCAATATCTTAAAAAGAACATATGGTATTAATTGATGCCATTAATTTGTTTCAATGATTTTGGATCATTGATCATTGAATAAATCCAGATTCCACATTAAATTAATCCAGATTGATGGATCATTGCACCTCTAGTACTATTTTTAGATATTGTGCTTCAGTTGCTATAGTTTTCTCAGAAGAACAAGAAACAAGGAATCAGACCATAAAACTGGAGCTACAAGATGAATTTTTGCAGTTAAACACACTTTAATTTCCGCCGCTAGAGGTCTCTCTATCAAAACAATGAGAAACAAAAGGAAAATCTACCTGACTGACTCTGGCAGAAATGCTTACAGACGAGGTAATGAATGAAAAGTGTTGTCCCGGAAATTAGCAACAGGTGACAAAATGAAACGCACCATTACCTTGAATAAAATGACAGATTTCTGAACATTGTTGGAAACATTTGGAATAATGTTAGTACAAAATATGTCGCAGAGACACAGTCATTTTTAGACATTTCAATGTGGAAATATTACATGTTATAAATTTAACTGGAGATATTTAAAAGCATATCGTGCAATGCATTGGTCAAAATATTCACCTCAGCTGTTCAGACAGTTTACACGGTCCTCACTCCTTCCAACTTAATTTTTGAAATAATAATTAATGCTTCTGGTCATTTAAAGGCACAGAATCGTGAGTAAGCCACAATATGAAGTGGCCATTATTATTATTATTTAAAAAAAAAAGTTTTTTGATTCATCAAGAAGTGAAATTTCAAAAAAGCCCACAAAGCTCTTATTTTTGAAATGAATGACAGATTTATGAGGGAGACTTTATGTTCAAAAGTAAGTAGTTTGTATAGAAGAAAGTCATTGTATGTGAAGCATATTTTCAAAAGATTCGTAGTGTTTTTCATTTTATCTAAACCAAATTATCTCTGTGAGCTTCCGTTCCCTTCCAAATAACTGACAAATACTTAACACAACCCTTTCATATCTAAGATGTTTTTTTCCATAACTTCAAAAATCTTGGAAATTGGACTCAAATGCCGTCTATGAATGAACCATGAACTGAAGTTAAATATTTTAAAAGCAGCGTGCACATCCAGCCATACAATCAAATCCACTTTTTCTGGGGTATTTACAGGGCTTAATGTGGGCTTTGATGTTACCCGTCAAAACAATGTCAAAGCACAAAAATTGAATTCAGTTTTACACAAATACATTCAGAAAACTCTAATTTTCTATATCCTGTTCAGAGCTGTGGGGGGCTCACTCCTTTCCGAGTATGCAGAAGGGGGAGACGGGGGTCCTCGCTGCACAGATCATATTCAAACCCAGGACCGTCTCCAACTGCTGATCCATTGTACTGTTTAAAAACCCTCTAATCCAAACAAAAACTTCTTTCCTGAAGAGACTGTATGAGACGGGGAAATGAACAAAATTTTGTGTCGTAGCAGCTGTTTCTGTCTACGAGTCTCCTACTTGTTGTGAGCATCAGAGTTTATTTTTGTTGTCAGGCTATTGTTGTCAGCTATTTGCCACTTCCAGTAAGAAGTATAAACATGTAAACAAGCATGTCAAAAGAAGATCAACAGGAAACAACAGGCAAGGAGCTACAGTTACACTCATAAATGCAACTGGTTGTGGTTGGTTTATATATTTAACTGAGGACTAATCGATCAGAAACTGTATACTTTTGCAGTTGTGTTGCAGTTTACTTGTTTTGTAGAACATCGAGAACAACCGATACTTGTATTTTATAGACCATTAATAATAGTTTTCCTACACACAATATAATTTTTAAGAAGAGAACAGTCACACTTCGATGATATAAACTGTTTGACCCAGATCACTTAAATCACATTGATTGAAATCAGTCTTTAAATGATTTTTATTGTACAAAAAATAAAAACACCAGTGTATGATTCTGTCCAAAACAACGTGATTAGGACTCGGAAAAGATCTTTTTTTTTGTCTTAAAATACCAGTTTTTTTTTTTCACTGCAAACACGGTTTAAAGCTCTCCTTTAAAACACATGGTTGTTGTTGCCGGAAACACTACTGGAAATTCCACCATTGTCTCCTTAAAAACTCACAGCGTTTCCTTCAAAACACCGGGCTTAATGTCCAGAAACACGGTTTGGAAATCTCTTATCTTCCCATGCAAAAGCACCCAGTTTTGGTTGCCACAAAATGGCTATAAAATGTCCTTATGGTTGCAAAAATTTCACAGTAAATACCAACCTGGTTGTTCTGCTATAACCGTCTCACCAAGGTGACACGCCACCGCCCACCTGTCCAACCTCCTGGTGAGAATATTCAGCTCATATAGGCCTACATTTAATAAAAAACTATATTACATTGATATTAATAGTTGACATGTGAATTGTTTCAGGTGAAGTGTACAAATTAAATTTGACATATCTGTTGGTGTCCAGGCTGATGATTCATGGGATTTATGTAGGAAAGTGACAATTATCATGTAGTTCTGTAGGGATCCTACAGAGGTATGTATATTTTTTCACATTGTGCTTTTTGTAGCTCAGAATGACTGTATTTGAAGTTTCCTTGCTTAAAAATTGTGATACAATGTGTCACCACTTTTATTTATGTATTTTTATTTTTATTCTAATGGGTATAAGGGCCCTGTTTGGGTGTGTTACTACCAGTAGCTGCTACCCTGTGCTACTAGACAGGAAACTGAATGTGCTTCTTTTACTTTTTGCCAAGAACTGAGTCAATAAAGTTACCCAAGTACTTCCTGCCATAAACCAAATGGTTATTTTGGGTTATTAGTTTAGAGACAACTTAGTGTTGGGAGGGAATAAGAGCCTGGGGCTAAGTTCTAGGGAAATAAGTCCTATGCAAGGATGTTGTTTTGTTGAAATTATCGAAGGGATTTTATTTGACTTTGGCTTGTGAAAGCCATTCTAAATTAGATAGTTTTTTTTTTTTTTTTTTTTTATGTAAAAGGCTGCAGGGACTAAACGAGCCTTTCAGCTGGATAATGTCTTTGTGGAGCATTTTTCCAATATTGCAGGTATTGTCTGCCCTTGCAATCATTGTTTGTGATCGCAAGATTGTGAATTCCTTGAGGGGCAGTCTATGCTATTAATACCTTTATTACTTCTCATTAAAACTGTTTGTTCTTTAGCTCGAACAACATGGAACATATCTAGAAATGAGATTCTGAAACAAATGATATTTATCACAATATTACCCAAACCTGACCTACAAAAATGTTCCGTCACCTGAGAGAATATTAAAATTTCTCTGCCAGTCTCTGGCAGTGTAATTTGATATGAAAGATGGGGGGGAAAGCAGAGAGGAGTGGAGGCCAACCTCTCATCACCTGGTTGCCCAGACCGGCAGACAGAGCACTGGCCGTCTGTCCACTCGTCTGATTTCCATCCCCTTGGCACACTAGGTAATAGAGATCAGTAATTGGGTGCTATAAATCCTGGCCGAGGACAAGGTGGGTCAGAACAGGCTGATTACTTAGGCATTACAGTCAATCTAAGCAAGTCCTTGAATTGAAAGATTTGGTGAGGTGGATTCTCATTATCAGGCTCGGTGCATGTATGCATTTGTGTGAAAGAGTGAAGGGCCAAGGTCCCCTTCCCATCCCCTGTTGTAGGATGACATTATGCAATGCTTCAGTGCCCTCAACCGTGCAGACTCGTAAACATCACAACAAATTTATTTTCCTCGCCCCCCACAGTTTTATAAGAATGGTTTCAGAATTGTCGGAGAGCGGTCGGCAGGCTCGCCTGGAGTTTTAAGACCCTTTCGTCTGACCCGCTCCTCCATGCATTAAGGAACTCTGCCTGGGTGACACATTAACGGCAGGTTCAATGTTGGACCACAGGAAAGTGTTTGGTTTCAATCTGCAGCAAGAGTCCAACCCGGTCTCTCGCCTTCTGCCATCATCATCCCTCGGTTTCAGTTACACAGAGTGTTGTTTATCTTTCAGTGTGGCTTGAAAACAAGCTCTCAAAGTGATTAGCTCCATCATTTAACATGACGCAGATTGATGGCTGCATGGTGAAGTGCACCTTTCTGTTATTTTTCATCTCAGGTTCTATGAGCTAAATCCATTTTAAGCTTCTCAGTAAGAAAAAGGGTCTATGGAAGGTGAATTAGAGTGTAAAGCTGATAGTCTTTCTCAGCATTCTCTGTAGCTGAGGGTGTGACTTACTGGATTATGGGAACAGTAGTTTCTGCTCCAACCCCCTTAAGTTCTCTGATGTGGCTTTTATATTCTTGCCTATTTTGATACAATTTTTTGTATCGATAGCACATCGACACATTCCGACTGCGAATTTCTTCATCACAGGTTATCCTGCTCCTTTGTACCATCAGTCCCCAAAAAAGTCTTTAATTCACAGCCTTCAAAGTCGTTTTTCTGAAAAAATAAAAGGGGGAGAATCCTGTTATGAATAGTGATGTGGCCGGGAGATACGGGCCAAACGAGCAAATGTGATCAATTATCTCAGCATACATTTAGAGCTGTAAAAAAATATAAGCAAGAGAAAAAGATATATGATAAATTTATGCTGTGGCATCAGTGCAAACCCCTGCAGTGTGAAGTGTTCCCACTCAAAAAAGCACTCGTGCTACCATCATCCCTCGACTCCTATAACAGCATGCTACTTCACTTAGCAGCCTCCATTTGGGATACAGCACAAACACTGTTTTAGCGCTTTTATCTTAATGCACTGCAACACTCTGTAGCACTAAAGGCATGATTATTGTGCAGAGATAGGAGAGGCGTGCATTTAAGCAAGACGTATTTAGACAGGAACTTAGCACCAACCTAACCACTCAAGGGCAGATGGCTTTGCGATTATCATTGCTCATTTGGTTCATTTTGTTAAATGGACTATTTCCATATATTTTAATATAACACTAATTCCTTGCATCGTTATCCCAGTTCAAACCATAATGTCCTACTGAGTGTGTTTACTGTTTTGGAGAGCCATTTATCAGCCAGATAGCAAACTGTTGTAACTTTAACCATCTGCTGGCTGGTTTGGCTGTGAAATACCACTCAAGAAAAAAAAAAACAGGCAGATGAAGGTTACAGTGAGGTTCGGTTGCTTATTTCCATTTCTGTGATGGGTGCGGAGCGGCATATGGCTGCTGTCGGCTTTGTGGTGAAGCCAGGTGTGGAGGTGAGCTTCGGCAAAGCTTCCCTGCCACACCCATCTGACAGCGTCTTCGGCACGGAGGATAAAACGTCCGTCATCCTCAGCTCTGAGCACACTTGGACCCGATGTGACAGCGAGGCTTGTTCTCACACTTTCAGAGGCCACTGATTTAATAGAGGCACAGTGTCAGCGCTGACCTCATCCACTGATGTCTTCACAGCTAATGCCCTAACATGTGACACTGACACTCAGCAAGACAAACAGTAAAGGAGGGAGATGGATTGGCAGAGAGACTCATATGTCTTCCTCTGGGTGGAGGAGAATGATGGGCAATAGACAGGAAGACAGCAGTGTCAGCAGGAAACAACAAAATCAAGCATGACTTGCTCTTTTTTTGTGAAACCTCAATCTAGTAATGTTACATTATGTCATGGCGCAAAATATCACGTCATGTCAAGTCACGTTATACCTGGTGCACACAAGGATTTTCAAATCTTAACTGATTTTAAAAACACAGGAGGCTTCAGGCGATGACAGATTTAACTGATTTTTAATATTTTAATCATAAGAATGCACACATGAGATGGTCAGTCAGGATGCAGGACCTCGCACTCGTTGTTTGAAGAAATGATTTCAGAGCGGTGATTTGAGGGGCTTCGGGTCAGATTCGCCCCTGTGATAGTCTGAAAGGGGCGAATCTGACCCAGAATCTGCCCAGTTAACCTCTAGTGTGGGGCCAACCTGACTGCGGTGTGGGCAGGCAGGTTTGAATCATGTTATCATTCAGTAACCTTTGTTATAGTACATGAAGTGTTTTTGTTATTCAGAGAATAGTAGCGATCATATGTTATGTGGTCTAATGCAACAAATTTGTTCAAGTCTTTACATTAAAAACGTTGCTGAGCTTTAAGAAAAGTTAGTCAGAAAATAAAGAAACACATGCAGAGCTACATCCAGAGAGAAAGGAGAAGGGAGAGGCCCAACACATTTTGCATTTTCACTCTGAATGGATGCCCTTGAGAAAGGCAGAGTATTCAGACAGGCTGCATACAGAGAGAAAAGCTACTGAAATAGCCTATCAGCTGCTTTTGTGACAGTCTGTGCCACTGCTTCAAGATTATTATTTATTATTAAAAGGAGCCTGTAATGTAAACCAACTTCTGAATTTCTCTTTAATGTGATTATAGATATATTAACTAAAAGTAAATTTAAAGTTTTTGTTAATGAAAGGTATCATTGCCAATATCAGCAAAAAACTGCCCTGGTAGAACTTGAAACAGATCAAAATCTAATTCACAACAGCATCTATCCATAAGAGAGAGCAGTATTATGGATCATATACAAAAGTAAAGTTTGCTCATGTTTTGTGAGAGGCATGAGGGAAACCAAGGGATCGGTTCAAAGAGAAAAAATACCCACAATATGGTCAACAATACCAGAGCTAGCAAAAAACAGTTAGCCAACAGACTGTAAAATCACGTTTCAGTAGAGCTGCTGTGGTCGGAGCAGTCAGCAGATTACAAGAGAGGAGAGCAGCCTGTTTAATCAGCGATGTTTACTGGATTATGTGAAATAATCAGCCTTTTAAAGGTGCTGGGACGTGCTGGACCTAAATTAAAAAAATGCTCAGTGCAGTTTCTTTTTGCCATTTTTTCAAGTTTAGCTGAAACTTTTTTTTTAAGTTAAGTATTAGTTAAATTTTATATATAAATATGTATAAAAATAGGGGAAACTTAAACTGAACTGAAACTAAAATGAAATTCTCAAGGAAAGTAGAACTGAGTTAAAAATACGGAACTAAAGTAACCTTGATGTGATTCCTCTCCTTGCTACGCTTCGGTGTTTTATTATGTTTGTGTTGTATTATACTCTCTGTTCATACATAGATGAACTCTGCTTAATGGACTAACCTGCCAAACTCACAGCAGCACAAACACAAAGGACCTGCTGTTTTTAAAATGATTGAGCCATGACTTGTCAGCTCGAATCTACTTTCGCCCTTGAATACTAAATACGTGATGTTTATGCAAAGTCACGTACGCACTCCCAAAGGATCTTAGCCTGGATTTCCAAACTCTTAAAACAAATCTTAACATGTTGTCAGCATAACAATGTCAATAAAATGACACTTCACTTTCTGCGTCAGTGAGGTATTTTTTATTCCCCCAAAAGGAAAAGCTTCACAAGAGCCCCCCCCCCATCATTCCACATTATCTAAATCTGTGACACAATTTCTACAATCAGCCTGACAGCTGCCCTAAAACAAATTAAAATGTATGAACTGAAAATGCAAATGCAATCCAACTCATTTCAGAAAGTTTTCTGTTGTTTAAATGTTTGCTGTAATCATTGTTCATGCTGTGTAGGGGAAACCCAGAGGCATGTTTTATTAATATTTAAAACTCAATTTTTATTGGCGAGTTGCATAAAAGTTTGAAAATTGCCTGCACATAGTTGAGTGTCTTACTTTTGTATTAGTTTATAATAGCTCAAGACAGTTTTCCTCTCATTTTGAGTTTTGTAGCTTCTTTAAATTCTGATTTTATGTGAGCTTTATAATACTTGATGTGCAAATCGTTTTCCTGTTGGAGACTTTGGCATTAACATGCTGGATAAGTTAAGATTATATTGACAGTGTTGTTGTGGACAGATTCAATGTACTGCTAAAAGCTGAAAGTGTGTGATAACTGGTTATCTGCATACTGATGACCTACTTTAATTGTTGGGAGCGTGACAGGGAGTGATGCCTAAAAATGCAGCACACACAGACTGTGCCAAATTCAAGGTAATTACTGCAGAACGCCTACAATCCCTTGTAATGATATTTAATTAATGATACAGCCTAATTTTAGTCAGGTATTGGCCAACAGCTGAAGGGTAGGATGCTCCCTGGCAGTAACTCAGGCTTTGTGTTGTAGCATCGAAGTCTCTCTAAACCCAAGCTAACGCTACTCAGATGACATCATTGGGGTTTATAAGCTTTTTTCAGTAACGCAGACTCTGTTTAGCATTTTTATATGTTATTGTTCTCACAGGCTGAGTAGTGACGCACATGATGAATTAACTGATGTTGATATGTAAAGTCAGGAAAGTGCTTCTTTAATTTCGACAAACTCAGTTCTGTGCCTCAAATTTAATAATGGTGCAAAATGATCAAATAGGAAAAATGATGATTATAGTGGAGCCGGACTTTTGGTTCATACTGATGGTAAGCTGCTAGAAGTTGCATTGTTTTGGTAAAATACTCAACACTAGAAGATTCACATAAACTTGAAGCTTTTTTCTTGAACCCAGAAAATGAAAGTCACATGTCAAGATCTGAACCATTTGTTGCCCAAATCTAAAGGATGTGAAATTGCAAGTGTTCCTTAAAATAAAAAGGCTATTTGTCCAAATGTCACCCGACTATTGATCCAAACTATCATCTATACAAAGCTTTTATGCCGCCCTGTGCAAATCAGAAGTTCTTGTGTAAATCCACTCAGTGTGTCAGCATCTAATCAGTCCAATTTGAAAAGAAAAAAAAAAGACAAGGAGAGAAAAGGAAAGCAAAAGAAAAATGAGATGGGGGGAGGGAGTCGGGGGGAGTCACCGCCTGGCCCTGACACCTTGTGAAGAGTGCTCATTCATCACACGGCGCAGGGCTTGAGCCTCCGTAAATCACTGTGGATAAAGGACGCGCCATAAAGAATGGAATTGTGAAGGTAAGGGTTTTAAATCCCCCTAGATGATCCGAG
This sequence comes from Zanclus cornutus, assembly GCA_029814745.1. Lineage (NCBI taxonomy): Eukaryota > Metazoa > Chordata > Actinopteri > Acanthuriformes > Zanclidae > Zanclus > Zanclus cornutus. Next base: position 2,039,788 of record JAQQZW010000009.1, on the reverse strand, counting down.
ATAAACACGGAGAGACTTTTGACAGTCCCTCGTTACCGCCACGAGCGAGAGGAGCTGTCACCGCTCCCTCCTTGCCTTTCATCTCTTGGTAACAGTCTGGCTGCTAATATCCTCAATTATCTCTGCAATATGTTGCTGGGAAAAAGGGAAAGTTCCGAGGAGGCATTCACACAGTTTAAAAGTTTTAATTTGACAGCTTGTGGTGTAATGATGAGTTGTGATCATGGTAGAGGGGGCCTGCAGCCCACAGACTGTGTGTGACAAGTGATTGGGCCGGACTGAGAATGGCTTGTGGATGTCAAGACTTTGTGGATCAGATGTCAGGAAGCCAAATAGATGTTTCACAGGTAAATGTGAAAAAAAAAGAACCAAACACCTTATTGTAAATGTTAGTAGCATTTCATCAACTGGCTGGTTTTTGGTAGAAAGGCAAATATTAATTTCAATTATTTGACCTAGAATTCCTTTTTTACCATAAAATTAAATAAATTAAATTCTGCACTCTCCAGATGGTGCCTGTAGCACTTTCTCATGTGAATGTCTGTAAAACCTCCGTGACATTTTCGCTCTGTTGTATCAAAGAAAAAATACTATAAAGCCGATTGTTGCACAGCGCCTGACTCTTTTCCCTGAACTGTTCTGAAACGTCTGAACATGCATGAGAAAGAATAAATAACATTTGCACTGACAGAGCTGCCGTCCGTCTGAGGATGACTGCTAAGTCACAGTGCATGATGGAGACAGACAGGGCACGAGATCGTCACATGAAGGTGGAGTCTCAGGAAATATCCTCCCACATAGGTACCAAGGCACATAATTGTCTTTTTCCCTTCTTTTTCCTGTGATATATATACATAGCTTCAACTTGGAGGATGAGCCAGTTGATCATTTCAAGTGTCTTAAGTAATAAGAGAAAGTGATAAATCACAGCTTTGCACTCAGGTTTTATGAAATAT
>JAQQZW010000009.1:1840257-1851120 GCA_029814745.1 Zanclus cornutus | reverse complement strand
ATATGATGTAAGTAAATACAAAATATATAAAAACTCTACAAAGGATCTTGAACTGCACACGAACTCCAGATCTGAAATGCAGCATGCATTGCCGCTGTGACCCACATGCGGTATCAGTGCCTTCGATTGCTCGCGGCAGGGCTGCACTGTACGTCCCTGCAGATTTCCCCTTCAGGCCCGACTGTGTGCCGACACGGGCACAACTGTCCTCTTGCTTGAGCTAAAGATGCTTGGACATTAGCATACACAGGTTGTCACGGGTAAATGAATGACAAGACTTTCATCTCCCGATGTGTCAGCCTCGCTTAGCGGTGACACGGTTCAATGTGCCCGCAAAGTGCCACTTCGGTTGCCTGTGGAACCAGCGTACGATTGAAACCCTGCCTCACAAAGATTACTTAATAAATAGAATAATTTCACCATCAATATTATCCCAGCTTTGTGACAAAGTCAAAAGAGAGCAAGAAAACAACCAATCTATATTTGTTATTAAACTTTGCCATCCTGCGATTGTTGTGTGCTGCCTTTTAAACCCTAATGAAAAATGGAGGTATGTTTTTGTACACAGAGGAAGAGTTTGTCTCTGATTGCATGTGTTTCCGTCGCTCTGCTTCTGTATTTTGCAGTAAATTTCTCTCCTCTGCTGTGTTTTCCTCACATTTGAGTTACGATACCGTTGGTCACGGTGGGGTTTTATTATTTGGCACATGCAGATGCTCATATTTTTACAGGTTTATACAGATACGGTTGCTGAACTCAATTACTTTACATAATCTTAACCCTGATAGTTAAAGGGATGTCAATTAGTTTTTGTTGGGGATATTTAATGCTCATTAAAAAATTAAGTGTGTGCAGGCTCACTTTGCAGGGAGAAAATTTAAAACCTGAATATTTTATGAGACCTGTCTTGTCTGTCTTGATGACTGTGACTAGTTCTAGTTCTGCAAGCAGCTGCTCCAAATTTCACAATGCCACCCGTGATCCAGTCCCAACACTTCTGATGTCCTGTCCTCAAAATGGATGACATCTTGATTCCCCGGTAATGAAATCATCACTGGGATATTGCAGACGGTTTTAATTCTGATTAAAAGTCATTTTTTAAAGAGATGACCTCAAACATCTCACTTCTCTCATCTCCGCTCTAATTCTTCATTTCCCATTGCTCGGAGCTGAAGTCCTGAGTTGGCAAAATTCCGCTCGCGAATAGGAGACGTTTATCAAATTTCTCCATTAATCTGATGTGCAGGCCTTGATTAAAATGCTACCCCACACAGACAACGCAGATGCTCAAAGTGCAGACTTATAGGAATGTACAGATTGATACAGATGTGCTGCGCTCCTGTATCTTGTTCGGACGCAGAGGGTGGCTGCAGTGGAAATCGATAAAGGGAATGCTCAGTGATCGGGGGGGTCGGCTTTTGTCTTTAGTGTTTATCCTGACTCAGCACAAAGTCAAAAAGGCAGCATGTGACCGAAGGGAAGACTGATGTGCAGAATACACCGCACCCCAACCCCCCTTTTTTCTCCCTCCCACCTCCTCTTGGCATCTGACGGTCAGGGATTCCACAGAGCGAGCAGAGATTGATTCTCCCCCCACCCAGAGACAGGACTTGTTTTTCACGTAGGGTGATATGAGGCTTTCAGAGGGGGTCTGAGGGGAGGGGGTTATTGTGCAGGGGCAGTGGGATTGGTATTGGTGGAGATGACAGGATGGTGATGTGGGGATAGGCACGACTGATTGGAGTTGAGAAAGAAGTGAAAAACTGAGACAGAGATGGAAAAGCAGAGGCCTGCTCCTTGATACTGAGGGGATTTGCCCGCTGCCTTATTCCAACCATCCTGAGCCCGGAGACTCCACTCAGGCCCACTGGTGTTGCTTTTGGACAGGTCGTCCTCCGGCGTATAGATCTGCTGTCTCCTAATTCTGATTGATATTAATCAAATTGTCTTTGACTGACACAGCAGCCAACAGGCACGGTTTTTAACCCAAAAGGCAATTTTCTAAAATGGGTTGAAGTGTGCAGGCGTTCTTGCCGACTGCTCCTGCCAGGGCCACTGACCCCTGGATAGCACATGTAATGGATGAGTACATGTGCCTTGTGCTGTCTCCCTCTCTCTGAGCGGAGGAGACATGAACTAATTAATTACGGGGGATGTTGGCCAGGCTGGACGCTGACACGATCGTTGTGGCTGTGTGGTTATTGACTACTCCACAGAGGAAAGTTGCTCATTTAGCACTGTGTTGCGAGCCTGGGAGGTCACTGATCATTGTGGAAGGAGCATATGCTCTGTGTTTGTCTGTCTCTTGGCTTGTGTTTGCTTCTGTCACGCGCATAGCGTGCGTGTAAGCATGTGTTTTTTTTCCTCACGTGTGTGAGGTCTTAATTGCATGATGTCACTGGTTTACATATTTGCACCTGTCAAACTGTTTTGCAGTTTTAATGTTTTTATTTTTGATTGAGGAAATGAAACTTAGTAATAAAAGGCAGCTTTTGTTTCTCCTAGCTCCTCAGTGGTTGTGGACATTCCAAGTACATGGCAAGTAGAGTAGATTAGAGGGTTATGCCCTTGAACATCTCTGGTTCTCTGTATTATTCTGAAAATATAGATTACAGACTCTGGGTCAGGGAGAGCGCCACAGGAGACTATAGAAAACCACTGCAATCATCTCAGCCAGTCTCCAGCCCTGATTCACAGATGCTTTTGAAATTCTAATGCGCGCCAAGATGGATGTGGAAAAGTACTCAACTGCAGCTTAAAAACAGATAAATTATGATGGCCATCCTTTTACAAAACAGATTGCCTTAATGGCAGAGACTAACTGTGTCGGAGCTTATGGTGTTTGAGCTGTAAATGGCGCACCTCAGGGACCTGTCGTGGTGCTGCAGATCAACCCTGCTCTTTAGGGGCGGAGATGCTTTTCTAATTACTTTGGCTTTTGGCTTCTGACTTTTGGTCCTCAGGCATGTATACCAAGGGCCAATGAGAGCCTGAGGGGGAAGGGACTTCTGGGAGATGAGTTAGGCAAGTGTTGCAGATATTGTCAATGAGAGAGGTTAAGGTGGAGTCTGTGATTGTGCTGCTGTTTTATTTATGAGGGTTAACACAAGGCTGGGAGTCATGGTGGGAATAGAGCGTACAGGCTTTAATGTCTGGTTTCTCTGACAGGTGGGGTTGGATATTGATGCCAGGTTCTGAATTGGTTTTATAAGAATTGTTATTTTGCTAAGAAACATGGTTTTTAATCCACTTACTGATCACTAAAAAAGAACATTGGATCTACTGCTCTTTCATCAACATCGCCTGTTATGCATGCATCAAAGCACATGCAGTGTTTGCAGTGCGGCAGACTGAGGCTGGGGCTGAAAAATGTTGCAAAGCAAAGTTATACATTGAAATTTAATAATGGCACAAATTAAATTTATTCAAGAGAAGAAGTCTGTCCAACATGATTATGTCCCCACTCTGTGAGATGTAAACATTCACATAAAAGAGTCAAAAACAATTTAAGGATTAAACTTGTGTTTGCTCTCAGAATATTTTGTTTTCTTTTACTCAGATCATATGTCAAGAATCAGAACCAGGATCTGATGAGAGCTGGATCAATAAGCAGAAGTGGAATCAAAATGACTAGAATGTACATCATACCAACATAGATATATATATATATATAATATAATTTAATAAGGGGCCCTAATTAATCTATATAATTGGCTCTCTTCATTATTTTAAATGTCTTAAGCTGTTGTTTCTGTTAATTGAGACCCACACCAGAGTGACTCTCTCTGCCCCTCAACAGATATAAGAAACCTCAAGGAGGAAGCAGCCACAGTACACAGCTCAATTAAAAAAAAAAAGAGAAACTGTTAATAAATTATACCTTTAGTATCTTTTCTCTCTCTGCTGTCATAAATCCAATAAAGCTAAGGTCCTCTGGGTCTCCTCATAATAGATGAAGACGAAACTCCCCCCGGGACCAATTAGGCCATCAGGAAATTACTATCTATTGGATTGTGTTCTTCAGAAAAATCATGTTGAGGATCTTTTTCAACAAACACTTGTCAGGAAAACATGATCTAGGTGATTCACACGAGGCCAAGAGACTTTTTTTCTAGTAGATATCATCTTCGTTTCTTTACACCGCCCCAGTTACGGTGATTGCCAGTTGCGCAGGGTGTTTGCTGTGAACATTAGCGTCTGTGTAATGTGTAATGACCTGGCAGTATCAGAAACTAACAGCTGATGGTTACGGAGTGACAGTTGCCTTTTTCCATCCCCAGCTGATGGAGGTGACAGTGATGCGGCACAGTCAGGTGACAGGAGTGAATTGGCAGGTGTATCTTGTTGCAGTTGAACAGGGGGGGGGGTGAGCTGAAGTTGTGGGTGGTAGGATGATCTTCTGCCTGGCCAGAGGGAGATGGTGACTCATACATTTTTAATGGTTGTCTGGGGGTGCTTACGCAGCTCCTCGTTACTGCCCATCCAACCTGTCATGGCACCGGGCCCACCAGCCTAAGCAACAGGCCCTCCTTTACACACCTCAATAATTTAGTGCATGTGTTTACAGAACGTTGACAAAGTCAAGTGCACTGGCCCCTGCATACGTCCCGGGATGAATAATACATGTGGCCGGTTCAGGATTGTGCCTAGCAGTATGGAAGTTCAGATCTACCACACATAAGCAGAGTAAATGTCCTGACATTTCAAATATCCTCTGTGCTGAAATGTGCTGAACACACAGAACTGCTCAGACTCCCCGTGAAGAGGGAGAATTTGTTAAAGCTGGTGGGCTTGTTGATGGTGGGAGGGGTGGGGATTGTTCTCCAGAAATAAAGGTTCCTCTTTCAGAACAATGGCCTGAAACAAACCCTGCATGGCCACGGGCTCTCTGACGGGAGCTTGTTTGATGCCTCTGTGCTTTTATCTGTTGTTCAAGATGCTTTGGAGAATTACAGACAGTCAGAACATGTGGGTGTTTTGTTCAGCTGGAAATACATTTTTAATATTTAAGACTGGGAGTCCGAGCTTGATCCCATGAGGGTGAAGAAAAGATGACCTCTGGGGGAAGGAAGGCAGGAATCAACTTTTTTATTTTCCCCTTGAAAAAAGTGTTGGAATCTCATCAGGAGACAAACGATGACTAATCAATTTTACAGTCCCCCCGGTGCAACAGCCCAGGACCAGGAAACGCCTCTAATTTTACTCATACTTAACAAATGCATGAGTTTATGTGCTGTTGAAAATTACACCAACTAAACTGTGGTTATGAATGATGCTTGTGTGAGTCATCCAGGCCTGTGAATCAGTAAACAGTGTCCTCCTGTTGCTTTTTTTATCCTTTTGCTCCTAAAAATAACAATCAACAGAGAGAAATTATAACTTTGCAAGCTAATGCACCATTTTACAGTGGACAGAGATGTAAAACGCCTCCCTTCAGTCACTCCCAATCAGTGTGATTTTTATGCACGCCATGACATGTGTGCAGTGCAGCGGATCACATTTCAAACGGCGTTATTTGCAAGGAAGACATAATGCAATATTGTGTTAGACCTGTGTACACTACATACGCAAACACAAACAGACATTGCTTGCATTTTGTTTTCCCCAGGCGGCATCACTGTTTCTGAAATGAAGAAGACAGCAAACATTTCCTGTTTGTTACATTGTAGGTATTATGCCGACTCTACTGGAGCAGACGCCTGAACGGCACAGAGAGGCTAAAAATTACACACTGCCGCAATCCTAATAAGTACTCAAGGCCTAATGAATATCTCTCGTATTATTAAGATCTGAGTATTGTAATCAGTCTGGAAAAATATGCTCAAAAATGTAACATTCTTTTAATCTAGATCAGCACTGTTGTGGAATAACAACAGGTCGCAGCACCATTGTTATCTGAGTGACTTGTATTTGACATTCACCTCAGATGGAGGTGGCAGGGAACGTATCAGCAAAACAAGGACCGTCGACCTTCGCCTTTTTTTGGCTGGACCACAACAAAGCTGCAGCAGGACTGAAGACTTTTGGTCACAGCCACTTACTACAAGGGCCCCACCTGGGTTTCACCTGTTCTATAAAGTTAGGGATGCATGACAAAAAGTTGTGGTGATAAATTATCAGGCTGATAATTACAAATTTATTATGTATTACTGCAATAATGATAATGAAATTCTAGTCGATTATAGGTTTTTAGCATTTGGTTCATCGAAAGCCTTTATTTTTGTATTGAGCATTTAATACATTGACATGTCTGATTTGACAGATTATATCAAAGCATTTAAAGGTAACATTTTAGCACCAAATACAGAAAAATTCCTCGTAACGCCACATAACTTTGTTAGTGTGGCTCAAAAATATGGTTAAATCTGCCTCCAATCGTTTAACCAAGATGTAATTGATTGGATCGCAAACAAAAAACAACGTTTGTAGTGTGCAGGTCCCATATGTTTCAAGCAGTTGGGGTTCCTGGTTTCCCAGCGGTCATGTCATGTCATGTTAACATCCAGTAAGCTGTTACTCACGTGCAGTTTGAACTAGACAACCCTTTACAGACAGAACTGATTTGTTCTATAGAGGAGCTGTAGTGTTACTGGGGCTAAAATGTTACATATAGCACTTTCAATTTGAATTCACGGGCAAAACCCTCCATCAAAGCCCAAGTATGAAGTTTTTCAATGTAAGAAAAAAATAGAAAAGCATTTTAAAAGTCAGATTTTTTTATTTTTTATTTTTAGTAGTGATGTTTGTTTGTCTTGGTTGGTCAAAGCTATGGAACATTCAAACATCCACAATATCTTCGCCTCTCTTACCCGCAGCTGTGCATAAACTTCAGGTTATGATTAAACTTCTTTTTTTTTTAATAAAAAAAATATGTAATTATTGGTTATCTTATCAGTATCGGCAATGAGAAGCAGGTCTGTTATTGATAACGGCTGAAAAAAAAATCTCTAGTAAAAGTTGAGCTGAGATCAGAAACCGAAAACAGCTTTTTCTTCACCGAGTTAAAACAGTCCGTGGAATGAACCCGCACTTGTAGAACCTGGAGTTACGGTACACTGACGTTCTGCTTTATATGGGCCAGGATGTGGTCGATACCCGGCTGGACGGAACCCACAACAATAAACACACCCACTTTACATGAAATTAATAACCGGTTCACACTTAATGCGTCACAGTGCTGTGGCGCATCATCGTACATCGCATGAGTCATGTATCACGACACAGAGGGTTCATGATATTATAGAGGAGACGATGGTTACTGTAACAGTCCAGCAAAGAGCAGAGCATGAGAGAAAACAGCTCCGTATGTGCCCAGAGGCACGAGGAGGACGATCACAATAACAATCACTCTGACAACACTCCATACAGAGCGAGTCATAAAAAAGCAGAGACATCCGCAGACAGAAGCAAGTGAAGGAGCAGGGGCCCTTAATGGATAATTACAAGAGTTATAATTAGACTAAGTTCGCTTTCAAGTCAAATATATGAGGATTTGAGTGGAAATTACTGTTCTTGTATCTGCATCTGTAACTTTTTTTGACTCAAACAGAGTTCAGCAATGTCATGTGATCTACTGCATCAAGAACAATAAAAACCAATACAGACAATTGCAGATGAACATTTCACATCCAGGAATTTACATTATAGACACTGATCATGTGAGGTCCAGCCCGCCTGGGTTTCAACCTAATTTTGTTGTCTTTTATGTTTGCAAGAGTGAGTTCCCAGCCAATCAAGTGCTGCAGGCAAAGAGTGACTGAGACCCCAAAAACTCAGGTGTCTCAAAGCCTGCAGGTTCAGTGCATGTCATTTGTTCAAGGGTTATTTGATTCGTTACAAATTCGTGTATCCATTGGACGTAGCCTGACTTCCGTATGACCCTGCTTCTCTCATCCTGGCCAATCACGCCTACTTCTACAGGACAGAAACTGATACTGAAATAATATGAACAAAGTAAAGACGATACAATGGCGCAGAAACCAGGACCAAAATCACTTCAGAAGAAGTTTAGAAACAACATCATGTTTGAGGACAGAATAAACTGCTGCACTGCCTCCGCTGACTGGGATTCATGGTGCGTAGAACTTAATTAAGAAATGTTCATAATAATAGTAACAGGCCCGCTCAGTTTTTTCCCCAGGAACCCCAAACAGGTTAATCTGCTCACATTAGCTTGCGCCACCATCTGCAGATTCTATAATGAGGTTACAGAATTGTTACAAACTCTTCCATGTTAATTAGGGGACTAACCTGCGTAACACTAAAAAGAAGAGCGGACAGCATTTGGTATGGCGCCACATCATCTTTTGGGACTTTGGGGGTTCTGTAATTTAGAAAGAACGAGATGTCGTGTCAATAAAGTGTCAAAATTCATATCCCTCAGCAAAACAGATCACAGTGGATTGACCTGCAGGGACGCTGGCTGTAGGGTAATACAGGGTGGTTTCCGGTTGCATTTGCACAGGCGGTAATATACATGCACACATGTACGCGCTGCATTCACCTGGGGGGGACATGTTGACGGGAGCTGACTGTTGATTGAGGGGCTGTCCCTCTCTGCCATTAGAGATTTATGACTGAGAGGATTTGTGTCCAGTTCAACATATCTTGCTGATAGACAGCCTTGTAGATTTCCTCAGAGTGGATTTATGTTCTATGGGCGCCAGCGCTGTTATGGTGCTGCTCTGCACAGCACATATCCCCATTTTACACTTTACTGGAACTCTACATGTCCACACGGCTGTGTCGTCCTGCTCTGAGTGGCTCTCAACCTCCAGCCATTTACCAGAAATGTAATTATTTATGCTCCGGCGTAGAGAAAAGGTTTTTATAAGGAGTCTCACATTTTATCTAATTTTCCCCCCTGTCTCTGAAGATGGGCGATAATGGTGTAGAATTTCTTGCGACACCATATATGGAATATTATTTTACTACATTATTTTAAAGTCAGAGTGATTTATGGGGCCCAGACTCAATACGTGATGATCGTAATTAATCTGAACCGTCGTGAGAGGAAAAGGCCAACCACTGATCTGTACACGGCATATGGCTGTGGGATCTTATTCTCCCTGCACCAAATTTTACTTCTTTCACCTGAATCAGCACATTTCGCTTCCCTGTGCGAGGATGCTCTGCCAGAATCAAGTCATTCGTCTGTAACACATATCTGTGCATCCACACGGTTGAAAAGGTGTGGTCCGCAAAACAAAAACTCAATTTGTTCTGTCAATCTGTAGAAGAAAAAAGCACCCTCTGGTTTAAATTTGAAAGCAAAAAAACGTTGTGCATCGCTCCTGGTTGTGGACATTGTTTGGCGGGAAACAGGCAGAACCATATTTTTAGCTTGCATGCCCCAGACGGAGGGACAGGCTCATGTGTTGACCTCCTCATACGGAGCACATTTGCAGAAATAAAACTCATCTGAGCCTGAGACTGGCAGACAAAGGAGACACTAGTAGCTGGAGAGCTGGAAAGACAGAGAAAATTCTGAGTAATATTGATCTTAGTTAATTAGATTCCTATCTAGTCTCTGGGGACTGGTGTTCCGGCAACACATTTTAGAGTGAAGAAAGTGGCTGAGAGATATACCAGTATATGAACTCAGTTAATTTAATTTCAAAGCCCCGAGTACAAAATGTGATTTGATTATTGAGAATATTTTTCATGTCTAATTACAATTTCTCTTTTCTCCCCTAAAGTTTATCTAAACTTTTTCTTTTTTTTTTCTGTGAATCCTAATGAATCTCAGTCCTTGTTTAGAACTAATGACCAAGTGTTTATCTTTCACCCCACCACCACCAAATCCCTCACCATACAGTTCAGTAATTCAATATGTAGTGCAGAAAAATTAGATTTGAAATTGAATGCTGATATTGTTAGTTTCTCCACACATTTAAACTAAATGAATTTGCACATTGAATCACTAGTTAGGAGGTATTTTATTTCACTTTACCTCACGTTGACGTCTGTGCAATAAAAGATGATATTATAAAGGTAAGTCCAATTACAGCTCCTTGTCAATGCATTTAGTATGAAGTCAGCAGGTTCTGTTCAATTAAACAAAAAGGCATAATATGTTTTCAGTCTGCTCAGTGGATTGCAGAGGTGTGGTTTCACTGTGTCCTGATCATGTGCAGGGTCTGTGCTCTGGGCCTTCCTGTGGGTGTGTGTGTGTGTGTGTGTGTGTGTGTGTGTGTGTGTGTGTGTGTGTGTGTGTGATGGCAGAGGGGGAGGGGTCATGTTGGGAAGCAGCGGCCTGACGTCCTGGGGCCACACACCAGGTCACCGGCTTTCATGGCTGATCTGTTTGTCATAATGGCTTTTAAAAGGTCACGTGTTGATTAAAATGACTGATCGTTAAAAGCATCCGTTGGTAACGCGCGCTCACGCACACACTCGTACACACACGTATGTCCAACGGTGTATGGTGCCATTTGTTATGGATGGATGCAGGGAGGGCCACAGATACATGAATTAGTGGAGTAGGTCAAGCAAATATATGAAAAGTTCCACACTCTGCTGAAATATCGTCACATTTTTCTTGTGTCACTTTGTGCAGCGAGTGTGCATGCGGGGGATTTTTTAGTAATATGGTAAAAAGCAGAGACACAGCACAAGCGGAGAAAGAGGGACTTGCAGCATTAGCGCCTGCTGAAAAGGATTATTCATGTATTCTCCTCACACTTGTCATCATTTATCTCACACATTATTTTTTGCACTGCTCTGGCCCTCTCCTGCTTGATTTGGACTTTGCTGCATGGCGGTTGCTCTTTGTGAGTGGCTGGCCGTGTGGGGATGTACCTGTGTCTCACTTAGACCTGCCACCCCCACCCCCTCCAGAGCGGCTCCCCCCCCCCACGCAAC
>JAQQZW010000009.1:1766441-1776593 GCA_029814745.1 Zanclus cornutus | reverse complement strand
ATCGCAAAGGTAAGAGAAGTGTTTACAGACTTCAGTGAATCAATGAACACAACACTTGCGGTATTAAAAAGAACGAAGTAAAATGCACTAAACTAAAGTTTTATAGTCAACATAACTTTCTCTCTTTATTTTTTAGTTTAACTCAGATTTAAACAGTGTGCTGTTTCTGTCCACACTGAGCTGCTTGTTGCTACCTGTTTTTTATTTTTGGGGGAAAGTGTTTTAATATTTGTCCAAGTAAAACACAGTGTTGATTAATTATATGTTTTGTGTGTGTGTGTGTGTGTGTATCACAGAGTGATGTGGACACAGCTACCCAATCAGGATTGTCTGTTGATAACCAAGCAGAGGTATTGGCACATTTTACTTGGATAAGCACAATGACTGTACTTGATACTTGTTTTAGCTGAGTGCTCAACAGTAGAAAATTTCCCTCAAAAAATGTAGTGGAGTAAAAACATAAAATAGCATACAGCAGTATGAAATGGACAGCATAAGTACCTGGAAATTGTACTTAAATTACTGGCAGTACTTGAGTAAATGTACTTAATTACTGTTGACTGAAATCACATCAGTTCAAAACACCCACAAGTGCTCAGAATAGGACACATACTGTATAAAACAGTTATTTCAGGAGCTGTATTTAGGTTAAATCAGTATTTTGTTAGATCAGTTTGTGATACAAATTATGACAATGGATATTCGAGGTGTCACAGCTTATGTGTGATTATAGAGAACCGTGGCTGTCTCTCAGTTTAGACTCTGCTGGTGAGGTGCCACAGAAACAGAAAGGCTTTTTCTGTGTTTTGTTGTAAATTTTGCGCACAAAAGAAGATTGCTTTGGCTTCCTTTTATCAACACTTTTGTTTACTTAGGATGTGCCAAATGCAGGATTTAGTGTCACATTTGTCTGAGTGTCTGGCACTTTCACTGAGCTCATACTTCAGCAGCTCTTATTATCAGCCATTTTGAAGCTGTTACTCATTTTGCCAGTCATTTAGTTATTTTTGAGACGTTGTCATTTTCATGTTGAGGTACACTCTGTCTACACGAGGCTTTGATCTTATTTTGTACAAACAGATTTAGGAAACAAAGAAGAAGCACTGAAGGTTTCTTTAGCGCCGTGGTGTTTGTAAATATTAAATGAGAAAAGAAACATTATTACATTTAACAAAAGTAGACGTTCTCGAAGGAAAACAAGGCCAAACAGAATAAAACATTATCGCCCCGTCTGAGCTTTTTGAAATATGAAACAAAAAGTTAACTAATAAACAACAAGATTTTAAAAAACATCCCTTTGACTTAAAACAGAGAGCGATCAGTTAATAGAGTATATCGGTGCCCACCTCCAGTTAATGTGTGGCGCTTTAGAAATGATCCAATATGGCTGATGCATCAGCTCTGCCTCCCCATTGTCTTCCACCCTCAACAGCTCCCTCCCTCCCTCCTCCACCCCCCATAATGCAATGCAGCTTTTGTTCACTCATTCTTTTAACCGTTTCTTTGGCTGCGACTTGTCACGGCGGGACAAATTAAGGAAGCGGTAATAGGGTTATGTCAAGTAGACGGAGGTGCTGGCTCTGTGTGGATGCCTCCCTCCCTCTGTCTCCATGAAAGGTTACTGCGCTTGCTGGGTTTTGTCTCCCCCGCTGTAATGAGAAAGGCAACAGACGAGCCTCTATCAGTCCTGCAACACCTACTGACAGATAGCATTTAGAGACTGGAGAAAAAGAAGCATTAGGGAAAGAGCGAGTGAACGTCACAGGAAGTAATACAGCAACATGAGCACGACTGATCACAACGGACACGCATGACCAGGAGAAACAATCCATCTCGCCAATGGTGCTGTGCTTACCTATTACACCTTCATGTGTATATATGTATGTTTGTAATTTTCCCTCTCACGGATATGAGCCTCGCAGAGTTTGACACTTTAACATTTTCCATTGGAACCATCGATATTATGCCCTCAACAGGGTAGCATTAAAACCAGACATCTTTTAAAATATTGAGCAGGGATCGCAGCATTTTAGTTCAGTATGATATTACATTCATGACTTCCACTCCAGAGATATTACGCTCACATTTCTTCCACCTCCTTTGGGCAGAATTTCTTAAACCCTTTCTCTTCGAGCCGACATCGTTCCAGGGCAGATGTCCGTGGAAAATCTCTATCAGTGCAAGAGTCCCCGTAGCTACGTTTTGATGGCGGTGGAATGGAAAGAATGCAGGAGGTGGCGGGGTTGTTGTTGTGTGCTGCTGGTGATGTGGTCAAAGGGCAGAGTTGGATCTTAGGTAACAACAGCAGACGCTCCGGGCACTTCATGCTACACAGGAGGGTTTTATAGCCTGGCAGGTGTCTACAAAAAAAAAAAACACATCTACAGCCAGAGACACACCGAGAGAGAGATACAAACACCCAAGCGCTGAGGGAAACACATTGGGACTGGGACACATTCACACACCCACACAAACTTTATATTTAGAGCTTCTATTTCTCAAAAAACACAGGGCTTACCGAACAGGCATTGTAACAAAAAAAGACACGGCTAGAAAAAAATAATATGCTTCATAAAACATTCAACAGTCAGATTTATGAAAAGGCCTTTTGGAACAAATGGTATTTTAGAAGCGATTCAAAGAAAGGCATTGATTTAGCCACTGCGACGACCACAGCCTCCAGGCTCCGATGGGAAAGCTGGGTCACTTTTAGTCTTTAGCGTCAACTTTGACGGCTGTGCTTGCAAAAAAATCATTAAGCTCAAATGGGGTTGAAAGGTTAGAGATGAAGCTGGGGGCAAGACCTCGATGAGCCGATAAACTTTCATAAAATGATTGAAATTAGTTTGTAAATACTCGCCCAATGTATGGATGCCATGATTGTTGGAATCTGGATCTTTTTTTAAAAAAAATCCTGATTAATATTCTTAAATATTTTGCATTTTCCAGTGCTCTTCCACTTCAAGATGGTTTGCCTGGTATCTTAACATCTTTGAGCTTTTATTTCAGATATGAGGTCAGATTTGCTGGGTTGTTTGATGTGGTGTTACTTTTAGAGTTTTTGGTTATTTCAGATGTTTTAAGGAGTGAAAAACTAGCCCTGAAACCATGGATTGTTTTCATCATCAATTTAAATGATTGATTCAGTTTATTCTGTAAAATGTGAAAAGAATACAGACTCACGGGAAGCAATTAGTTAGCAGAGCCTTCAAGTTGCTTGTTTAGTACGAATGACCCAAAAAAAAAAAAAAAGTTATGATGCTGGAAACAAAGAATTTTTGGCACTTTTGTGCAACAAACGGCAATGAATAAATATGTTGACTGTAACCACCAACATATTTAACGTCTTTAGTTAAAGGTCCAGTGTGTAGGATTTAGTGGCATATAGCAGTGAGGTTGCACGTTGCAACCATCTGAGTATCCCTCCGCTTACCCTCCCCTTTCATGCATGTATGAGAACCTACAGTGGCTGCGATACTCACGAAAACAGGAACAGGCCTCTTTAGAGCCAGTGTTTGGCAGGCTCAGTTCAAGAGGACCAGCTCTATCTCTGCAGATATAAAGGGCTCATTGCTAAGATAATTACAACAATGTTTCTTATTTTCAGGTTATTATACACCAATAAAAACATAATTATGAATATTGGCTTCAACTTCTGACATATTCTGACAATAGATACCCCTAAATCTTACTAAATGGACTTCATATTTACTCCTCTTATGACAGGAAGTAGTGTGGTTTATGGGAAATGTGGTTTTAATTTGGAAAAACATGAACACAAACAGCTTGAATTCAAGGCTACCAATCATCCAAAATGATCCCATTCATTGATTTTTAAATACACTACAGCATGACTCCAAAAACACCAATAATGTTTTAAAATCTAACAAATACACATTTAATATACAGTTGTTAAAGTGTTTCAGATGCAGATAGTCGTGGTTTATTCACACATTTTTTGACACCTCTTGGCCTGGCTGACGCTACATTCTGATATGATATGTGTGTGCTGGAGGCCGATGTAGCTCTGTGCGTCTGGCAATATTGATGTACTATTTCTCACTCGCCGCTGCTAAATATGAGAGCATGGTAGCTGCAGTGTGAACCCCTGACCCCTTTGGGAGACACAACAGATATCTGAGTTGTGGGAAATAGGTCTCTGGTTCCCCAACTGCCTGTTTAGAGTAATGGTCAAAGGTATGTCTGCTGGAAGGGGACATTACTGGGCATGACCAATCTGCTCCCAAATGGAATACACTTTATGTCACCTCACCAATCTATGTAATTGACTTCGCTTTGGGCTGCAGCCATTATGGTTAAGGTTTTTTTTTTTTTAACAGAACGTCAATGAAACCTGAAATGCACAAGGATGGTAGATTTTCAGAATGATTGCTTTGGATAGATATGAATTATGGGACATTTTGGCTATAAGGAACACCTGATATGTGTAATGTGCTTGTCAAGCATGTCCTGTATCTTCTCACTCATGAGTCCAAAGCACCGCTGGTTTTCAACACTGCCAGGTAGTATCCACTCTAGCTGTTGAAATGGGGACAGACTTAGGCCCAGAACAACAGGTGAATGCAATTGAGAATGTGGCAGAAGAGAACGCAGCAATGCTCTCGACCCTTACGATTGGATTTGAGAACACTGGCCTAACTTATTGATTGGTAACTTAGTATGATTACAGCAGTGGTTGGTTGCGTGTGTATGTGTTGTACTTCTGGCTTTTTAAAATAGACAAAAGCAAAGCTGTATGGCAGGAAACACACCTACGAGCAGACAGTTGATGATTGATTTGAACTTGAATGTAGAGGCAAGTCTAAAAAAAAGAATTTGGTTTAAGTTACAGTAGCATGTACAGCGAAATTGCAGCTACCCATGATCTGCACCGACATGTCTAAAGAGTACTTTAATACTTAGGAATGGCCAACACCACTAAATTCTTCTGTCATGGTATATGAAATATCAACAGCATGTGTCATGAAATACAAAATTTTATGGAAATTCAATTGAGAATCAGTTTATACATGAAATAACCTGATGAAGATGTATGTTTTTGGCTAATCCTGTCAAATAAATACCCAGAAAATCAACTGTGGTTTACTGCACAGTATGTCTATGGTTTGGATGTGGGTGGGTGGGTCCTCTAATGTAGACATTCATTTGCAAATATTCTTTGAACCCAGTATTGCTATTAATCTGTTAAGATTTGCAACCTTACCTGAATTGATCTTGTACTGTACAAGCAGGGATACTGAAGGGAGAACTTTCTTGTCATCAAGGCTAAAGAAAAAAATTTGACAACTGGCAAATTTTTGTAATCCCACGGCAGTCAATCATTCATTCATTCATTCCTTTAAATAAGCCTCAAAAATCACTGAAGTTTCCCTTATTTGCATTGATGTCGAGATACAAAGTAAAACTATTCTAGCATTCTAGACCAAATCGCATTTGCCAATTGCTCTTTTACCTCTCAGTTCATTTTCGATTTCCATGGGGCATTATCGATGGGCGCTGACCAAAATGCCTCTAGATGCGATTGGATGAACCTAAAACCAATCAGTGCAACGAAACGTGACCTCAAACCAATCAATCCACATGTAAGCATGCCCCTCCTCAGTCGCTGTTGTCCATTGTTTTTTTCTGATAAAGGATTTTTTTAAGTACTTTGGGCAAGTCCCCAAATTATGTTACAACACTCAGAAATGCTCTTTACAAAGGAGATCTAACATCCCCATAAGTGTTGAGCAGTCGTTAAAAAAAAAAAAAAGTCACATGCATTCGTAAATAATGAATGTGACCATAAACCAACACCAACAACAGGAGGCTGATGGGCCTACCAAAATTAACAAAGGGACGGGAAACCACCCAGAGCCACGATAGGTTGTAGGATCTGGGTTCCTCTCTTTAAGTTAAGTCAACATTAGAACTAAACCTAACAGAAATGAAGCCACCAAAGCAGGACTAGCGGATATATCAAAAATCAAGGAACCAAAAAAAAATGAAAAATCTAAATCAAGCCAGTCACAAACGCAAACTCCTGCCGCCGAGGCCGAAAGATTGAGAGAGAAAGAGCCAAGGGTACTGCTTCCTCTTAATTAGTTTTCCATCAAATCAGACCAGACCAGATACACCTGAGGGAAGAACACAAGGCTTCATGAGAGTCAAATTCATATGAACATCGTAACCAGCAGGGGGAGCATGTAACAGGGTAGTTACTGAGGCCTTAGGGATAAAGGATGACATATGACAGATTGTAAGGCCCCAGAGACAAACTTAATTTTAAATACCAACAGAGGTATTCATAAAGAATAGCTCTACAAATGTGTCCTTTTGTCTCTCTTATATTGCTTTCCTGCCTGCTATTAAGCTCATTTCTAACTAACCACTCCAGCCCTGGAGGACAAAATGGGTGAATGCGTATTTTTGCTGGCTGACACATTAGCCTCTGCATGTACATTCAGTAGTCACACGCTTACATGCGCCATGTGACATCATCCCCAAGAGCAACTCTTGCCGCCACTGAATTTTTCATCATTGATCTGATGTGATTTCCATGCTTGGCCGTCCCTCTGCCTTGTCAGCTCTCTCTCCATCATTGCCTCTCTTGGCCTAGAGGGCTAACAGGGCGTGAGCCATCAACCCCGTTTGTTGTCTCCTACCATGCCTCAACAAAACCCTTCCCTGTCTTCCACCAACCAACTAGGACTCTCACACATCCTTTGGCCTCAATGCTTCATAGCGACAAGCAAACCAGACCTTTGGATAAGAGGGTGGTAAAACGCTCAATGTATTGACATGACTGTCCGCTGCCATAAAGCTCCATCAACCCCCCCACCCCCACCCCCACCCCCACCCTTCCTCGTCAAAGCAGCAGAAGGAGCAGTGTGAGTCTGTGTGTTTTATGTGTAGGCGGTGTGGTGTGGAGGGTTGATGTATGACGGTGTGGCAGGCAGAGTCAGTACCCCTCAGTTTCTGCTCTGCCTCCTCCGATGGAAGCTTTTGAAACGTCCTAATACCTGGCCGTAGCTCGGTGACCGATGGCCAGAGCTAACTTGCTGATCGTAGCACCGGGTGCATTAGTTTGCCATAAAGACGCGGTGATTTTGAGACGCGGCAGGCGAAAACACATGAGGATGAATGACACCATATAAAAGCCAAGCTCTGTTTCAAAATCCATTAGAGAAGCAAGTGCCTCAGCTCCAAACGCAGCAAAAGCCCAGGGCCCCCACATCCTATCCCAGCGTCCAATTGAGGCATGGATCGCAGATCACTCTTGCAGTTCCTCCCTTAACTGTCCATTTAATCAGAATTTTTAATCAATGCATTAGTACATGACAGCTTTGAGGGGAGAAAAAGCATACTTCACTCGGTGCCAGATATTGGCATCCAAAGATAGGTGGGAGATGAATGCACCTCATTTGGTGCTGCGATTGAACAAGTGCTTTTTTTTTCTCATGGATTTTATGAGTGCAGACATGTGATTGTGTGTGCATTTTTCACCGTATGTCTATGTGCTTCCATGAAAGCATCACCCCCAACCCCCCATGGCACTGCCTCGTAATTACTCAGATCTGCGCTCAAAGTGAAGAAATAATGAACGAGAGCTTTAATTATGCCTCCAGACAAAGGATCCCTGATGCCTCCACAACACTGCTGGCACGCTGAGATGGGTGAGGGCATGTTAAACAGGAACCCTCTCCTCTGGGTGCAGAGAGCTGGTCAGCCTTGAATACAGACCGAGCCTGCAACCTGACATGATGCCGGAGAACGCAGGTATTGGCGAGGAGGAGGGCAGTCTGTAGAATTAACTCTCCGATTTAAAAAAAGAAGAAGAAAAAGATGAGCTACATAGGTTTGTTATCTCTAACAGATATGACACAACCTTTAATTAGTGGGGATCCCTGAAGCTCTGGGCCTGAGATATAATCAGTGGACCTTTAGCGAGAGCACAACCCTCCCCTCTCTGGGTACCCCCGGGGCGGGCTGATTGAGGCGTCCTCGTGCCCCCTCTTCTACAGCGGGGTTGGCTGGCACTCTGGAGATGCCAGATAATGAGGAAGCCTGTCAGAGGGGCACTTCAAGGGTGCCCCTCCAAAGGCCTCGCTGCTTCTCAAAAAATCCACCAGCACCAAACACTACTGCTTTGTTTTCTTCAGAGTGCGTCTCCCGAGGTCTTGGTTCTGTGTCCAGTGGGGTGGGGGGGCGGGTGGAAGGGGAACCTAACTGCTCCCCTTAAGACTCACTTCTATTACTCGACTTATCACATCAGTGGCTCAGATGGGCTAATTATTCCCTACACTGTGACTAATGAAGAATGAGACAGAGTTCCAAATTTACTTTCATACATATTTACAAAGTTTGTGTCCGTGCATAATATTGCATAATCCCCATTCTGACATATTTGTTTTATTTGAACTCTGGTGGTCCTCCTGATGGGGGAGCTGTGTCCATAGTGAAGTGAAGTAGTAGTATATTACTCACCTACTATATCATGTTGAGGTGCTTGTTTTAAATTATGTCTCATTTCTGCTGCGTCCTTCTGCTATTCCATAACATTTCAAAGGGAAATATTGTACTTTACATAAATCTGACAACTGAAGTTATTAAGTAATTGAAACCAGGGCTGAAAATAAAAGTGAGGTCTTGTCGTCAGTATTTTTCAGGGAATCTAGAAAGTTTAGCTAACTGGGAGTACTTTACATCCCAATATTAGAAATGAACACACGAGTATTTTATAGAATGATTTCAGTGACTTTAGACTCTGCATATTTACATTTCTATACTTTTAGGCAATAAGTTAATTTAAAAACTGATATATTATGTATTTCCCCACCAGAAGGTTATTCCTGACAGTGTGGAGAGGACTTTTGAAACAGGCTTTGAGAAGTAAAACTCTGAAAATTTAATTAAACAGTAAATAAAACATAACAAATGCAAATTATTTAAACATTGTAAAGACTTAATATTAAAACAAATTAACGATAATAAAAAGATAAAAAAATGATAACAGAGAACAATCATGTTTGTTCAAACAGTAAAATTCTTTTTGGACTTTACGTACAAAACATGATCATTTTACAAATTGTCATATTTATAGGATAAAAACCCATCATATGTTTAATATATACAGTAGTTAAAAATAAGCCTCATCTCAACCAGTTACAACATTAAGGTCCTGATAACACTCTGCTGCTCTGCTCTACATAATTTGTATTTTACTTGTAATACGTAACTCCACATTGCTTATAAGATTTAACACACTTTCACCAAAGAGATGGTGTGAATGCTGGACCTCTGCTTTCATGGCTCACTTTACACTGTGTTATTGCTACACTTACTTAAGTAAAGGATCTGAATACTTCTTCCTCCACCGTCAGAGTGATGGGAGTTAAGGGAAGTAAACAGTCATTTCTTATGAAGATTAGTGCAAGTGCGCTGTATTGATCAGCGGTCATACGATAAACAGTGGAGAACAGGAACGCAACGCCAATCGTTTGGGCCCCATTAGTCGCCGCTTGTTTGCCTTTGATTATTGCTGACTGAGCTCCCAGTGCATGTGATGGCTTTTTACTGCAGAACTGCTGCTTTCAACCTTTTTTGAGGAGCACATTAAAATAACACAGGCTCGAAAGACAAGGCACTCCGTATCTTCTGTCACGCCAAAGCTGTGTCTCATATGCACAGGCGGATGTGCTACTGGATGTTTTTGAGAGGAGATTAAAACGGGATTTAAAAGCTTGTAATGCTTCAAATCAGCTGAATCTCAGAGTAGGAGCTCAACACAAACATGTACACACCTGCACAAATCCACACACATGCAGACATGCAGACTCAATGAGAATCAAACACATTTAAGCCCTGCCTCTGAGGGTAATTCCTGTTCAATAGCAGGCCAGCAACACGGGCTCCGAAGACAGACGTGACAGAGTCGACAGTGACAGTGATGATGATGGTGATTGTGGTAATAATGATTATGCTGATTATTACGGGGCTGCCACAGTGATGTGGTGATTGCGCCGCAAGGAAGAAATAGAGGAAGACAAAGGGCGACAGTGACAAAAATGATGATGAGGATGATAATGATTAAGATCTTTTTTTTTTCTTTTGGTGATCAACTGTGAGCCGTTCGCAGCGGTTGTTGATCTT
>JAQQZW010000009.1:1619359-1632306 GCA_029814745.1 Zanclus cornutus | reverse complement strand
CAGATAAATTATAAACTGAGGACCAAATTTGGCATTGTTTCAATTTCTCTTGTTTTATGCATTTAGAACAAATGATAAAACTAAAATCAGATAGGTTAAAAGGGATAGCAAGACATGTGGCTTTGTTAATGATGATGATGATGATGATATGAGTATGGTTTAAGAGAGCCAGCACTCATCAAATGATGGGTCAGGACCTGCAGTAGAGGGTCAGAGATAAATGCTGGGTTGCAGATATATCCACGATTTTGGCTCCAGATATTGTTTTGTTTATTGGAGATGAGTCACAAGATACTTTGGATGAATCACATTAAGACCAGCAGAGGGAAGCTTTGGATGCACTACAGCTCAAAGGGAAACTAAATAAACAAAATACTTTTATTACTACTACTTGCGAATACTTGACATTGCCTCGGATCTGTGGACACACGCCAACTATGTCAAACTGGGTATTTTTGGATGCAGAATTTTTTTGGCTTGTCCCCTCTTTACTCACGCTGCACTCAGGATGCTGATGAATGTACAGATTAGTTAAATGGCCGTGGATTTGAAGAGATTAGCACTGCTGTATTTTTTTAATAAGATCTTAGATAAACATATTAATCCAAGTGAAAGCCAAAAGAGACGTGACCGTTGTAATTATGTGGTGATAAATGAGTCCTCAATCTTTATAATAGTAAAGGTCACATTACTCTAATTATTATTATTTTTATTGAACCTAGAGGTATCACACAAATATCTGTCAAGCTCAGACAGCATTGATCCCGATTAAGGGGTCACGTACCCTGAGCTGCAAATTTATTGGCTACGGTGATTTAATTCAAAACTATGCAATAGTTGTACAATAAATCCCACGTTAATGAAGCTTATCAAATTCTGAAGACGGATGGATGGATTAACTTTAGCACACTGTGTCTGCTAAACTGCAAAGTCTGTAAAAACACTGCATGAACACTAACATGAAAACATCATATCATTACTTTACTTTTCCAAAGAAAAATACCCACAACAGATCAACAAGATGTTAATAGTGACACACAAACCACTTCTGCTCAGATTTTTTAGCGCACAATCTGTTTTTTGTCAAGTTCAATGTACTTTACAGTTTGTCCTAAAAACAAACATGCAGCAAAACACTCAGACTTAGTGTCAAGTCAGTCTGAGAGATGACAGTAAGTCCTCCAAACAAACTGACAAAAGACGAAAACAGCCCCTAAAACGATACCTCAATCAGCAGGTTGACAACATTACGAATCATTAATCATAAAAATGGTTAAAGGACAGGCTGACATTTTTTTCAGTATGTACAATCAAACAAAGATTTTGTTCACTGCAGTGGTTTTGCCTGTCTACGCTGGCCCAAAAGACAACCCCTCTTATAGAAATTCTAATGTAAGTGATGGAGACAAAATCCACAGTCCTTTAATTAACATAAAATTCCCTCTTTGTGTCACTGTCTCTCTTCCATGGGAAAGCAAGCAAGCAAGCACTGTTCAGTGAAGCTAAAGAAGGAATTTTTGTACCAAAGACATCAACTTTGGAAAATTCCAATTTAATTTCGGTAACTCAGCATGACTTGAAGACTCATATTAGCTTCAGCTGACCTTCACAATGCATATTTACACAAAACCAGGAAAGTGGATTTCATCCCCCGTCACTTACACTGAAATCAATTTAGAAAATGATCTCTTTGTGGCTTGTATGGGCAGAAGAAACCATTACAGCAACCAATAATCCTTGCAATGTACATATGAGTATGTTAAGAACCATATCAAGATGCTTTTGAAAAAAATTTGAACCTATTCTTCGTTATCCTTTTGTTAGGTTTTGGCACAAAAACAGTTGGTAATGGTAAGAGAAAGACTTGGTTTGTTACTGTACGGTTAAAAGAAACCCATGTTGACTGGAAATAAGCAGTAGAGTCCTGTGTTAAGTTACAGTGCTTTGTCAACCCATTAATCCACATCGACAGTCTCTATCAAGTTTTGTGGTGGTACAACAAGACAAGAGTCACAATTCATGTGCGGTTAAACCTAAATATGAGGGGTTATTGATAAGTTAGCGGTTTGAGGTAGAGGAACATGAGTCACACAGCTCTTGTTACATGCAGGCGCAGTTCAACTTTTTAAGTGATTATTTAGTCTCAGGTTATCACTCAAGGAGGTCCACAGGGAAACGTAGGCAAAACTGGGGGAGGGTGCCCCTTCTTATAGCACGGTGAAGAAGTGAGAAGCTGAATTCAAACGTGGCAGAGAGAGATGGCTGCACAAAGGCTGATGATGACATGCATTCAATTTTCAATTACCTGAAAGAGAAATGTCACAAAAGTTATTAACTTCAGTGCTTCTGCATAATCACTGTAAGAGTAGAACTGAACATGCATGTAACAAGAGCTGTTGAACTCATTTTCTACCTTAGGCCATGAACGTATCAACCATTCATATCAACCATGTTGTATTCTAGGCATTAAAAACAAATGAGGCATATGGTTTTCTTAAGAGGCACAAACAACCATAAACATGAATGAAGGTGTTAAAAGAGTCGTGGAACATTTCAGTTCTCATGCCGAGCATTATGGTAAATATCGATACAGCATTATGTACGGTGATGCAGCAGATCCTCACTGGAGGACTCTGTTCTTTGCTCTAATTAGCTACTTCACTCATTTATATACTGAATAGGAACTCACTTCTCCAGTGACTTTGCTTTTGTCAATACAAAGCATCGTAGCTTAAGTGGATGGAAGATATAAGGCAGAGTGGAAGGTTTGTTTATGTAGAAGTCATATCATTTTTCATCTATTCCTATGGTTTACCAACAGAGGTGAATAAAGGTCATAGATTACTAAATGGCTCCTGGAACATGGTGTAATACCAGAAAGTGTCCTAGGAGGAGATGCTGTGGACTGTTTGGATGGTCAGCATTTTTACTAATAATGACACAGAGGAGGATGAGTTTATCAGCACGTGAGCCACAGACGCACCAGGCTGCAGATGCATGGATGCATGTATTGATCATGTAGCAAAAGACGGGACAGGTGCACATTGTTAAACAGCTGCAGCAGAGGCGTCATGCCCAGAATATAAAAGCCGTCATTAAACACTGTGCCGATGAGACCTCACTTCTCTGCTAGATGTATTTACCGCTGCGGCGCCACGTTAATGAGCTGGATCAGGAATCAGTTGGAGGACTTGACAGCTCAGCAGCAACTTGTCAATACATGGCATTTTTTTTTATTAAACTTCACTATGTGGTCAATATCAGAAAATGAAGTCCTGGAGAGTTTGAGTTTATAGGATACAATAAGATGAGAATGGAAAATGTATTGTTGGAAACTTGGTCGTTGCAGTGGCAATTATTGACACCGCAAAGAAATGAAACGGCATTGAAATAGAAATGCAGAAAAATGGAAATATAAATAAACTACTTACAGTTGACACAGTGTCAGAACGAATCAGCACAGTTAGAGTTTTTTGAGAGCAAAAGGATTTGCAGTACGAAATAAGAAAATAAATGAGAGGTAAATTATACTGTGAAGAAAAACCAATGTGTGAGATCACAATATACATAATACACCGAGCCGAGTGTGTGTTGGAACGCGCTCATATTCTCATCTCTGAGCTTGCCAAGGCCATACATATTGAGCAGGAAGTGTCAATGTGTGCAGAAAATTCTATTCACCTTATCAACAATATTCGACTTACAGAAGCAGATAACATATGAGCAGGCTAAACATGCAGATGTGGGTATTTGCATTATTACCTGTTCGGTTTATCAAAGCGTCCAGAAGTGAGCAGTGTGAAGGTAGACCGTAATAAAGCTCGAGGAAAGAAAATGACGTGATAGTATGATAAAGCCCCAGCGGTTATTTTGAATGCAGCATCTGTCTGCACTTCTTGAATGGCAGCTAATTCTGTAAAGAAACTGCTCCCACCATATGTCACCCACTAGAGGGGGATAAGCACATCTTAAATGTTTGTTAGTCAAAAAGGCTGAGGACAGAGAATACAAAGCCTGTCAGTGAGAGACTGCTGCTGTTTTGGTACAGGCTTTTCTTTGTTGTCTCACACGAAGTCTTATCAAATCTAATCTCACATTAGATTATTTTCACAACTTTCACATCAGCAGTGGAGCAGAAAATGGGAAAGTGGTTGTTCGGAGCTATTTTGAAGCAACTTCTGCAGTCACATCCCTTTTCTATGTTCCCTTGTACCACTGACTTTGGCAAAGGCCCGACAAGAGAGGTTGTAAGAAGAAGCTTCAGCTATTTAAATAATCTGCCACTGGGAGACAGGATTGTGCAGTGTGCGTGTACTTTGCATTAATCATGTTGCAGGGACAAATATCTGTTCAAACAGTCACATTAAAGGGACTAACCTCTCAAACTTCCCCACACAGTGCAGACTGAGAGTGATCCCTGAATATACCTGTGAACTCAGGCCAAAATCCCTACAAATAACTTGTGCACTTGTATGAGATCCTTTGTAATTCAAATTGAAAGACAAAAAGCTGGGCCTCACAACACCATCCAAGATTTAAGATGGGCTTTATTTTTTACGGTTAGGCTGTGGATTAGTTTAACGAAAGGGCAAGAGTTGGTCTAAGCATGCACTGGTTATAGGTTTGATTAAAGTAAGATTACAGGTAATGTGAGTCAATGCAATGTTCATATTGTATTTTATGTGTGTATGAGAGTCATTATTCCTGGAGATGTAAATGTGCACCTGTTAGTTTATAACAAAACAATCATATCTGAAGAATCGTAAGGTAAAGATTCACATCGCTCCTGAGAAATCTGACCAATGTGTGTTATTTTGTGCTGAACAAGCTAATTCAATATTTACACATACATTAATTATATTCACATATTTTAATGAAGCTTTACAGAGCCCCTGAAAGTAAAGAAGGAAAATTAAAGGTCTCTGGTTGCAATTAGTGAAACAAGTACTGATGCTTCTGTTGCACTCAAATCAACAAAAAGGCAGAAGACAAACTTGAAAATGTTTGTATACTTGTTGCAGATAAGATGGCAAAAAATGTAAAATTTAAAAAATCTCTAATCAGTAATATAGTCTGTTACCCTATCATGAACTATGTCTGGAATCAATATTATGTGACGTAATTATTAATTAATTAAATGTTAACAAAATAGCTTCCAAACTACATGTTTAGTGAGAATTACAGAATTAATTTAATTAAGTGTGATTACATTAAAATGGAGTATATCAGTAAGAAGCTTATATCAAATGAGTCATACCAGTATGTCTATATATAACATAAGGACAACAGTGTTTTTGGTACTTATTGATTCCTCTCACTCGGTCTCCAGCTACAGTATGACTCATGCAGAATCCAGTTTGTAACAGCGTCATGACGCAAACAGCAACCTGTCTCTTGCTCAAGGCTCAAACTACAGTATGCACCTTGTATCTGCCACAACCAGGCTTCAGAGCCAAATAGACTGTGTGTCGTGATAATTCAGGATGGATGTACCAAGTCATGCATCCTCCTTTTTTTAAATCTCTTCAACCAATGGATGTCCGCAGGGAATTTTCATCCCCAAAATTAGAGTACAGCCTTCAGCCCTTGTATACACAGGAATGTTTTTTGGAGGATTTAGCTCGAGCACAGATGAAAAGCCTCTTTCCTTTATGTATCCGTGCAGTTTACAGATTCAGCTGATTTTTTGAGTTTGAGGGGTAAGTCATCTGCAGAGCTACAGAGCCAATCTGCACCTTTTTATGGAAAAATCTACAGAAGGATCACAAATTGACCGAACTGATTACAAGAGGACAATTTTCATCAATTTTTTAAGATCATGAAAACAATACTCTTCATCAATGTGATTGCTCCTAAATTTTTTCACTGACATTGATTCAGAACATTGTACCTGTTTATGCATTATAAGTGTCTTTTTTCTCATTCTCGTGGATCTGCATTTTAACTGGATATTGTGTTACCTTTAAGTTTTTAAGTATTTGAAAGTTTTACTTGTATGCTTGCATTGTGTTTATTCTTGTTATTGTTACTGTTGTATTGTGTGCATTGTTTTTGCTGCCCTAATGGTCAGGTCACTCTGGAAAAAATGATTTTAATCTCAGAGAGGCTTTTATGGTTAAATAAAGGATATGATGATGATGATGATGCAATCAGCTGCGTCACAAAGCTTAGCCGACTACACTGTTCAGAATCTAAACATTAGATAAGGTATACTGGAGGCTACAGTTAGCCAAAGAGGCTGTCTGTTGTTATTTCCTTCCATCGGTATTAGAAGTCATGTTGACAACACAAAGCCTTGACACAAAGTTATTGATGACTCATTCCCTGTTTGGTTAAATTCTGTATCCAACACCTCGGAATTTGACCTTCATGTATCTGCCTCAGCTGTTTCCCAGCCTTGATTAAACACATGGAAGGTTAAAGCTTTTTAAGCATTTTGACCACGTATGTCGCTCCCGTCAAACACATTAACCCTAAACTGTTCCGCTGCTGTCGCAGCTCAAATACGGCTAATGTCATTGAAAGGAATGTGGCAGACGCCCTCTCACGGTGGGGACTAATCAATTTATAAGATGATTTATGAGGCAGTGCCTACCTGGGGAATCACATGTAGGACATAGCATGTACAGCTTCCCACGCACGTGTGAGGTCTTTTATTTGGATTTCATCATGTGACATGACTGGAAAAACAATTCCATGTTAAGTATTCCTGAGATCTACCAGCCAAGCGTCCCTGCCCTCCTGTTTGCAACGTTTTCTAAGAGGAGCTCACTGCTCAGTCCCAAACAGGAAGTAGAACATAGAGAGAACTGCGCCACGCAGCTACAGTGAGCCTCGTGCAGAACCCAAATCTCTTGATAAGTTTATACACTACAATCAAGCCTTAGGCCATGACGCCTGGCATGGATTACCAAAGGATTACAATATATTCACCCCACTGGGATTCCATCACATGGTGAATCAGATCTCTGTGACAGGGGACCAGTGTGCAGCACTCCCTCAGGGCCACAAACACTACTGTGACAGATTTGACAAAGAGCCTAAGTCTGTCTGACAGCTCAACACAAACTGCTGTCTGGCTACAATGTGAATGTTAAACTAATGCTACAGGGTTTGACATTACGGCACTCTGCCACGGTGTTTCTCCTACATTATCTTCCGGAGGGCGGAAAGCAAAGCAATTAGGGGTTTGGAAGAAATTAAGAGAGTTTGGCCAGGAGTTACTGGTTGCAATCCAGTCCATTAGTGATGCAAAGCTGCACAAAGAGCTTGGATTTTTTCAAAGACAAACTTGGGAATGAATTCCTTTGTAAATATTGACTTTGCTGTTTGAATAATTTAAATGTCGGTTTCCAAAACGAGAAACAAAAAACCTTTCCGAAAAGCTTACAAATCATAATAATGAGACTGCGGATGTCAATAATCAGCACAGCCAAAACCATGCATGCAGACTTTTGGCAGATTAAATTTGAACGCTGGGCCACAGAAAAAAATTAAGTAACAGCTTCAAAAGTAATGTCACGAGAGAAAAATTATAAATCCTCTTGTTCTCCATTTGTTGCATTAAACACTGGACACCATCTGTTGGGTTGGACCACAGAATACAACAGCAGCAGGGAGGCAGCTGCCACCCTAAGACGCAACAGCCTGGCCACAGTCTCATGCCGCACGCTGACACAATCTAAAAATACTTCTCTGGTATCCGTTAATGGGCTCTTACACTGTTTTAGTTATAGCAGGCAGACCAGCACACTGGGCAGAGATAAAGCTAAAAGGTCATTAATCAAAATAAGCCAACTCTAAACAAAAGGCAGTTTGAGGAGGCCCAGCAAACTGGGATTACTGAGTATTATGACAACATTTCAGAAAAAGACAGCAACTGGTCCTGTGTATCTAATATGTCAATCCTCTCTACTGACCCCTCCCTTTATCCTGACCCCTCCTCCAGGCAGTAGGTGACTGAGATGGGCGTTCGTGTAGGCAGCTTGAGCGACTCCCCGTGGTGGCCGCCGCCGCCGCTGCTGCTGCTGTTGTTCTGCACCGTGCCCTGCTGTTCAGGAAGGCCTTTCGGGATACCCATGCCCTCTGTGAACGTGGCGGTGGTGTTCAGTGGGTCGGCCTACCAGACAGAGATTAAGGGGCGGCTGAGCCGGGAAAATTTCATGGACCTGCCTCTGGAGGTGAACCCCATTACTGTGCTGGTCAACAACACCAACCCACGGGCACTTCTCACCCGCATATGTGACACTCTTTCCACCAACCGTGTCCATGGCGTGGTGTTTGAGGACAACGTTGGTTCGGAGGCCGTGGCACAGATCTTGGACTTCATTTCCACTCAGACAGCTGTGCCCATCGTGGGCATCAGTGGAGGCTCTGCTGTCGTCCTGCCATACAAGGTCAGTTGGGGAAGGGACCAGAAGAGGGTCAGGACCAGTAAAAAGTTGGCTGGGGTTTTACTTGTGGACTTGTGGACCCTTATTGTAGAATATAATGGGAAACTAATCAAAATATTGCAAGGCTACATATCAAGCATTCAGGCTGCACATAGGTCTTCATCAAAAGACTGAACACAGTAACTCAAGGAGACAGAGTTTGGAGAGCTGCACTCTGGGTAAAAAAAAGGCTGTTTGGATGTCTGAGGAGCCTGATTAAATCTTTAGGCAATTTCTTATTGATATCATTCCCAGTTAGCAACTCACATAAGATACTGCAGCTAAACAGAGAGCTGTATACAGTAACGAACACAAGAAATGACAAGATGAATACAGATTATCAGCCGTTAAATAGCAGCAGTAGAACTGCCATCAGCTACAGTCCACCACTGGGTTGTAAATCACATGTAATTTTCCCAATGTTATAGGTGAACTGACAGACTCTCAAATTCATAAGCTGAAAGGGGCAAGCCCATGACTTTTCATCATTTCTCACCACCATCCTGGTTCGTAACGGCTACAAATTCCAAGTTTTAGGAGACACAGGCAGGTTGGCTCAATGTGGGCTGGTTATAACATCTCCAAACAGATTACTCAGGGAGCATTAGGGAGAAGCTGCAGAGTATGGTTCATCTATACAGAAACACTAATTAATCACACATCTGTAAAGAGGCAGGTCCCAGTTTGTTGTAAACAGTGTCGTGTACAGCTTTTGGCCTAGGAAGAGAACTCATCTGTAACTACTAGTGTTTTGCAGGGGTGCAAGAAGTATTCAAGTATTCTAATTAAATAAAAGCAGCCACATTCCAAAGTGTTAAACACTCCATTACAAGCAAAAGTTGTGTATACAAAATTTTAATTTTTTTTTAAATATGTACCACTGTCCAACTTAAGAATCAGAAACAAAAATACTCATTATGCAAAACAAGAATATTGTTTTTATAGTGCTGGATAATTTTCTTGGATGCATGAACACTTAAGCAGTATTTCAATGAAATGCGTTACTGAGTTAATATTTCTACATCGTAGACTGTTAAGGTTTTTAATAAGTAACACTGCGTCATATCTTATAAACTATACACTTATATATGCTATATTTCAATCTGTACTTGTAATTAAGTGGTAACTACAGCTGTCAGATAAATACAATGAGGCAGAAGTGTAAAATAGCATTGAATGGGAATCCAAAAGTAAAGAACAAGTACTTCAAACTATTGTACCTGTGTAAATTAGTAAGTTACTTCCCACCACTACTGTTTTGGCATTTGCTAATGTAACGACCACAAGTTTAGACATTTTCGTCTTGTCTAAACTAGAGCTACATTTTAGGCCATAAAACAAATTGAGATTTTTGTTCATGCACTCTGTATCATCTGACTCCATCTATCATCATCATCATCCGACAGGCTGACTGTGAGTAGCCAGCATCATGGCAGAGGAACACACCATAACAGCAAATAGATGTCATTCAACTTTGATTCTGAGATCTCATTTTCGTCCATTTGTTGTCAGGCATTAAGTATTTTACAAAGGTAGATAGATTGTTTTGTCTGTAATTTAGATATCAAATGAATCATATCAAAGAGTGTCTGCAGTTGAGTCTGTGGTAATTACAACCACTAAAGCAAAACTGTACTCAATTCCACTGAAGAAAGAGGCAGATTTATTTTCTTGGGAGCAGTCAAATAATCACACAGAAGCCCACACATATAGTAATTTCGGTGCTAATTACAGCAGCCATAATGAACTTTAAATAGATGGACCAGCACAATCTGTCATTTTAAAATGACTTAATGATTAAAAAAAATATCAGAAAAACCAATCTGCTCAGAAATTCAAGAAGCAAGAAATTAATTAGGGAACTTTGTCAAGGTCAAATATAAAAACAGAATGCCTCAGATGTTCATTGTAACTGATACACTGAAATCAGGTTTTAGTCAGTCTCTCTTTATAATTTCCAACTCCAAAGACTGTGTTGAATTATTATCATTACTGTGTACAAGGTACCGTATGCAACCCTAACTCTCAGGTGAGGTAAACAGTTCAAGAGATGCTTGTGACAAATACAAGACATTAAAGTGCTTTTATAGTTGAAGCTGAAAGGTTTAGAGGCAATGATCCATCTGTGGGAGCATGATCACCCAACCACAAAGGGCTCAGCCAGGGACACAACTATAATCCTTTCAGAATGGCTTTTTTTTCTGGTGCCTCCTGCAGAAGACGACGACAAGCTCCACATCACACATCTCATGTTGAAAAATACAGTTTTCAACTAAAAAAATCTTTAAAATGTTTGAGCAATGTACATTTTGCACATTAGTAATATTGATTTTTCAACTGCTACATGCTGCACTTTGAAGAAATGACACAAAAATGGAAAGAAGCAGAGGAAAGGTGCTCAAATTGGATGAGACGGTACACAGGGAAATGAAGGACTGTAAACTCTGCAAAGAGAACTGGAGGAGAAAGAACATCATCGCCTCAGAGTGAAGAGGTAAGACACTCACAAGAAATACTGAGCACCCACAGGGAAATCACAGTGAAGGGTGACCATATCGAGAGAACAGTAATGTTGTCAACTGAAGATGGATAGAGGAAGGAAGACGGTGTCTAAGCAGTGACTCTGAACTAAATTAATGTTGTGTGCATCTATGTTTACTTTACTTTCCTTCCTTTTCTTTATGTTTGATAATGCAATGGTTTTATACTGTCATAAAAAAGTGCCTCATTTTGCATTAGGCTGCGAACCTGCCATCTCACCAAGGTTAACTGGCACTAGTCTTGGGCAATTTCTGTTTTTTTTTTCATACTTCCATACCTTCCTGACATTTCACCATGGTATAGTGTAGTAGTCATTTTGCATGAATGACATTGTCTTGCCTACAATGCAATGCATCTAATTCGCATTTTGCCTATTGAGACAAGTCTCACTGGGTTTAAATATTTATGGCTGATAGAATAATGAAAACATAGAAAATAAGCACGTCTGGTGGGGCCAGAGGTCAGTCTCTACATGATCTCAAGTCAGCATCTCTATCAGTTTAATAGAAAGAGGAGCATCTGTATTTTTGACGTTACTGAAAAATCATACCTTTGGGATTTCTACATCCCCATGTATACTGTAATACCTTGTAACCTCCCAAGCCTAACTGGCAGTAGAGGAACACATGATAAACAAATAAATAACCGAGCTAGTTATAAAGTGAGTTAACCTGTAAGAGAAGGTCAGCGGGTCGAAACAAAGGGAGTCCTTCCACACCTGTGAGGAGTCAGCATATAAATTTAGTGCAAAGACGTAAGTATGAATCACATGTTCTGTTTGGTTGATGGCATTACTTTGTCACTTGTTTTTAGTTTAAAGTACAGATCAGGACACGTGCGCCTGTGGTAGGTTAGTACTTACGTTTGGTGAAATATATATTATATTGAGCTGATTTTGTACTTTGGGACTAATTTTACTTGGTGGTAGCACATTAGCCATTCATTCTTATGGGCTATAAAACAGTTAACCCCCCAGGGAAAAACTAATTTGAATTGGCTCTTACTCGCAGTACTACAGCAGTTTACCCTTTTCTTAATGATTTCATTTATGTTGTAATTCATTTATTTCATTTCATTTTATGGTGATGTCCTAATTCCAGTACTAAATATTAAATGTGCTTAAAAATATTTTTAATGAAAAGGACGGCAGTACTAAATCAGAAGACAAACTATTACAATCATTACCATTTTTCAGCTCCATGAATTTTATCTCTCAACTATGGACATAGTTCTTTCATGTGAGGTTTTGTGTAGTAATAATAATTAAAAGATTTTAAAAAATGATAAAAACCTGCAAGAAACACATATAGAGACATACATACATACAACAACAACTCAGTGGGAACTATTTTCATACATTATGTGGTTTGGATTGCTGATGTGCAACTGAGCAGTATAATTCTCACATACCGACTCATTACTTCCATCTTAACTCCATTCTGTGATTCACAAGCAGCCAACCAGATGATAACCAAGTTATCAAGCATTAGTCTGAAAATGTTTTTCTACACCCAAAGCATTGAAAAATGTTTAACTATAGGGTCAAAATCTTTTCCAAACATTTTAGACGTGTATCAATGCTCACAAGTCTCATTAGCACTTTAAGAGCTTCTGACTGCATTCCCACACACATTTGCATATCGCCTGAAAAACCAGCAGACGCATGCATATTAAAATACTCTGATTTTGCTCATTTAGTCATTATCATCTGGGAAAAAAGCTGGATTGAGATTTGTGAGGATTTGTGTAAGGAGGGGATCCATTTGTTTATGTTTGCAAACTGAAGCTAGAGTTGTAGTAACAGTTCTGTTTTAAGGTGGTATTTCTCATTCATCTTCAGTCCTACATGATGTGAAAACAGTGGCTTGTTCAGCTTGAGTGGGCTGCTTCTGAACTAATTAACAACCATATGTAACACATGTGTTTTGTTATGATTCTCACTGCAAGCTTATGGTGGAAAACAAACAGTATGGC
>JAQQZW010000009.1:1126669-1138090 GCA_029814745.1 Zanclus cornutus | reverse complement strand
GAGGAACAACCTGTGCAAACAACAGTGATTAACAAGCTCCTTAGCGAAAGCCAAGTGATCATGTGTGTGTGTGTGTGTGTGTGTGTGTGTGTGTGTGTGTGTGTGTGATGTCTATCAATCTGTGGTCAGTACAAATCAATGTTTTAACAAGGGCTTAACCAAAAAAGGATGTCAGAAAACCTGAGGAAGGTTAATCTTCAGAGACCGAGGTGACGTCTTACTTCCTGACATTTCTCAGTACAATACAATAATTGTTAATTCTATAAAAACAATCAACCTCTCCTGGTTTCACCTCCTAAAAGTTCAAATCTGGGTTTTGTTGTTTAAGTTACAACCAGACGAGAAAAAGCAATAAAAGACCTGAATCAGTGAATCACAGTATAAAACGCCTGGACTTGCCTGTGATTGGTGGTTTCTTGTACTGGGCGCTCTTCAGGTGCTCCTCCACCAGTTTGGGCGTCACACAGATAACGTGCTGACCTTTCCAGTACTTCACCATGTTGAGCGACTGCAGCGTGCTGATGATGTCACTCTGCGTGATGCTGGTCATCTGGCTGGAGGAAAACAGAGGGAGGATGGGTCACGATCAGCTGACAGCGACAGCAGCCTGAACCGGCTGGACGGTTGTGTTTAGAAAGATCGTCTGGCCGAGTGCCTGACGATGATGACTCCAATGTGTCTTGTTATCAGACGGGGTGTTTGTGTCTACCTGAGGTCTTTGATGGACAGCGTCCCCCTGAAGTCCCTCAGGATCTCCAGCAGGACCCAGGACCAGTAACTCCTGTAGCTCAGCTTCCCCAGATCAGACAGAGGCTTCTCCGGAGACCCGACTGCACTCTCCAGCTTAGACAGCTCATAACCTGCACACACGGCCGCAAACAGAGAAAAGTTTTTACAAAGACAGGACTGACTCATGTCCCACCACTCTGTGCAACACTCAGGTACACTTTCCAATCCAGGGAGCTGATGTTCTTGTATTTGACATGAGCTCCGTCTGCTTTTTGGAGGTTTGCAGTGAATTCCAGCTGGAAACAAGTGTTGAGAGAGAAGCTGCAATAAAACCCACGAGACCACCGTGAGAGCACAAATACATGCAAACTGATCACTGATCAAAGTAAAAGAGTTACTAACTGAACAAACTGCTTCGACAAACATTTCATGAGTTCAGTTTCAAACGTTCTGAGGTTACTTTGTTTTCTTCGTTTCATATCAGCATCAAACAAGACTGTATATTTGTTTTTTGGCTGCTGTTGCAGTTTATACCTCTTCATGTATTCAGTTATGAGTGAAAGTTATATTTAGGTGTAGTGCTGACGCTCCCATTCCAGCCACTGTCACACTGTCTCACTTACTGAAAGCTATGAGGAACTTTCCGTATCCTCTGCGCTGGTACGGCGGCAGCGTGAGAATACACGCCACATTATTTCCATCTGGAGACTCTTTTTCCTGAGAAACAGACCAAAGACGAAAGTTAAGACGAACCGTTAGTGACTCCAGTTTGAGGTTCTCGCCACCTTCTGACTGACTCTGCTGAATTAAATATTTCTGCACGTCTAAATTTGATGATTATGACTGAAGTTTAATGCCCGACAACTCTGAACTGCTTACAAATGTGCAGTGACGGTTTGTGCAAAACCCTGCAGAGGGAATTAAAGTTACCCTGCAGAGCTTCTGACCGCCACTGGTGCTCTGATGAGCAGGTGCTCGGTTATCTTTCATCTTACGTGCATGCGTGTGACACGACACACAAACCACTCACACCGATCAACATGGTCACGGCGATACGACAAAAAAAAAACAAAAAAAACACATGAATATAAACGATGCAGGTTCACACTGTTATTTAAATCAGCTGTACAAATGCTTTATGAAGAAGGACATGCATTTGATATGTTCCTCAGGACTGAAGAACACACACGGTGTGTTTTGCAAACAGCCAATGAGTGTTAACATAACTGTCTGGATATCTTTAAGTCAGATTTAGCATCAGCGAGTCCCACGCTGACTAAGACGAGTATTTTCCGAGCAGCCTTACTTTGGAGAAGTAGCCGACAATGTGCGCCCACTACTTGTTGACTTCAGTGAGGATGTAGAAGATAAAGGGCTCCACGTCAAAATAAAGTGTCTTGTGGTCGAGAAACAGTTTTGCTAGTAGACAAAGATTCTGACAGTAGATCTGCAAACAGAGACCAACAATGAATCACAGCAATGAACCCCATCACAAAACGCTCTTAGAGAATCAACTGATTTGTCCAGTTTTATTTCCACTCTAAACACAGAGTAGGAGACTGATGAATCCATATTATTCAGTGCTAACAGCTTGCATCTCTTCAGGTGTGGCAAAGACCTTGCAGGTGTCCTCACCTTGTGGTCCCGCCCATCCACCTCGTACACGGATATGTTGCTCCGTCTGTAGATTTCCTTCCCTGGAGGCTGCTTCCACTGACAGTGAGACTGCGGACACACAGAGGAGTCACATCATCACTGTTAGCTGTTAATTCTGGTAGTGAAGTTTACAGGAGTCACGTGTCACAGGTGAAAAAAGTTTACCATTGGTTACATATGAGTTACATGGAAAAGTCAGTTTTCTTCCAAAACACATGCAAAATAAAATTCAAGAAATTCTGCAAGACATTTAACAAAAGTCTCTGAATTTAAAAGTCTTCATTTCATTTCAGTTGCATCTTCATTCTTAAACTCAAACAAAGATGGCAAAAGGGCCTCTATTTAAAAAACAAGATTCCATGAGAGGCACAAACTTCCACACATCCTCAACTGAAGTGAAAGCTGCACCGACCAGGTGATGTCTGAAGGTCTTCTCAAACTTCATGTATTTCAGGCAGTACTCGCAGATCCACAGCTTGGGCTGCTTGCCATAGTCCTCAGGAAACGGCGAGAAGTACCAGGCGTCAATCTCAAAGTTTCAGATCTGGATCTTATCCACATATTTCACTTTGGTGATCTGAGGCAGAGACACGCGAGGCGGATTATTGAAAAAATGGTTTTTATCACACAAAGATGGCTCAACATTTAAGAAGTTAAAGCCAGTTTAACCACATGCTGTAATGGCCACAGTAAGTGTGAACTGAACGTGAAGAGCAGCAGAGTGAGGTGTTAACATTTGCTCTCTTCTTTTGTAATCTTTAATAAGAGAAACTGAGACGTTCAGCCTTACCGCCTCATGCTCTTTCTCCAGGGCAGCTGTTGTTGGGTCCATCTCTGCATACGTCTGCAAAGGAAAACTCAGTTAGATAGATACTGATCATCTAATACACATGAGTCTTACCACAAACTGCACAAAATAACAATGCATTAAACTTGCCTTTTGTACATGGTTGATCTCATCATGCTTGCGCTTCTGGTTGCGAGTAATCTTCCTCTCAGGCTGTTCACCCAAATCACCAACACCCCCGATCTCTGTGCTCTTCCTCACTGCATCCTTCACTGTCTTGGTAAGTGCCAGACGGGCCTTTCCCACCCACTCATCCAGGCGTCTGTTGACTGCAGAAAAGGAGAAATCACAGCAAAACGGTAGATGAGGAGACAGAGATTCATAGAGGGCAAATTAGGAAAGATATAAGAGGAGGCAAAACGAGGGTTTGAGCAGGGAGAACTAAGAAGACACTAATTTTGATGATGTTAACGTAAATGTTTAATTATGTGGTTGGCATTCATGAGCATATGAAGAACTAGGACAGCACTCACATCCGACATAGTGAACGTAGAACTCCTCTCTGCCCTCCTGTTCATTCAGCCGGGACTGAATAACCTCTGCTGTATCTGAAGAGAGAACAACATCCTTCGGTTCATTATGATTTTTGTCATGTCCAAGTGCAAACTTAAGTCACACGCATATCTTCCAGCTGGGTCTTCTCACCAAACTCCATTCAGACGTCTGCTTCTCGAGAACCTCTCTATCAGCTAAAGTAATGAGTGATTTCGCTGAGAAAACGTAGCTTGAAATGTGCTGAGACATTATTCAATCACATAATCCTCCAAACCGCAGCGTTCACATGTTTAATACACTGCTATAAATCAACTTTTAGAATGAGCTGTGTTATTGCAGTGTTGTGGATTCATCATCTAAAGTTATGCCGAATTCTCCGGAGAGGTCAATGATAATCGTTAAACAACTTATTACCGCCACGTCTGTATTCTACAGAATCCCTCAATCAAAAAAATTAAAATGTTTAACGTACTTTGTTGTGACTTTGATTCCACACAACGAAGAGTCCGCGCAGCTGACGTAGACGTTAACCTGCTAACGTTTACTGAATTTGGGGTGAAAACAGGAATCACTCACGCCAAGTCTTGTCGGCTCGTTGACATAAATACGTCTCTCCAATTTCGACCGACACCTCTTGCTCCCTGCCGCTGCAGAGCACTCCGCCTCCGTCCGGCGTGTGCTGACTACTCGAGCCCCCGGCTTCTCTCGCACGGCCAACGGCCTCCGTGTCGTCCTCTTCCCCGCCACTGCCGTTAGAAGAACAAGCGGCCGGGACACTACTGTCCAGTTCACCCCTCTCACTGTCCATATGACTAGAATCCATGTCTACGTCCATTCCAGGCTCAGAGTCCTTATTGTTATTATAGCTTTTGTGAAACTCGGTCCCGCCAGTCATAACCTCGGACGGTTTGAAAACAACTACACGCCTCTGCGACCCTGCGCAGATTATTCAGAGGGGCTGGTCTTCCAACAAAAACATGCCAAGATGGCGTCGGCAGGCCGTAGGTCCCGCCCATGGGTTCCGGTTCCGCCTCTCTTCCTCCAAGGATGCGTCTGCTTTAAATCTCAATAACTACACCTCCCATAAGTCTTAGCGTTACGTTAGCTAAAGATTGGTTCAAATAAAATCAGTGATTTGTGGTTTCTCCCACTTTCTGTACATGAAAGTGTTTTATTAGTGCAACGGTTCCATGTTCCATATCAAAACAATATAAACAAAAATAATAATAAATAAATAGAAAAATGTTTAGTGTGGTGCATTCAATAGTGAACAATTAGTAACTTATTAAATACAGACTGTAAATGTGAAGCCTTTGAGCTTCAGGGGTCCCAAAGCACCTGCCTGGTAAGTTAAACCACAGTTTTGTTCTCCAACATCAGCGTAAACGGGACAAAAGTGACTGTAGGCTCGTCTCTTTGTGCCCCAGCTACCTTCTCTAAAGTTAAAGAACGTCCCAAATCATTTACCAGATTACTGGTAGCATTACCACAGTGTCTAAGATGCAGCTTCATTTAATAGAGACAAATAAATGAGTGTAAAAGCTTATCTTAAAATATACTCCTTTACAAGTCCTTCAAACAGTTTCTTAAGTACCGCAGTAAAATCAGCATTTTATCATCAGCTCCTGAAATGAGGCTGAAAATGTAAAACTATCTGCTTCTGTCAGGGTCACTGATTACCACCCATAATTACTGCCAGGTGGTTGAATTCACTGCATGATACACTATATTTTATAAGCTACTCATAGGTTTTTATTAAATTTTATTCAGCAAAGTCATCAGTAACTTCAGTTGTCAGATAAATATATTGTGTCAGGTACATTGTTTCTTGGCAGCCTCGGTCCGCCGTCATTTCAGGATTATTGCCTTCATATTTCAAACTACTGACACACAATGAAAAGGAGATATATTAAAGCTGCAAGTCTGAAAATAAACTGAACTGGAATGAACCTTATTACAAAACTACAGGAAGTGCAGACACACTGACATCCACTGAAAATTTAATTTGTAGTTCTTTCAAATCATATTGCACAACAACAAAAAGTAACAACCATCTGTATCTGATATTAGTGTGCATGAAAGTGCAAACCGGAGACCAGGAAAACGACGATGTAGAGGAGGAAAGGATACTACAGTGAATGTCATTTCTGGTGCAGGGCTTCAATCTATGCAAACTGATGATGGAGGCACACATACACTTGTTCATTGGCCCTCCTGTTGCCCTTTGTCATAGCACCTCCTCTCTTCCCCTCTCTCTCTCCACCACCTTGTGTTGGGAGCCCCTGCTGTGACCCCTATGGGGCCCCCCTCCTCTGCTGTGCAGGCTATTGGCCCCTCCCCTGTTTCTCGAAGCTCTCCCATCCCAGTGGTGGTGCGCAGGCCCGGGGCCCCCGGTGTGCTGAGCAGGTCGATGAGGGCCCCTTCTCCTTCCACGATGGCCACGGCTGCCTGCGGAGTCTGCAGCATCTTCTGGGCATTCAGTTTCCGAGGCCGTCTGGCACGCCGGCTGATCGTCCGCTTGCTGCTCTGTGTAGAAATCCCTGCCTGTCTTCGGCTGACAGGCTTCTGCATTAACTTGCACCTGCTGGTCATGGTTACCCTGAGCTTTGGCTTTTATTGGTCCCTCAGTGCAGTCTGAGGACAGAGAGAGTTTGTCCATGTGCTCTGTGACGGGGGCGGCTCTCCTCTGTTGTGGTCTGGACCTGCCTCCTCTCCTCTGCCCCCTCACATGGTTGTGACGCCTGTGGCCCTGACCGCCTCTGCAGTGAGACAGTCCAGGGACAAACCAGTCCCCCCTGACAGCCGTTTCATCAGAGGAAACATTAGAAGCAGAAGGTACCGGAGGGCCAGGAGAGACATCTCCATCCAGGTTTCCGTTTTCAGCAACAGATGGAGTCTGTGGGAGTCGACATGTGTCGGTGTAAATGTGTTCTTATGACATTAAACAGGAATGGTGTTAATAAGCAACTTTGGAGTTGTATGAATGTGTGTTTGTTTCACTTTTGATAGAACTAAACAAGCAGTTTGCACCTGCTTTCATCTTTTGTGTTAAGCTAAGCTAAGCTAAGCTAAGCTAAGCTACACGTGTCTCAGACCTCTCAGAGACACGACATCCATCTTATCTGACTCTGGGTCTGTCAGCAGCTTTCTAACACCACTGCCTGAAACAGCAGTCTCACATCTTCTGACCACCTCAGTCAGAGTGTTTCAGCATGTCAGATGAAAGTAAGAGAAAGAAACACAGACAACCTGATTTTTTCCCTCTGTGACATGTACACTCATTCAAACAGGTATCAGGTGCCGTTCGCAGCCTGTCTGAATGTGGCCACATGATTCCTGATTCTTTCTCACCTCATTGATATGGATAAGAAAACGATTGGACTCCACCTCCGGGTCAATGATCCCACCTTTAGACCTCTGTCTCTCCAAAACCTTCTGGAGTTCACACCACTTCTGTTGAAAGCTTGAACCAATCGCCGCTTCATCCAGCTGAGTGACAAACACAAAGCCCTTCAGTGATTTCCTATTTCAATCGGTTGAACTGCAGAGATTGAAAGTTTATTTAATACAAAGGTCCAACAGTAGCAGTTCTGGAGCTTTTGAATGACAGTTTCATTGCTCTGAGCAGAAAGAGTGTACAGGAGCAGCTGGTTTTACCTCCGGCAGCTGGGGAGCAGGAGCGGACAGAAGCTGACCGAGGTCATACGTAAGAGGCTCTCTACACACCGGACACACCACAGTCAGCTCCTGTGAGAAGAGACCATGTTAAACAGCTCCAAAAAGAGAAACCGAAGGACTTCCTCGACCAGAAGTCGCACGTGGCTGATATCTGACCTGACAGTCTGATCTGTCCCTGGTCTTGTCCTCCTCTAACTCCTTCTCCCTCTGGCGGAGCTCGCTCTCAGAGTGGCTGACGTAGCGGCCGAGGCAGTGGCAGTGGAAGTAGTGGTAGCAGCTGGTCTTGGTGAACGTCTATCCATCCTGAAGACATACGGACAACACAGAAGCATGAACGGCTCAGCTCACGCTTTTAGCAGATGCAGATTTTAACAACATTTCTGAAAATATCTGCAGCCCTGACACAGTTTAAGCCTGCAGTCAATGATTTTTTTGGCCACTAGGGGCAGCAGAGCAAGCTGTAAAGCGCATCACTGACATGTCATTACCTTATAAATGAATGCTGTTATTGCTGCGTCATGCATAGACGTCCATCCTGCATGAGCTTACAAGACAACACTAGCTTATATGAGCCAGATCCTGCGTGTTCTGCGCCTGCTTTCAAACAACACTACAAAAAGTAATGTTGTACAGAACCATCATTCTCTTTATTAATAAATCTGCAGGCTATTTTCTCAAATAATAAATTAAATGTTCGGTCTACAAAATGCTGGAAAACGTCTGTCACAGCTTCCTAAAGCCAGAGGCGAAGTCATCATTGACCCTGTTAGGTTAAATTAATTGATACTGAATTTACTTTAATTTAAGACGATGACAAGCAGCAATGTTTGCTTTAAAAATCACTTTCACAAAGTCACTGCCATTGTTATTAAGAGTCTGATGACAGCAGACGGGACAGAAGACAACAGGACCGATGAGACACTGCGCACCTTAAAGCCATAGAGGCAAATGACACAGTTCCCATGAGGAATGTTGCTCTCAGTCAGGATTTCTTTTGCTTTCTGGAGGAAACAGAAGGAGAAACAGTCACAAACATGACTTCAAGCAGCAGGACTGATCACATATTTATTTAAATTTCTCTTAAATGATATATTAGAAGAAAACACTTTATATTACGACCTCAATGAGCTGATACAGCACAGGTGAACCCAGACAGGCCTGAGCCTCCAACTGGAGACACCTCTGGACACTAAGACAGAGAGGTTGCACATGATTAAAGGATTTTTAA
This sequence comes from Zanclus cornutus, assembly GCA_029814745.1. Classification (NCBI taxonomy): domain Eukaryota; kingdom Metazoa; phylum Chordata; class Actinopteri; order Acanthuriformes; family Zanclidae; genus Zanclus; species Zanclus cornutus. Next base: position 1,129,457 of record JAQQZW010000009.1, on the reverse strand, counting down.
CTCTGTACACAAAATGCATTCATACTGGTGGGTCAAAGAATCAGTCCCATGTGAGCTTGTTACCTGCTGAGCTTGTCATCAGAGAGCCCCCGAGGGTTATGAATGGAGATGGCTGGAGAAGAAGAGGGATACTAAACACACAAAACACAGAGCGTCAGACTTCCTGAGTAACTGTGTGACGGTCCTGTGTGTGTGTCACTGTCTTCCTCTGCGCCGCAGAGCTCCATTAAAAACACATCAATGAGCCTCACTGTTGCTCTGCTGACACGTTTCAAAGATTTACATCTTCAGTGGGAACCAATGAGCTTGGAGCTGAGAGTCACAAACAGGAAGTCAGATACACTAACACATAATTGGTTTTACTGTTGATGGGAATTGTTAACAACAACAAAAAGGTAGAATTTACAAGCTTCATCCTTTATGGTACCGACAGAACATTATTACTGTGAGTCAAGCAGAATCAGTGCTGGTGTCAGAGCACCTGTACTCAGTGTAAAGGCACAATAAGATAATAAAGGACACACCTGCTGATCGAGGGCCAAAGTCAAGGTGAGTCGGACAAACTGGGAGACCGAGTCCTCCGCTGTGGACGGGTACAGGACCAGGCTCACCTCCCAGCCCCTGAGGACACAACACACCTGTCGCTTTAACCACAGTCTGTTAAAACACTGGAGCCAGAGAGGACAGGTAGAGTAATGTGACATCAGGTGTCGACGACGCTGATGAAACAAAACAGCATCACGAGGCCCAACAGACGACACAGACCGTTTAGATAGATAGATGGATGGATAGATGGATGGATGGATGGATGTACTTTATTGATCCCAAGCTGGGAAATCACTTAATTACTTATTTGGTCCATTCAGACACACTGTGGCAAACTCGGTTCAAAAAAACGTGTGTTTAAAGTTTCCCAGCTCATGTGCGTAACACTGCAGTACAGAACAGGATTCAGCATCTTCAATTAATTAACATTTCCGCAGTAAAATCACTCTGTAAATATTTACTGTGTTGAACTGAATGAGGTCTCTTAATGATAATAAAAGAGGTTTTTTTCTGACATATTTATGACTCTGATAAGCGCCGTCTCTTTTTACACTGACAGATTATTGAATGGAGACTGGTGTGATTCTCTCCCTCAGAGATAACACATTAAGCCTGCTAGCTAATCACAGTGTGTCCTCCGGCTCTGCTCATCAGGACAGAACTGAGGACAGTTTTGGTTTGTGTATCATTTTAATTTTACCTGACAGCTGTCAGTTAAAGTGGAGCTGCAGAGAGTTCTGGTGATGGTGTTACACCAACATCTGTGACGTGATTCCAAATTTCCAGGTTATTCTAACATCAAATGTTTTCACCTTACTTTATTATCCAATGCTGTCATTTGATTGGCAGCATCAAAACTGTATTTAAACCATAGTATTTAAACAAGGTCACAAATTTCAATAGCTGATTCTGAGATACTAAACGGTCAACGAAGTTCACATGAAAAAACAAAGTGTGGACCAGATATTAGCAGGTGAAGTCACAGCGATCTACAGACAACAGTGAAGGAAGCATTTAGACCAAGACTGAGTAAAAGCATCAATACCACTAAGAGCTAAAAAATTAAAATATTCATAAAGTTATACTTTATGTACCAGAGATACAGTACTCAGTATGACCGTTTCAAAGTAATGTACATCACAGTATTTGAATATAATTACTGATGCATTTCTGTACTCCTCATGTTAATGTTGCCGCAGGTACAAATGGAGCTAATTTCAACTAATTTCTTTACTTTTACTTGCTGGACAGCTTGTGAGTTTCCCCACAAAATAAATAAAGTCTTAAACTTTGCCAATAATAATCACGTTACAGAATAAACACCGGCTTGGTGTCTTTATTAGAAAGCTCCTCCACTTGTATGAATCACGATTAATCGTAAGTCAAAGCTGATAAAGCAAAGTGATGCACGTTGAGCTACATGTTGTCTCACCCGTCCTCGTTCCTGTTGACCAGCAGTTCATCCAGATAGATCGACTGCAGCACCTCGATTTCAGACAGCACGCTGCGGAGAAACACACAGAGCAACGACGTGTACAGCTGCCTTTTCTGCAATTATCCAACTTGTTCATGTTCACAGAAATTAAGCTAACGTTAGCTTGTTAGCTAACACACTGTGTTGCTAATTGACGTTCAGCTATATCAGACCTGCTACATTCCATCCGTGACGGTCACTGAATAAATTAGCTGTAGACCAAATGCAGAATGTCATTTTATATCTTTGAGGTTTAAGGGGAAAATTTAGACATGCTGTCAGAAAACTCACTCGCTCTCCGCTGCCATGATGGTGTTTCTGCGGGAGCCGCTGGTAACGTTAGCTGCTGCTGAAAACTGCTGCGCGACTCAGACCTTTCAAAACAAAACTACCGGTAGCTCGAGTCGAAACTCGAAAAAACACGTAACCACACGACAATCTGAAAATCGTTACGTCTGTCACTAGCGTAACATCCATATTCCCGTAGCCAAAGGCCGTATCTACATGGTTGCCTAAGTTGAAAATTTTATTTTTAAAAGTTATAGCGGAAGTCACTGCCTGTTATTATGTCTGACTTGATGGTCGTGGACATAACAGTTATGTTGAGTGAAAAATATTGAGTGTTCATTGCCCTCCAGTGGTCACAGTGTGTAAATGCACCGCTACTTTTAAAGTATTATGAAAGGGGTATCGTTCATTTCTATTTATGTTTTCAAAAACAAAAAAAGCCCCAATCCTGATAATATCTAACAAATAGATTTATTTCGT
>JAQQZW010000009.1:746627-759987 GCA_029814745.1 Zanclus cornutus | reverse complement strand
AGTTCCTCACTGGTTTTCATTCCTCTGAAGTGTTAATGAATGATGAGAAATGTTTTCTCTGATGAACCAGCGACAGACTTTTCTTTCTCCTCCAGTTGGAATCGTTTCTTTCTGTTCCTGTTTCAGTTTTATTTTCATAATTTCACTTGATTCATTTATTTGGAGGAAACTGTTTGTCTGTTTATTGCTGCTGCAGATTTCCAACAGTTAGAATTTCCTTTAAGGGTCCTGAATAATGTTGGATTTTGGAGAATGTCTGATGTGTGTCGGACTCATTGTATTGAAACAAGGCTGTTTCTGTCAAAAAAAGATTTTAAATGTAAATAAATAAGTTAATAACAGAGTTCATGTTGTTTTAGATGGATGGGTTTCGCTGAAGGTTTGACCCTCCAAAATAAAATACCTGTATGTCTCCTCAACAGATGCGACGGGTGTTTTGCAGGTCAGAGCTCTGAGAGATTACTGGAACATCCACGATCCGACCGCCCTCAACATCCGAGCCGGAGACGTCATCATGGTGAGACGCTCCAACACACGACTGTCGCAGCTTGTCACACCTCATTCTTCAGCAGTTAGTTACAGGCAGCAGTTTCTCTGGTTTGGACCAAAACAACCAGAAGAAGAAACAGCTTCATTTAATTCAGCCTCATTACACAAAACTGAATGAATAAAGTGAAGGAAGGAATATTGTTCCATTATTTTTACTCCTACCAGTTTGAATGACTTTGCAACCGAAGAACATGATGATGATGATGAGTTTCAGCTTGAGTCTTCATTCCTTCTGCACATTTACAGGACAAAGAACGTTTAGATTTCTTAAAGGATTTAGGAGTTTATGAGAACTTGAGACTTATTCTTGTATGAAAAACAATCATAAACTCAGAACACAGCGACATATTTTCACTGTACACGAACATAAAGAGGAAACATGGAGCCGGAAGGAAGGGAGCAGTTTCTGTGTCCCAGTGACTGGTGGGGAGTTACAGCACTCCTCCCATTCATGTGGACTGGGGCGTCGCAAAGATGGCTGCTGAGTGACAGGACCTGACTAGAAGGACTTTGATATAATAAATAACAGCTTCACACACACACACACACACACACACACACACACACACACACCACAGATCAGCAGCGTAGTTCAACATTGTCAGTCCGAGGGCTGATTGATAAGTTCATGGCCTGAGGCAGAAGGAGTCAGTTTAAGAAAAGCCAGCATCTTCATCATCGTCGTCCCTCCTTCATTCACACACTCAGTCCAGCGGTCGGTGTCTTGGACCTCCAGAAAGTTTCCACAGCAGCAGTGATGACATTATCATCACTGTCAACAAGACGTCCACTGAGCTCCTTCTTCATCTTGGGGAAGAGGACGTAGACTGAGGGTGCAGATCAGCTGAACAGGGCGGCTGTTGGCTGAGTTCAGATCCCCATATCCCTTAATGACTGAATGAAGGCCAGTGTTGTCCATTTTCTCAGACAGTGTTGACTTGAAATTTGCTTTTAATTGTCAACTTCTCGTCCCCTGCAGGTGTTGGAGCAGCACATGGACGGACGCTGGAAGGGCCACATCCACGACACCCAGAGAGGGACGGACCAGGTCGGCTTCTTCCCTCCGTCCATCGTGGAGGTCATCAGCAGAAGAAACGGTCAGTCACACACAGAGGACGTCTCAGATGAGGCATCATAAAATAACATTCGGAGGTTAAAGGTCATGAAGGAAACACAGGCGAGTGAAACAGGAAGGGATCAGACTCTTCGAAGGATCAGTCTGGTGTTATTTCTCTTATAGTCGACAAATCACACGTGCAGAACCAGCAACATGTTAGTGCGTCTCTCAATACTTCCTGTCTGTTGCTCTCAGCTCCAAGCTCATTGGTTTCATCTGAAGACTTTAATCTTTAAAATCACCTCCCAAATGAATACGAGGTGCCATCAAAGAGTAGCAGAGACGGTTCCTGTTGCTCACAAACGGAGCGCTGCACAGTAACGTACCTGTAGCAGGTGCAAGCTTCTCCTTTAGTGAGTATTCCAAGTCACATGGCTTGAATCTTCATCAGCAGCTGAGTCACTCGTGTTTTTGTGACCACGGGTACGAGCACATTTTCAATTTCAGCATGGACCTGAAACTTGGGTCTACGGCCTCGACCCAGAGACCAAACTTCATATTGGGAAACTGAAGGAGGTCGTATGGAGTTGACTGTGAAACTCACTTTGAACGGGTCACAGTTCAGGTTGTTCTGAATGTTCTGAACGTTCTCCCTCAGACGCCTCAGAACGTCACAGCAGTACTCAGCGTTAACAGTCTGATCCTGGGGGACGAATTCACGGTGCGTCGAAGAGAACCTCTGTTGCTCTCCTGACCTGATTCGCCTTATTCGGTCTCGCAGTCTGCGGCTCTTCCTCTGTGCAGACTGCTGATTGGTCTCTGGGTCGCAGCCGTAGAACTCTGATCACCGCTGATGATCCTCCACGTGAAGGTTGGCTCATTGCTCGTTGTTGGAGATCCTCAGACTGACACGCTGCTGCTTCTGCTCAGGAGGCAGACAATTGTAAATATGACGTGACAGAGGTCGGAAAAACACGTGTAGCTCAGGTGATGATGATGATGATGTGATGAAACCTGGAATACTCATTCAGGAAAGTGGCAGCTTGAGCCAGCGACATGCACATTAGTGTGCAGCGCTGCGTTCGTGTGCAACTGGAACAAAGTCTCTGAACTTTTTGATCGCACCTCACAGTTTCATGTCCAAAAAGCTCAGTAATTTCCAGAAACAGCTGCTCACTGTAGTTTATCTCAAACACCAGGAGGAGATAGTGAATTTGTTGGAACTATTTTGAGCGGTGGATTAATCCACATCTGCTTCTCTAGTGAGTGTTTGGGGCAGCAGGATGATGTATGCTTTTGGACACAATGGAGCTCTGTGGCCCAGAGGAAGAGGATACGATATGACTGGGACACACACAATATTTAGAAAGTAGAGAAATGTAGAATGTCACCAGACTTCTACTTTCATTTTGTGTACTCACGGTCATCTCTACATCTTCTTATCGATGGTCAGTGGCTGGTTGTGTCACTTCACCTCAGTCTGTACAGAGCAGAGACCTTTATCACAACACACCGGATGTGATGCAGATTAAAACCCTCCATTTTCACCTGAGTTAGAAACTAATCCACCTGCTTCCAGACCATCCCATGCTTCCACCTCCTCCCGCCTCCCGCCACCCACCTGCATCCATCCGTCCATCCATACATAATGACTGACCTCCACCTCTAACCATCAGCTTGATAACCTCCCCACCTCCTCCTGTCCCTCCCCACTTCCTCCCTGTCTCGCCCTGTAGGGGGCACCCTGTCCCGGCACGCCTCTCTGCCCACCCAGCGCCAGCAGCTGCTGTCCAGAGCCCCCCTCTCCTCCAGCCTCAGCTCCGCCCCTCAGACCGACGACTCCTACACTCTGTACGCTCCCCCCACCCACGGGGTGCTGCCGCTAGCCAACGGCCTCACTACCAACACAGGTATACACACTCAGGACACACACCCAGGACACACACTCAGGACACACACTCAGGACAGGCAGAACCAAACTTTATGCAGGATAAAGCTGTCAGACCTGCAGCATTGATTCACAGTGAGGATCTACGTACGTGAGGATGTGTATCGATGTGCATGCTGGTGTCTGACTTACGATGTGGATAATGGAGAGTATCATCTGTGTATTTGCTATCAGAACCTGTGGTACACCTTTAATAGTCACACCAGCAGTGAAACAACATGATTAAAACAGAAAAATCAGTTTTTGCATTGCACAAATTTTTATATTAAAACTTTTTTGTCCAGTTCAACTGGAAGGACATCATACTAATACACCTTTTTAAATAAACTGTGTTCACTTTGTCCCGTTAGCAACGAAGATGGCGAGGCTGCTAACTGTCAAATGAAAAGCCTGAGCTGTTTAACAACTGTAACCTTAACCCTGTGTCTTTGCGAACACTTCTGATGACACATGAATCTCATGAAGTGTGGTGTCTCACTGTGTAATGTGCTCATTACTGCCCCCCTGAGGCCTGAGGGCTGAAAATGCCCACCAGCACTTGAAAGTTTTCCACAAATGGCCACAAGAGACAGCAGTGTACTTATTCCACACACTTGACAAACATCAACAAGCAACACAAAAGTGATATTTTAGCTTTATCTAATGTGTTTTCACAAAAGACTTAAAGGCTGAAGAGTAACTGGTTGGTTTGGCAAATATACGTTCGGTTAAGCTCGGCTAAAAATGCAGCTCAGAGCTGCTTCCTTGAACCAAACGGGGCCTTAACTAAGTGCTGAAGTTGCTCAGCACTAACCCACAGACTTCTAGAGCAAAACGTTTCACAGAGACCAGTGGAGGAATTTTACTGTAACACTTTCTTATGTGACTGAGCGTTCATCCTGATTTTAGGAAACCTGAATATGTGAGCTTGATTATTTAAAAAACGTAAAAGGGTTCCTCACACGCTGATGTTGGAAGCTCCCAAAGGTTTAACCATGAAGACCACTTTCCTGCCATGAAGGTCTTGGTCAGCTTAAACGTCCATGTGAAGAACAGGTGATCTGTGTCGAGAGCGCTGCGGCTCCCGAATGTTTTTAAAGCCGGACGCGCCTTCATGATCTGTTTTTTTCACAATAAAAGGCTCCGAAACATGTTGACAAAGTCGGTTGTCAGTTTTGGATTTTATTTCTAAATATTTCTTTTGGTATTGTATTATATTATGCACATCAAATGGCCATTGTATTCCATTTTTCTCATGTATAATATGCATATATTCTTGTAACGGCGTCCTGTAATGTAAATGTCAGAACTGTGTAGTGTGGTTTTAGCTTTGGTGAAGCTTCTTGCTGATTAAAAGTTATAGATATTGGCACTAATCTGCACAGCTGTGTTTCTAAACCTGATCTCAACAGGAAGTTTCATCACTAATCTGCATGAAGAACAAAGATCTTTTTTCATTTCCACTGTAAGAGTCCCAATCAAAGATCAGCTCCAACAGATAGAAGCCTTTTCTATCCAACGTTTAGATAGACCGCAGTCCATCAGAGTCTTTGTGTCTGATAGGTTTGTCTCCGAGCCGCCTGTCTCAGTCTGAGTTTCCCTTCGAGGACATCTGGGTTCTCAGGGACTCGTGTCATGGTAAGAGCCCCCGAACGACAGCTTCTCCTCCCCGGCTGTTCTGAAGCTGCCTCGCTGCCCCGCTCAACGCTCTGCATCAGGACCCGAGACACCAAGACACTAGTCACTAGTCAGTCAGACACTAATCAGAACTGCCGTCCGTAAAATGTGATGGCTGTTTCGTCACACTTCGCCTCATGTCGCCTCACGTCGCTTCACATTGTCTCCTGTCGCCTCTTGTCACGTCACGTTGCTTCGCTTCGCCTGATGTCACCTTATGTTATCTCACGTCGCCTTGCTTTGCTTCGTGCCGCTTCACCTCACTGCGCCTCATGTTGCTCCGTCTCACTTCACCAAATGTGACGTCACTTTAACTCATGTCGCCTCACATCGTGTCATGTTGCCGTATGTTGCTTCACATAATCTCATGTCGCCTTTCTATGCTTTATGCCGCTTCTCTTCACTTGGGCTCATTTTGCATCACCTCACTTCACCTAATGTTGCTTTATTTTATCTCATGTCGCGTCTCATTGCCTCGCTTCGCCTCCTGCCACTGCGCCTCGTGTCGCTTTGCCTTATTGTGCCTCATGTCGCTTCACATTACCTCATGTCACCTCATGTCACCTCATGTCGGGGCCTCCGTCACTTCATGTCAACTCATACTGCATCATGTCGCCTCACCTCACAATACATGTCCACGCGCCACTTCACACTACCTCACTTCACGTCATGTCACCTCAGTTTATCTTGCCTTGCTTTGCATCATCTCACTTCGTCTCCTGTCGTTTACGTCACTTCAGATTGCGTCTCATCCTGACGTTGCCTCACACCGCTTCACTGCTGTGAGGTGACCTGAAGTGATGTGAAGTCACGTTGTCTGGCTTCACATCTTGTCATTTCTTGTCATCTCACTTTGTCTCACATCGCCTCATGTCTCAAGGTCGAAAACACAAACTCACTTCTTAGTGGCCGTCCAGGTGGGAAAGAGTGATGTCAGACAGGTGTAAGTTGACAAAGAACACAAATTACTCCAATAAAGAAAAAGCTAAAGGTGAAATTGAGGTTGATAGACAGTCATCTTGGTGTGTCGGGTCCAAACACTGTATGATTCGCTGTATCGTCTGCTTCAGGCTGAACTTGCGATAAGAGCGTCTGGCTATCAGTAATCCCTGTTGTTCTCCCTGGTGCCACAGGAGGGCGACACTAGTTCATCCCTGTCACACTGCAGAATGTTGAGGGCCAGAAGCAGAGTGGAGGCTCAGTGAGTTTTATTGAACTAACTCAGGATCCTCTGATGTAGCTGCATAAAAGCCCTCAGTAGAATCTGTCACAGTCCATAAAAATTTTATGAAGCTGTTTTCATATAGTTGCATGAAATTTCACAAATCTCAAAGCCAGAACAAATTCCCTCCAGCTTTTATTTGTCACCAAGTTTTGAAACTGTCTTCCAGAAGTACATGAAAGAGGGTAAACTGAGTAATTATGCTGTTTTGGCTCTGAGCTTTATTAGTTTTTAGTATTTTAAAAGGGAGTTTTGGGGATTTTGTACTGTGACTGTGCAACATGGAAACAGTGTATTTAGTCATATTATGTGAAGCTACATGACTGTAATTAAGGACTCATGCCTGCAGCTGTGTTCCCCTGCTCTGCCACAGCACAGCTTTTACACTAGAAACCTGCATCCTGCCCGTCACCCCCGTCGTCGCTCCGGTCGTCACCCCCACCCCCTGACCTTTGCCCCTGCAGGCTTGTTGGCCCCGTCCTGTCAGCCTGCTACGACCCGACAAAGAGCATCTGCTGCTTCCTCCAGCCTGACGCCGATCCTCTCTGCTGATGTGAACTCCTGTATTCGATGGTTCACTCCGTCCCTCCTGGACGTCATGAGTTTATTTCTTTACATATTTATTTCTTTTATTCTTCTTTTATTGTTGCAGCCGGAGACAGGAACAGTGTCGGGAGCACCGGCAGTGTTGGCAGCACCCGCAGTGCCGGGAGCGGACAGAGCACAGAGAGCAACAACGCACCCAACGGACTCCAGCACAACTCTGGTCACCATGACAACGCCAACAAGGTACACAAGTACAGTCGTACTGAGACAGCTGCTGATCCTTCATTTCATCAATATTTTTACATTTGCCCCATATTTTAAATTCTTTGCCAGATATTTAGACTTTTTTGTTTGTAACCAAACATAATTTAACTTCCTTAATTAATTATTTATTAATTATTTCAATCAATGAAAAACTCAAAGATGTGAGCAGTGTTTCAGAGGTCTGAAGCAGGCTACTTAAAATCAGCTGATTCATGCAACATTTGATCAGATGACACAGAAATATGCCTGAATCTGTCTCATCATTTCTCAAGGTTTTATTTTCTGGAGCTTTCCTCAGTGTATTAATGTTTTCCCGATCACAAAGATGTTGTAAATCAGCTGTTAGCAGCTTGAATTTAGCTCTAAGACTTGATGTACATCTCATTTCACTGCTCCTCAGTTAAATACTGCTTAGTTACTCCTTTTGTTTTTTTTTGTATTTTTGTGTGCAGCCGGCGCCCCCTGCTGTTGATCCTGGACACTCAGACCTCAGTACACAGCCTGATCTTCCTGCAGGTACTTTTGACCTGTGAATATTCTCATCATTACATTTAGATCTTGGTTAATTGATTTCCAGGTTCTTCAGTTTGCTATTTAAAGTGTTTATTTTTTTTTCCACACCTGTACAATGTGCCAAACTGTAAACCCAGATGTCGTCATTCCTGTTATTGGTTATGGTTTATTTCTTCCAGTTATAAGTAACTTTCTTTATAATATTCACATCTCAGTTGACCTTAAGTCATTCACCTATAAAAGGACCTTACCTTTTCTGGGAATATTTGAGATAAATTACGTTTAGGAACTTGTAAGTCATCATTACGTTCACGTTCACCTGCTGAGTTCTGGTGTGATGTCACTGCAGGTGGGACTCCTCGGAGGCAGACGGTGACGGTGCAGAGACTTGCAGAGCAGAGCTTCTCCCATCAGTTCATTCGTCCTCAGCAGCTGCTGGAGGGGAAGGTGAAGCTCAGCAAAGATGCTCGTCATCAACTGTCTTCATACTGTCTTTTGTTTTAATTAATCCTTTTCTTTTGAGTTCTTTCAAAACGTGGGTTCATTACAACACTTTGAGACACTCATCCGGTCGGTGATAGTAAAGAAATGTCCCTTAAAAACATGAAAAACATACTGTCCAGTGTGTTCAGATTTATTTCCATGTGGAGCTAAGGAAAGGTTGAATATGACAACTTTGCAGCTATTGTATCATTTCCTGTTGTCTCTTGTCACATTTTGTCACAGTTTGAACGAGTGTGTTTGTACTTTGTGTGTGTTGTAGGATGCAGAGGCCATCTATCAGTGGCTCAGTGAGTTCCAGCTGGAGCAGTACACTGGGAACTTCGTCAATGCTGGTTATGATGTTCCAACTATCAGCAGGATGACTCCTGAGGTAATAAAGACCGATAAATAAAGGCCAATTCTGATTAGCTCATGTGTCGGCTAATAAACTAGCTAGATAGCAAAGCAGAGGAATAAATTGTCTTTTTCTTGTTTTCTGGTGTTTTGGCTTAAATACTAACCTGTAAAAACTGAGCTGCAGTTACATGTGTTGCCTGGAATATTCTGTCCCCATTATTGGCAGTATAATGTTTTTGGGTGTTAAGTCAAGGTGTCCTGACTGTAAACCACTGTGTAAAACTCATCTTATAGCAAGACTGATGTGCTGACTGACTCACTGATGCCTTTTGTTGTGTCCACAGGATCTGACTGCCATCGGAGTGACCAAACCAGGCCACCGCAAGAAAATCTCCATCGAGATCAACAACCTGAACATCCCTGAGTGGCTGCCTGAGTATATTCCAGTAAGACTCCAAACTGTTTACTGCTAAATTGGCAATTCCAAACATGGTAATACCAGTTAATCTAAATAATCTGCTCTTTCTCACAGGCTGATTTTGGTTAGTGGCTCAGTGCCATTGGCCTCCTGCAGTACCACAAAAAACTCTCAGAAAACGGCTACGACTCCATCAGCATTGTTAAAGACCTCACATGGGAGGATCTGCAGGAGATTGGCATTACTAAGCTGGGTGAGGACTCAAAAATTCATCAAATTCTTAATATGACTGTTTTGTCCAGTGTTTTATACTCTGATACGACGGTTAATATTTCTCCTTCAGGCCACCAGAAGAAGCTAATGCTAGCAGTGAAGAAGCTGTGTGATATACAGAGGGCAATCCTTCAGGCCGAATCCGGCCAAGGCACGCTTCGTCGCAAAGCCCCTGGAGCCCTGCACCTGGTCACCATTGAGCCGCCTGACACAGCAGGTGAATGCTCTTCTCCTCACACCCCAAAGATGCTGACCTTCCAGGACAGCGAGCTGAGCGCTGAGCTTCAGACAGCCATGTCGAGCCACTACGGGGGCTGCGAGGAAGGCTTCGCTATCAAGAACGCTGTGGGAATGTCTCAGAGCCAAGAGAGCATTGACACCCGGTCCAGAGGCTCCGGACGCTCCCAGGAGCCTCCCACGGCTTCTATTACCCCCCACAGCTGGTCCCAGGAGAGCCTGGATGGCAGTCCTGCCAAGGAGAGGAACCTCCCTGAGGGCTGGGACCAGAGGCCTCTGCAGCAGCAGCCGCTGCCCAAACAGGTGCCTTTGGGCACTGCAACTGTGTTTAAGTACCCGGCAATCCCAACCAAGCCCAAACTGTCTGGATCTCACAGCCCCTCACCTCATGGTTCCCCTGCGTTGAAGGGTTTCAGCTACCTGCATTCTCACTGTGGCTCCACAGACCTGAGCTCATCTCCAAGGCGAGAGGACCACACCATGACCCTGACGCCGCCTAAGAAGCACACTCAGAGCATAACCCGCTACGCTCTGTCAGATGGAGAGCCTGATGAAGATGAAGAGGAGCCAGCGTTTCCTTCTGGAAACCTGTCATCCTATGCCACCTTGACCCGCAAACCCGGTCGCAGCCAACTGGCTAGAGTACAGTCGAGTCCAGACAAGAATGGCAACGTTGGACGCAGTCAGTCCTTTGCAGTGCGTGCCAGAAAAAAAGGTCCCCCTCCTCCTCCTCCAAAGAGACTTAGCTCGGTGAGCAGCACCACCAGTGGGGAGCTGAGCGACAGCAGCACAACATCATCTGCTGGTGAGGCAAATACAGACAGTCCAGTGAGCGTGAGGAGCATTGCAGCCTCTTTGGAAGGCAGAACAGAGGGGAAGAACCCTCCAGGATCTAAGCCAGACCTCGTCCAGCAAGAACAGCCCTCCCCCTCCCTCAACTCTGCAGGGCAGGAACCCAGAGAGGTTGCCGGGGTGAGGAGGAGGGTGCAGAGCGAGTGTATTCCTGCCCAAACCAGCAGCAGCACCGATGCAGATCGAGGGGTGAAGTCTGACTCAGAAGAAGAAGAATCAAAAGGTCGCGGACTGGAGGGCTCCTCATCCCCTCAAAACAGCTCCAGTGAGTGCATCCCCTTCGCCGAGGAGGGCAACTTAACCATCAAACAAAGACCCAAAGCTCCAGGGCCACCTAGGGCTGAGGCTGTGCTGGAACCTCCAGAGAAACCGGCAGCCAAGAGCCTGGAAGTGCCTGAGTTTAATCTAAAGGAGTCAGACACCGTGAAGCGCAGACACAAACCCAAAGACAAGGAGCAGGGAGGAGGTTCCCCCAGCAGAGAGGGAACAGGGGAAACCGGGTCAGAGTCCGGCAGCAGCAGGCCTCCGTCCCAGAGCCAGGAGGAGGTCAGTCTGAGGATAAATGAGGCCAGTCTGGAGAGGCCAGCCAGTCCGTCAACAGGATCCCCCATCAAACCTCCACTCTCCCCAAAACCTCCTGCTGTTGCCCCAAAACCTATCCGCCACAGTCTGCTAGCAGCACAAGGTAAGATGCTGACAGGGTCTCAGTGGTCTCAGTGTGTATTTGCCTTCACAGCTGGAGGTAATCAGATTTCCATCACATATCCATCAGACACTGAAACTTTGGTCTCTACCCAGAACTTGCTGCTCAGGACTGCTGCTTAGGACTTGACAGAACTGTTGCTCTTGACTTAAAATGACTAGATGTGGAACTTGTAGGTTCCGACTTTGGACTTGGAACTTGGTCTTGACATTGCTCTTGACCTAGAACCTTTTGCCTATTACCATATACTTGATTTTGGACTTGTTCCCCTGATCTTAGACTTGTTGCTGTAGTAATGACTAAGGACTTGTTGCTCTTGACTCGGGATTGCTGTGAAACTTGTTGCTCCTGACTTGGTACTTGTTGGTTTTGACTTTAGTCTTTTCTTGGTTGTTACTCTTGGCTTGGGTATTTGTCTGTCTTGACGTGGGACTTGTTCGTCTTGACTTTGAATTTGCTTTGAACTTACTTGGATAATGAAGTGACTTGGGCCATCAGTTGGGACTTGACACTGGGCATATTGCTCCTGACATGGGAGTTCTTGCACTTGGCTTCAGACGTGTTGGTCTTAATTTGGGATTTATTGATCTTGACTTGGAATTTGTTGCTCTTTAGTTGGTACTTGATAGATTTGACTTGGGACTTGAATTGGGACTTGTTAATATTTACATGCTGTTGTCTCTCCAGCAGCTGGACTCTCCCCTCCATCTGTGACTGTCAGTGTGGTTCAAAGTGTGGCCTTCACCTCTCCGTCCTCTCCCTCCCATGGGCCCCAAGCTATGGCTCCGGCCCCTCAGGCCCCTCAGAGTCCCTCTCTGACAGCAGCGAGGACTCAGGTGTGTGTAGTGGGTCCGGGTCTCGTCCCTGAGTCATCCTGTGGGACCGAGGTGGTTCAGCAGAGACTGGATCAGACCAGTACGTCTCTGGAAGCAGCTCTGAAGGCTGTTGAGAGAAAACTGAACCTGGAGGAGAACTCAGACAGGTAAGACTGTCAGATGTAGCCGCTAGCATAATCCTGTCTTGCTGTATTGTATGTAATGTAGCTTAAACTCTAATAGATATTTCTAAACACTTTCACCGCTCAGTTTGGTCATTACAAGAACTTTCCTCCTGGGAGATTCTTTTGTAACTGCTTTGACATTTTCTCAACAAATTTATGCTCTCCAGAAGAAGCACATTGTGGAATCTGGAGACTTTCTGACCTCCTTTATAAGCCCACTATGAGGTCAAACGTTATATATGTGCAGCTCTAAGGACAGTTACGTTATCATTATGTTGTTTCTTCTGTTCAAGAAAGGTGTAATGGACTCAGCCTCCTGTAGAGGGTGGCAGGACCTCTAGGAGGTTGTAGAACCTCTCGGAAGGGTAGAACTTCTAGAAGGTGGTAGAACCTCTAGGGGGTTGTAGAACCTTTAGGGGATGGTAGAACCTTTAGGAGGTGGTCGCAGGGATTCAGCCTGTCAGTGTTGTTGTATTTACATTTATTGTTTGTCATGTTTTCTCAGTAGTGGAGCAAACACAGTGAAGTCTGCAGGGACCATTCTGGACGACATCGGCAACATGTTTGATGACCTGGCTGACCAGCTGGACGCCATGTTGGACTAAAGACTCTTCATTAACACCCCAAAGTAAAAAAAAATTCGCCCGCAGCCTCAGGAAGTGAAACAGAGAAATAGAAACGGGGGGAAAGGAGGGTTAACGGAGAGATTTCCCCTCCAGTATTTTACCCGTCTGCTCTGAACTGCATGATGGACACAGTCAGAGGAACGAAAGCCAAACACTCCTCTTGTTTCTCTGCTTGAACACCAGCACTTAATCTCCACTGTGCTTCCTCAGCGAGGTCCTTTCCTCACATTTCTGACAGACAGTTGAATCTGATGACTGTATGGATTCCCTTCTTTAACCTTTTAACGCTCGTGTAGTCGTGTCTTATCAAACGTGAACCAACAGAGAGACAACAGTTGGACCGGTGGTATTTTATCAACCAACGGTGAGGAAAAACGCCTCAGCAGATTGTTGTAATTCTTGTTATACACTAATACTGTAACATGAAGTTTTTTCTTTTTGGCGTTATAGAGAGCCGAAGTCCTAACGTCACTTCCTGTCCATGGGCTGTTCAGCTAGCTTCTTAAAAGCTTTCCTGAGGTTGTCATCCGTGTTTTAATATAAGTGAGTGTCTTGATATCAGAGTTTGGAGTTAAACAATTATCTATCCTTATGTAGACAAATCAAACGAGGCACAGTTGAGTGCAGTTCTGTTTCGAGCCCAAAGGACAGGCAGA
>JAQQZW010000009.1:579006-589493 GCA_029814745.1 Zanclus cornutus | reverse complement strand
ATGAGGTCATCACAGCTACTAACTGATTGATTCATCATCTCTTGTCATTGGTGGATACAGGTCCAGTATCTGGAGATGGCCAATCAGAAACTGGAGTGTCAGATCCAGAAGGAGCTGGACAGGAAGTGTCCCAGTGAGCTGAGAGAGCTGGACGGACACCTGAGGACAGTGTCCCTGCTGCAGGAGCAGGTCGGCTGAGCAGCACAGTGTAACACACACACACCGCAAAACTAAAGCAAATTAAATCAAATCAACTCCATTAAAAAAACTAAAACAATACAAAATGAAAAAACAAACAACTGAAATTCAACAAAACAAATGATAACTATAGTCAGCAGCAGCAACCATCAGGATGCAAGCAGATTATTGTTTCTCCTTTAACTGATAGAAAGCAGTTGAAAACATGCATGAATTGCTAAACTGTTGGCAAATAGGCCACCTGAGGATTAAGCCCTGCTTCATGAGAGGGGGACTGACCGACTGCATCACTGGGCAGACGGGAGTTCCACACACCTTCCTACCAGTTGAGGCGATTACATCACAGGTTAAAAACGTTTTGGATTTCAATTTGTTTAAACTCAAAATGTTTACAGCAGTCAAGAAAAAGGAGAAATAGAAAATGTTGTGCACATGATTCCAATTTCAGCACGACCCTGAACATCACTGTGGACTCATCGTTTGACATGTCTGAGCACCGGTCCAAACATGTGATATCTAGCATCCAGGACGTGGTAGCATTTGAATGAAGACTTGTGAAGATACAGATGTTTCTTGATTTTGCATATTTTGAAAAATAAGAAAAGTGACAGACTTCTGACTTGACAATTGGTAGCAAGGAGGCAAACTTTTGTCACAGTTTAGTGGACGTGCTGAAAAACTTTCAACTCTTCAAGACCTACAGTGAAATTTAAATGATTTTTCAAAGTTGTAGGTACCAAACATCTGAACATGTTTTGTTACATTCACTGAAGATAATTTTGATTTATGTAAAGTTGAACTCATAGACACAGGTATAAAAAAATGTGTAATCTAAATCCAGATGAGACATCAAAAATCTGTAAAACATGATTTTTCCAGAATGATCCAGATATTTCACGTGAGGATTGTGATGCAGATTCATCAAAATTTGTAAGAATAAAAAAAACGATTCGGACAAAATTTTCATTTTCATTTCATTTTCAGTGCAGGACTTTTACTTTTTGGTGAGTGGTGTTTGTACTTTTACTTCAGTAAAGGACCTGAATACTTCCTCCATCACTGGGGACATTGTCCTGATCAACAATAGAGAACAGTATCAATAAAGAAAGAAGCATCTGCACGTGAAGCAGAATACAACTGTCTTGGTGCCAAAACAGGATTAAGAAAATAGGACCAAACAAAGGCAAACAGGCCGGAGGCAGCTCTGCGGGCAAACTGATCTTTTGAAACTGATCAGGATGCTGTGCGTCTGTTTAAAGGTTAGACAGGTTTGGACAAGTCAGAGTCACGTCTGAAACGTAATTGTTTTAAATGTCAGAGATTAAATTCGACCTTTAGCATGTCCTGTAACAATAACACTGATTTCGTCAATAACAGATTATCTCTGTACACACAAAAGGGCTTTGCCTCAGGACTCGAAGTTAGTGTATTCAGCAAGCCTGAGAACAGCGTGACATTTGATATATTCTAGTAACTTCCTGATCGAACAGGATCGTATGGCTCTGTGCATTATTCTATAGTGTTGTACATTCTCTACTGTAGTTTCTGTCTTGAGAGGAGGGACAAAGTCAAGTCACAACCCAGTCTCATGTCTTGGCCATCGAGTCTGGAGTCACATTCAGAGTGAAGAATGACAAGTCCTGCATCAAGACCAACAAGTCTGGAGTCAAGTTCAAAGCCAGGACCAAAAATATCCAAGTCAGCACCAGCAAGTGCCGAGTCACTAGTGGGACTTCATTTCTTGAGTCAAGACCAACAGCCTGCGAGTCGGGTCCCAAATCCCAATCAACAAGTCCCAAGTTAAGAACAAGTTCCAAGTCAAGACCAGTAAGTCCTAAGTCAAGACCACAAGTCCCAAAATTCAAGACAAGAACAACATGTCCCGAGTCAAGACCAACAAGTTCCAAGTCAAGACCAACTGCTTAGTGAGGGCACAAGTTATTGGTGTTTATCAAAGTCAAACTCCAACCTTTGATTTAGGACTCAAATCTGACTTGAGTCATGTGACTCGTGACATGTCATGTGTCATGTGACTCAAGTCCACACCTCTGACTTCTTCTTATACAGCTACTGCTGCTGCTGCTGCAGTAACAGCATAACTTCCACCTTGTTGTACCACAGCTGTTACTAATAAAGCTTTCCTCTCTCCCTTCTCTTACTTACAGATCAGTGAATGTCTCTCAGCTCAGGCTCAGGTGAAGCTGCATCTGCTCAGTGCAGAGCTCACTGTCCACGACCTCAGCGTCAGGTAGAGCCACACACCTTCAGCACACAGCAGGACACACAAATACAGAGCTCATCTACACATATCCCATCATCCCCTTCTGTGTGAACAGGTGTGAAACGGAGCGTGAGCGTCATGGTTCTCTGGAGGTGGAGCTCAACAACCTGAGGCTGCTGGAGGAGGAGCTGCAGGTCCACAGACTACCGGAGCTCCAAATTCTGCTGAATGATCAAACACAACAACTAATGGAGCTGCAGACACAACACCAACAGGTAAAACAGTGAAAAACTTACCTGGAATATTCAAATAAACAAACTACATCTGCGTCACGTTTCTTTTTTTCCTGTCCAGGACATGCAGTGTCTCCTGGCCCAGATGTCAGAGGGCGTCACCGTGGAGATGCAGCCTGTCCGGTCTTTGGACCTGAAACGGCAGCTGGAGGGCCTGAGACAGACAAATGTGACGCTGCTAGACAAGAAGCAGAATGATTGCTGGTCGAACACCCAGGTGAACAAACTTCTGCAGCATGATCTTTTTTGAAATAAATGAACTATAAGTAAGTTAAATGTCCTGTAACCACATTTCTCTGTTTAAGTGGATTTATAATGTGTAAAAACAACATCTTATCAGGTGTGTTGTGTTCAGGTATCCATGTTGAGTTCTCCTCTGGTGACCTTTGACCCTCAAGCAAGGTCTGAGGTCATCCAGGCCGAGTGGGAGGAACTGAGGAGGAAAGCAGTGAGTCTGGAACAAGAGCTGACACAACTGCAGGCTGTGGTGAGACAAAACTACTGGACATGATTAAAAAACAATGAGAATTAACAATTTGCTAAAGCCCTCCCCAAACACTGATTTTCAAATCACAGACCAGCAAACCATGACTAGATAATAAGCTTACCAGCTGCAACAGTTGTGAGCTTTCATTACCACTAAGGTCAAAGGTTAGCTCATCATTAGCTAACAGGTTTGGATTAGGAAAAGCCTTGTTAACAGTAGCACATCCACTGGTGGAGCTGGTCCTAGACGCTATCAGAGTTTAGGCTAACATTAGCAGCTTTGTACAGATCTTTAATGGATTTGAGGAAGTTTACACTCTGAATACATTTGTCAAGCATTTCCTCATTCTGTCCTCATCGTAAACGCCTTTTATTTTGTAACATAAGATGTGAAACAGACTGATTTTACATTTTTCCTGATCATGCTTAGAACACCGAGACAAAGTAGCTCTACACTGCCTCACAGAACTGTTTTTTATTTCTATGTCTTCTTCATGGATCATCATCTGCAGAGGATGTCCTTGTACCAAGACCTGTTAGCATGATATCATAACCTAGGATGAGTTAACTTTAGCCTCAGTTGGTTAGCATGATATCACAGGATCTGTTAACTTTAGGCATAGTCAGTTCCTTGATATCATGTATGTAGCCATTAGGTGCATATTTAAGAGTCTTTAACAAGGTTTTAATTTCATATGACTCTTACTCCTATGACCACCTCAGGGAGCTAATGTTAGCGTAATTAGTTTGGTTGGCTGATACAGTCTTCAAGCAAGAGTCGTCATTTAGCAGAATAACTGGTTATTAGCTCTTCTACTGTCAACAACATCAGCTAAGAGGCTGTCTTGTTGGGAAGATAACTTTCTGATGAACATTTGTAAATGTTATATTAGCATTAATTTATTCCAGCCCTGATAGGGCTTTAAGAGGTGCAGTAAAAAGTGAGGCCGAGACTTATCAGATCAAATTCAAAACAACAACACTAGATTACATGCTGCACTGTTTCTTCTCAGTCCCTTGTGTATGAATCTAACACTAGCATGGGAGACTTCACTACTAATTTCATGGCCGTGGTAGGCGAGTGGCAACCTGTGTAGGTTCAAACCCTGCTCAGAAAAACCAGTGCACATCATGTTTTATATTTATAAATACTTGTCTTCAGTTAGCAAAAACGTAACATCTCATTAAAGCTGCAGAACAGGAACTGACCGTCACACAACATTAACATGCAGCATCACACCTGTCTGTCTGTTTGTCTCTCTGTCTTTCTGTCTGTCTGTAGAATGCGATGTTGGAGGCCACCAGCCTAGAGCAGAATGAGTCCATCGTCCAGCAGCTGGTGGTCCTACAGCAGAGAGCAGACAGCCTGTGCAGTGACCTGGACTCAGTGCTGCAGGCCACAGCTCAGCAGGCTGCAGATCATCAGACCCTTCTGGACATCAAGACCAGACTCGAGACCGAGATACAAGACTACAGGAGACTGCTGGATGGACTGATCCAACAGGGGTACGAGAGGATGATGACAGAAATCTTAACAGTTTTTTGTGGCACTGTATTAAGTGGGTCCCCTAATAATTTACAATTAAAGAACTAAAATATATCTGTGCTTTAATAAAAAGCTTCCTGGAAAAAACGATATAACTTTAGGGGAAATAGAGGTTCAATGTTCAATTGGTACACTTTCATTTAATGGTAGATTAACCTTATTTTACCAAAGTAACTGTCTTTTGTGCACAACAGACATGTCAGGTCAGTCTATCTTTTAACAATCTATATCTGCTTTCCTACCCTAAGCACTGATTTACATGCCACTTTCCAGAAAAATTCCTAGGAAATTGAGAAATTTTAAGACCCATAACCAATAGTGTTACTTTTTTTAACCGCTGTGACTTGAACAACAATTTCAGCTCTGTTCTTGCCATTCTTTTTGTCTTTATAGTATGTCCTATTGTTCACAGGGTCTCAAGTATTCACCCAAACTCTGCGGCTAACGTAACATCTTTCTGTGTTACAACCAGCCCCTCTGCCCTGAGGAGACAGGACATCACAGTGAACAAAGCAGTCAGTGTTCAGGGAGCAAATCTCAGAATGATGGAGTTTCAGACTGGCTCTAGAGGCCATGTCAGTACCGCCAGACAAACACCTGTAGTTGCCCCACTTTCAGAAACAATCACCACAACGCAGTCAATCAGCGAACATCCAAAGACCACACCAGTGACAATGATTAACACTTCAAATCTGATGAGCTCATTCAACAAGTCTGAAAACCAGAGAACAGGGACTCTTTCTGAAAGAAATGTGAGGGAATCAATGACCTTCGGTACGACGATAAACAGGCAGAGCACCTCTGTGGAAGATAAAGTACCAACTGAATGCCGTGATCTGCAGAACTCATCTATTGTTAGTACTCAGATTAGCCAAAGTTTAGACAAAGGAGCTGTTGTCAAAGCTTGTAAACCAGAGACAAGTACTGCACAAGGAATAACTACGTTGGCTCCTAAAAGACAATCTATCTGGAGCGCTGAAGGTGGTTTGCAGGCCAATAAAACAAGGACAAACATTCAAACAGAGATTAAGAAAACTATTTGTTGTGCAGAACCAGAAGTAAAGCAAGGTTTGCATCTCATAACACAAACAGTTACAAATGATTCCAACAAACAAAATTCTGTAGAGATAAAGAAGGAGACAGAAAATGTGACTTCAGTTCATATGAGTTGCACTGAGGGCTCCATCCAGGCGAAGAACCAGGATCTCGCACAGGTCGTGTCTTTGAGTCTGGAGACTACAACGGAAGCTGTCGGGGAAGCAGGGGAATGTGCCGTGACAGCATCCTTTGTCTCTGGATCTCATGTTCTTATCGCTGAGGAGGCTCAGGGGGAAGTCTCTGATGAGCTGAACCTAATGGTTGACAAGAACATCGAAAGACAAGAAAAGAAGGAAGGAGAAAGAGTAGTGGAAGTAGAAGGCACCTCACATGTCCTTACATATGATCACAGTGTGGCATTGCCCCATGCATCAAATAGCCAACAAAACACAGTCATGGAGGATGCACGCACAAGGATCAACATTGCAACTGCTTCATCTAATAGCCCAGACAACAATGACAACCTCGAGAGTAAAACTGCACAAGATATCACTGCGTTGGTATCTGAAACAGAATCTGTCAGCAGTGTTGGTGTTCAGGCAAAATTAGAAACTTTTACTTCCAAACAAACTACCACAGAGGCTGGTTTGGAGGCTAATAAAAAAGAGACAAACATTCAAACAGTGATCAGTGAAACCATTCTTTGTGTGGAACCAGAAGCAAAGCAAGAAACAAATTTCATTCCATGTACGACTATAACAGATCCCAGTAAGAAAACTGCGGCAGACGAAAGGCGAGAGACAGAAAATGTTACTTCAGTTCATATGAGTTGCACTGAGGACTCCATGCAGGCCAAGAACCAGGATCCTGCACAGGTTGTGTCTTTGAGTCTGGAGACTACAACAGAAGCTGTTGTGGATGCAGAAGAATGTGCTGTTACACCATCCTTCGTCTCTGGATCTCACGCTCTTAGGTCAATGGAGGCTCAGGATGACATCTCAGGTGACTTAAACCTAAAAGGCGGCAAGAACATAGGAGGACAAGAAAAGAAGGAAGGTAAAGATGTAGTGGAAGTAGAAGGCACTCCGTATGTCCTTAGATTAAATCAGAGTGTGGCATTGTCCCATGCATCCAATAGTGAACAAAACAAAGTCATGGAGGATGCAGATACAGGGTCCAACATTGCAACTACTTTATCCAGTAGCCCAGACAGTGATAACAACCTTAAGAGTACAACTGTACAAGGAATCTCTACGTTGGTTACCAACACACACTCAGTCTTCAGTGCTACTGTTCAGGCAAAACCAGAAACTTTAACTTCTAAACAATCTGCCACAGAAGCTGGTTTGCAAGCTATTGAAACAGAGACAAACATTCAAACAGTGATCAACAAAACCATTCTTTGTGTGGAACCAGAAGTAAAGCTAGAACCAAATTTCATTACATGTACGACTATAACAGATCCCAGCAAGAAAACTGCGGCAGACGTAAAGCGACAGACAGAAGATGTGACTTCAGTTCATATGAGTTGCACTGAGGATTCCATCCAGGCTAAGAACCAGGATCCTGCACAGGTTGCGTCTTTTAGTCTGGAGACTACAACAGGAACTGTCAGAGAAACAGGGGAATGTGCTGGTACAGCTTCCTTCATCTCTGGATCTCATGTTCCTAGCATTGGGGAGGCTCAGGATGAGGTCTCTGATGACTTAACTCTGATGATAAACAAGAAACAAGAAACAAGACAAGAAAAGAAAGGAGACAAAGAGGTAGAACTTCATACTTTGCCTGTCCCCACATTGGATCACACTTTGGAATTGTCAGATGTGTCCAACAGTGAACAAATCAAAGTCATGGAGTTTGCAGATACAGCGTCCAACACCGCAACCGCTTCATCTGATAGCCCAGACAGCAATGACAACCTTGAGTGTAAAGCTGCACGAGGTATCACCATGTTGGTTCATGACACACAATCTGTCAGCAATGCAAGGGATCAGGCCAAACCAGAAACTTTTACTTCCATACAAACTACCACAGAGACTGATTTGCAGAGTAATAAAACAGAGACAAACATTCAAACAGTGACCACCGAAACGGTTCTTCGTGGACAACCAGAAGTCAAACCAGGGCCACAATTCTTAACACATGCAACAGTAACTGATCCCAGCAAGAAAACTGCTACAGAGGTAAAGAAAGAGACAGAAACTGTGACTTCAGCTCAAATGAGTTGCACTGAGGACTCCATGCAGGCTAAGAACCAGAATCCTGCACAGGTTGCGTCTTTGAGTCTGGAGACTGATCCCAGCAAACGAAACAGATTAGATCAGATTTCTGCAGTTGCCAGTGCATCCAACAGAGAACATAACAAAGTCATGGAAGAATCAAATACAGGGTCTGGCACTTCAACTGCTTCATACAATGGGGGCAGTCTTGGACATACAAGTATGAGGTTATCTAAAACTGGGACCAAAGAAAACCCAACAGAGTCCACACTCCCTGCAACAACCCAACAGAAAATAGAGAGGTTCAGCAATAGAGGCAGTTGGGAATGCAAAGTTTATGGCAGCAGTCTTGAACATAAGAGCAGCCTGAATGTTAGCACCAGCTTACCCAGCAAAGGGAAAGAGGAAAGCCCATCAGTGGCTGCAACAAGCAAAGAAGAAACAGGAAGATTTGGCAGTAGACAGAGTGGAGAGTGGATAGTTTACAGCGGCAGTCTTGGGCGTAAGAGCGGCTTACGCAGGGCAATGAGTGAAGAAAGCCCCTCAGCGGCTATGCTCCCTGCAAAAAGCCTGCCGGAAATAAAGAGATTTGGAGGCGGAGGAAGTGGCAGTCTTAAACGGACCAGCAGCCTGGCTGGCAGTGATGGCTTACCCAGTGCAGACAAGGAAGAATTTCCATCACTGCAAAAAGCTTCAAGCACACCAGAATCACTAG
This sequence comes from Zanclus cornutus, assembly GCA_029814745.1. Lineage (NCBI taxonomy): Eukaryota > Metazoa > Chordata > Actinopteri > Acanthuriformes > Zanclidae > Zanclus > Zanclus cornutus. Next base: position 580,777 of record JAQQZW010000009.1, on the reverse strand, counting down.
GAACAGGGAGGTTTGGTAGTGGAGGGATTGGGGAGTGGAGAGTTTATGGTGGGAGTATTGGACGTTTGAGTAGTAATAGTAGCACAGACAGGGTCAGTAACCCAAAGATCAGTCAACCAAGTAGCAAGTTAAATAGTGAAGCTAGACTCAGTAGTGCTGGAAGTGGTGGTAGGCTCAGCTCAGACAGTGTTAGGCGTAGTAGCAGTGTAGGTAGTGGTGGTAGGTTATTTAGCTCAAGTAGTGGTGGCAGGCTCAGCAACTCATCAGGGAGCCAAGGGACCAGCACCTCTGGGAGATTCGGTAGCACTGGCAGCAGCGAATGGAAGCCCGTTTACAGCTCAGCTATCGCACGTAAGAGCAGTGTGGGGAGTACAGGGAGATCAGGGGTAGGTGGAGCGATCAGCAGCCAAAGAGTTTCAAGCTCTGGGGGGAGGATGATTGTCAGCATGGGTAGTGGTGGGTGGCTGAACAGTTCAACAGCTGGAAGCCCAGGAAGTGGGTCTAAGCTTAGCAGTTCAGGTGGCAGCGACAGAATTAGTAGCCTAACTGGAGGAAAGATCAGCAGCTCCTCTGGGTCAGGGAGAACCAATAGCACTGGGGGGAGGGTCATCAGCAGCAGTGACCGACCAATCAGGAGCACCGGCAGCGGAGCTGGAGGCAGCAAGGAGAGAATCAGTGTTTGTAAGATGGCGGCACTGTCAATCTCAGCAGCAGGGAGGGAGAGAAATCAGGACAAACAAAGACAAGCTCAGCGACCACAACAACAACAGGCTGGAGGTGAGAACAGCTACTTTACATTCATAACAACAATAAAAAAATGAGTCCAAGACAAATACACTACACACATACCACGCATGTAAAGAGTACACAGTGTGTAGGTATCTGTGTGTTTATCTGTGAAACATGATTTGTCTGAATTGATTATTTAGCTGCTGGCGCTACAGGCACTGAAAGCTCCGTCTTACACGCTAACAATGTTGTCGTCACTCTTAGCATTCAAACTACAGAAGACATTCATTTACTCAACAACTGAATCAGAAAAGCTAAAACTCTCCATCCAACAGCTCAGACTGAATGTTTAACAAACTGTCCCTTTGTCACTGAGCAGAAAGATCCTCCACAAAACAAGTTTTTCATAAAAATCATAAAATATAATGTGAATTTTACATATTCAGCTTTTCTGCTTAATGCGTAAAGACCTACTGCTTCTGTGACAGTCATGATGATGCTAATATGCCAATATGCTAATAGCGCATTTCAAAAGTGACAAGAGGTTAGTCGAGGCTGCCGGTTTTCTTGTGATTGGCTCTCCTCTTTTGTGGCCTTGTCTCCATTTGCTTTTCTGGATCAGTGGAGCTGCAAATGGTGGAGATTGAGGTAACTGATAGATGTGTCCTACTGAGGCTACCGTACACCGGCTGGATGGAAACAGGAAGAAGCTGAACAAAGTCAGAGCTCAGACTCCAGTCTATTCCGCTTGTATTGACAACACAAATATTGGAGCTAATTTCATACTTTATTGCTTGAAAGAGTGGAACAGAGCAGCCTGAAGTCTCTGCTTCTCTGACGATAAAATAAAATTACTGTTGGAAATACAAACAGTCTGCCAGTCACTCATGAATCATCATGAAATATTGAACCACAGTATAAAAATTTAAGAATATTCCCTCTTTTGCAGGCACCTCTCCTTTGCTCCAGCGATGGCTGAGCACAGGTGTCAGGGTCCAGGGAGCCAATTCTGATGGCCTTGATGACATCATGCATCACTGAT
>JAQQZW010000009.1:416060-432776 GCA_029814745.1 Zanclus cornutus | reverse complement strand
ACAAACATGGAAAAAACTATTGCTTTAGTTAGATACATAAAAAAGCTATAGATTAAAGCTGTAGCAGAAAAGATGTTATCTTAATTTCAACCATCACATGTTGCTTATGGGTGAATGCACCACACAAACTAAATGAACAGAAACCTACCTCGGTTAGTCTGATTAAGGACTCGAGTTGTCGTGTGGTGATGGGTGTGGAATCAGCAGTGTGTGCCTGAGATCTCAGTGACAGGTAGAAGTCCTGAATTGTCTTTGCTGCTTCAGGAGAGAGCGAGGGACGGACGTACTGACGAGCGTAGCTGATATACTTCCTTAACAAACATGCTGGAATGGGGTCTACAGTTTCACCTGCAGGGATCTTGACACAGATACACACATATCGCATAAATACAAATGATTTCCGACAGATTTTTCTGTACTCCTTAAGGTATGGTCTGTTTTTTACCTGCAAACGTTCAGACAACGGCATGTCTGAGTGATCTAGTAGGATGGAGGACTCTGATTCACTGTTAGTCCTGGTAACTATGGCGCTGCTAGTTCTGCCTCTTCCTGCCCTGTTTGCCATGATATGTTCTGACAGGTGGCGGTCATGTGACTCATCTGGGATGTCCAGGAGGAGGAAGACAACGTCGAATCGGGAGAGAATAGCTGAGCTCATTCTAAAGACAAGAATGCACTGTGAATTCAAGTCAATTACTTGGATTTTTACACAGATATACAGTAATATCATCCAGCAGTCGCTAAAATCAAAATTAATTTACTGATTGTCTTGACTTACTTTAGATTTTCAGAGACAGTCTTGCCTCTGTTGTAATGTCCCCCAATGGGGTTTGCAGCAGCTACAACTGACGTCCTGGCAGGCAGAGAGGAAACTATTCCAGCCTTAGCCAGACTCACAGACTGCTGCTCCATGGCTTCTAGCAGAGCCTGCTGTTGGTTTCCCAACTTATCAAACTCATCGATGCAGCACAGGCCTGAAGACAACAGAGAGAGAATTTATGGAGAGGGAGACGATCAGGTGGAGTAAGAGATGTGTTTCTTTAATGCAGCTTTGCACGCCTGCAGCCCCAACAGGCAGTGAGAGTGTGGAAAGCATGGATCTCTATTTCTGTTGCTGTCTCAGCTTTCACTTCAAGGTTGTTTTTTTTTTTTTTTCTAAATTCATGTGAGTCGAAAAGTTTGCAGACTCGAATAGTCAGCCTTATCTCCACAGCACCGTGTCAGCGCTGGAGAAAGGTCTGGCTAAATCTATCACTATTCTGCTTTGAAAAAAAAAAAAAGAAAATGGAAAAAAAAGAAGCTGTGGCTTGTTTGTATTTGTATTTGTTTGAACCAATCACAACCAGCTCTAAGCTCGAGATGCCGCTCTCTCTCCTACCTTGGTCAGCCAGCACCAAGGCCCCTGCCTCTAGAGCGTAATCCCCTGTTCCCGCGTCTCTTGATAAATTCACGGTAAGTCCTGAAAAAACAAAACAAAACAAAAAAACAATTAAATATTACAGTAAAATTACATTATGTTCTTGCAAATGTGAATAACTGTTCAGAACGTAACCACCGCCTGCATACAGTACATAATGCAGGAAGAGTAGTAATTCAGTTTACCTGTGGTGCTTGCGCTGTTGCCACATACATAGATTCCTCTGGGAGCCACATTACACACTGCCTACACTCAAACGACACATCAGTATGTCGGCATGAACATAAAATTTATACACTGAAACAAACAAATGAAAGCTTCAAAAAGTAAACATGCTTTACAACTTCAGCTAAAGGGTAATAAAACAACATTATCAACTGTTTTTACTTATCTTCGCCAGATGCTACTTCTCTATTCAAAGTGTTTCCTGTGTTTCCTGTGTTACCTGTAACATCTGACTCTTTCCCAGTCCAGGGTCTCCCACCATCAGGATGTGAGGGTCTCCTCTAACGGGGACACTGTTCTTGCTTGTGTGTTTCTGTCTGCCTCCAAACAATGCTAAGGCTAAAGCAGCTTTCACCAGCTGGGGACACACAAAAATACAGAATGATGGATGGAACTTCATGCTTTTAAAAAAATGAAGATAAAGCCTTGTTCACCAGGTGTGAATGACATTGTTGTACCCAACCAAATCATAACAATCCCTTTATAACCTGGGATGAAAATGAAGTTGGTGGTCTTAAACTTGTTACTTAACTCACCAGCTGGCCATAGATGACAGGACACAAAGAACTGAAAGAGGCAAGAAGATCAGAGTGTTGGCATAACTTTTATCAGCCCGTGGTTTTTGTTTTGAGCTCCAGGTGTACTCAGGCTCAACTGTGCGACTCACAGAAGAATAAAGTTTTGTTTCTGAACTGAAGAAAATCATAAGAACAGACATCAAATGTGTTTACTTAACCTGCGATATATTTTTTCCTGCCATGCAAATAAATTAATGCATGGCTTGGGTCAAATGTAAACTACAGTTGATGTGTCTGAAAATGCAAAAAGTTTTTCAGCAGTAAACATGTAAAATTTTAGGAATTCATTATCTTACTGTACAATAAGTCTCAGCAGATTAGGCTGTGACTGGATCTCCTGGACAGCATACAGCTCCTTCAGACTGAACTCCTCCCCTCCAGAACGATCTTCAAGCGACCCCTGACCTGACTTGGACTGCTGACCTACAAGACAAAGAAATAAAACCTCAGTGCTCAGTTACATTAAATTTTATAAGTGCTCCGCAAAATTCAATGTCAACTTAAAAAAAAAAAAACAAGTTTCAGTACCTTTAGTGTTACTGACTGAGGTGGCTTCAAGGTAGAGAAGGAACATGCACTGATCCTTATTCCCCCGGTAATTACCTGCATACAAATATGAAGTGTGAGTCTGTGGTTATTTTCAGCCATTGTGATACCCTCCCTCCCTGATTAGAAAGCGTTTGTACCATCGTTGGTAACTCTAACTATCCCTGTCACAGTAACTGTGTCTCCAGGGACGCAGCTGTCACAGAGGTCGGAGGTCAGGTGACACTCAACAGTGCGTGGGATTCGTCCAGTTTCCCTCTGCTCTCCACCCATCAACTCCTGCACTCTGAAGTAGCATAGAAAACAAATTTCAAATAAGTAAAGGCTGAGTCAGGATTGGAGATGCATTGCATTTTTGCATTAGAATAAGTTCTGAGACAAGCTGTAACTTTCTTCCAATATTGCAATTTTTTAGCACAGATAACCTGCCACAAAAACATTTTACAATTTTTATTAAGAAACAGCTAATATAAATTTATTTTCTCTGCTTTGATTTTAACTGTTTTTATTACCTTTCTACTGCCTAAATTTAAATGGTACCTCCTATTACTTGCCATCAGAAAGCATAACTTCAAAACAATTTCCAAAACCACTGCAGGAGCCAAAATGATAAATTCTTTCTGGCCCTCAACTAACAGCTGCAATAAAGATTTTAATCTGCTAAGTCTCGCCACAGCTGTTGCACTGCTGGTCTTTCATTTGCATACATAGGCACGTGATACACTTACTTGATTATCTGCCAGTCTACAGTGTGAGTAAGAGGAGAACTCCGGATGGGGGTGAAGGAACGACTGCGACACTCAGGCTGGACACACTAGGTGATCAAAGACATGTAGTTATACACACATTAAAATTCAAAATTAACCTGTATACTAAGTAATGATGTAAAAACATGGTTATGAACACACAATGAGCTGTGGAAAAATTTAAGTACAGAAAAAATGTTGCAGGAATAAAGTGAGCTGGAAAGGCGTATGTGCACACCTTGGTAGGTGTAGCATATTTCCCATGTTGCAGTGGCAAAGACTGTGTGTGAGAGCAGCCAAGGCACCTGAAGGCCATCCTGGTACAAAGAGGTCGAATATTGCTCACTCTGACCACCGTTCCCTTCACACACACCAGTCGTCCAAACACACTGGCACGCAACATCCTCAACGGAGTCAGCGGTTCGTAGTTATACAGCCTGTGGGAGATTTACACAAATAAAGCCATTTTCATTCACGATCAGCTGTTGCACAGGTGTTGAGCAAAAGGCTGATTGCATAGCACTGTGTGTAATACCTCGCACTAATGTGAGGGATGTTGATGATTGGTGTAGTGACAGGAAGCTCCTCCTCTTGCAGCTCAGCGGCCTGTTTCTCCAAATCTAAAGTCAACACCTGAAAAACATCACAGACAAACACACACAAACCACACAGGTCTGGTGAGTGATCTCTCAGCGGAGAAGTTTCATGCTTTAATTGAATGATTTCAGTTTCAAGTCTAGAGTTTTTAGATTAAAAGACAATTACTGATAATGACAGATAATACAAAAAATAACACACCAATTCATTTTAAGTATAAATTTTAACATTAAATATTCACTAATTAAAAAGCCTATGAGTATTTCATAAAATATACACTTACATTGTATGTGAACGTTCTGAAAGGCTGCAACTTGCAGCTGACAACATGTGTGTAGTAACGGCTGTGTATGTGCATACCTGGTGAATAGCCACTCCCAAACAGTTGAGTATCACCTCTGGCTGTTCCTTCAGCTCTGTTGTCAGATTAGGAAGTGCTCTACACACAGTTTTGTCTCCAGTCAAGTCTGCATAATCCACCAGAATGCTCCCTTGACGCTCTATCTCATCCTGCACACAAACACGCAGGAATTGTCCTCTTAACTGATGTAGGAAACGTTTATAAGCAGGATGCAAACAAAAAGGCACGTTACATGAGACTATTCAGAGAAATGATAACACTAACGGTCAGTTTACTACACAGAGAGATACACAAGCAGACAGACTTACTGACTGACTGACCTTGTCATACAGGTGAATCTTGGAAGTGAAATATTTCTCGAATACTTTAATCTTCTCCATACTGGGTGAGTTCTGTATGAAGCCTACATATAAAAACACATGTCAGGACATAAACATCAGACACAGAAAGAGCCCATCATCAGGACCAATGTATGTAACCAGTGTCTACTGTATGCATTATCATCACATAACACGTTACAAACTCACATGCATACCTTCAGAGAAGTAGAGTGTCCATCCTTTGTATGGACACAACATATCTAGAGTAGCCTGACAAGGGACTGAGGAGACACATAGGCAGTTGGGATTGCAAGTTATTACACATAATGTTGTAGTTCTTCATGTAGAATTTTATTTTCATGAGCTAAAAAGTAAGAATATTACAGGCTAATATTTCATTTGTCCTCAGTTCTTGTAAAATTAAAATTTCTCCTCCAACATTCTGGTATTAGACATCAAACAAAAGCACCTTGTTTAAGAATGTACCAGCAAACTTAAATAGATCTTTTTTTTTAAAGAAAAATTACCGCATTTTTGCAGATTTGTTTTTTTTTTAAATCTTCAAAGTTGGTTAGTGGATATATAAAATTGAAAAGCAAATGGAACTCACCTCTCTGATGGTTTCCTGATACTCCTCTGCCAAAACCACCTCCACCTCTCCACCCTCCCATCTCATCAGTCCTGTAATTCTTTCTATGTGGGTGACAGACGACAGCAGAGAGAGAGAAACATAGCTTACAGCGTCCTCGTCCGCCACGCTCAGTTCAGACGCTGTGTTCACACCAGCCTGCTCAAATCAGATTTTCACACGTGTAGAGAGAAAATGTATGATAGTGTTTTTTCGCAGTGGGACGCCCGATGAGATTCACTGTTACACGTTTTTCTTTGTCTCTCAGGTCTCTTCATGTCTGTCTCAAACAAGGACAAATCCATTTAGACGGACATGAAAAGATTCCGTGTGCCGGCAGGTATTTTTGCCTTTGTGGTGTAAACACAGCCACAGTCATACCTCATCCATTACCCCAGTTCCAGAGGCTCCACCCACTGGCTCCTCTGATGAAAGTGCTTCCCTCCATATTAGGAAAATTAACCCCGCCTCCAGGGCTTTCCAGGCCACACCCCGATCACTTCAGAAGTCCTGCTAGCGGGTTTCCGAAATCTCTCTCTCTCTGTCTGACTCAACGTCTCTCAGCCACAGCTAGCTAGCCAAACTACTTGCCTAAAACTTGGTCTCTTTACCTGCCTGTTTCCCCAGAGTTTAGCCTGCATTCGATCATAAAAACACAGATTTGCTTTGCCAGTTATTAGCCAGATTCTGCAACTCAAGTACCCAGATAGTCTGTGCTAACATGGGCATGCGAGACTGCTAACAGCTTGACTGACATAAGCAGCTCTTAGATGGCACCAAATTTGAACATCATGACAAAGAAGTGTCACAGCGCCATGTTGCTTATACTCATCAAGCCTGTCAGAAAAAATGGATCCCGCCATTAACATTTATATGAAAAGTCAAGTTTTGCAGGAAGTGGCTTTTATTAGATAAATATTTCTCAATAAAAAAAAAACACTCGTCCATTAGCTGGTGTAAAGCTTCTTTTTTTTTCTGCAACTGATGTAAGACACATAAGATCTTATTTCTAACTAATCAGAAACCAAATCACAATCTGACCCCGTCGGTGCAACCACAGAAAGATCTGAGTCCTGGTTTCCTAAAGCACGTTTAAGCTGACGTGATCTCAGTCCCATCGTAAATCTATGGACCAAGATCACTAGCTTTCAAATGCCTGGGACAACGTGGCACAGACCAGCTTTAAAATCACATCATGTGTTTCTGTGTCTGCTCAGCCCTCCTGACTTACCTCAAAATGCCACCGCAGTCTTCCTTCTGAGTGGCTGTTTCTATCGTTTAGTCCTAATCCAGTTCCTGGAAAGGATCTTAGCTTCAGTTTCTCAAAGGTGTCAAAGTGCAGGAGATCACTCAAGGGTCAAACAAAGTGGATCTCAAGACTTTGCTACAAACCAATTTGATCTACTTGTGTTTCTCTGAAAAGGAAACAATCTCAAGGTTTTACCTGGTCAGACTTTCAGAAGTAGCTCAGGTTTGGTTGGAGGGAATTTAATAAGTAATTCTGAATGTAGTCCTAGTGCAGCTCTATGCCTTTGACGGGTTTGAGGAACACGGTCCTCCCAGAGTCGCTGCCTAATTTCGGGCGTCGTCTCTAGCCTCACACAGGCCTACCGTAACAAAGCATGCAATATACAGAGAAACAAGGGCTTTCTTTATCATGCAGAGGCGTTCAGGCCCGGCTGCTACGCTCAGACCTCCTGCAGGAACTCCACTAACAAAATCACCCATTTTAGACACCACAAACACGGAACCTTCTGGAGCGTCCATAAGACCCGGAGGAAGTGAAACTCCCACCTTTGGACAAATAATGAAAGAAGCTATCTCGGGGAAAACGGCAGACGAGAGACAGGATGTTAGAAAAAATATTTTCAAACATTAAAAAACAAGGAAACACAAAGAGGACAGGGACATCGCTCTTCAGACGCAACTTTGACCGGAAATGCAACTTGTGTCCCGTTTTTTTTGTGTGTGTGTATGTGTGCGTAGCGTAATGTAAAAGCGATCTGTCCCCCCCTCCCCTCCCCTCTCTGCCCCTCCCCTTGAAAAAATACCCTCCCTCTCCCCTCCTCCCAATCCCTCCAACCCTGTCTCCCCTTCCTCCCCCACTCTCGTACTGCTGTTGGCTGTTCTGTTTAGTTCATGTGACGTGCCAGTATTCCCCCTCCCCCCTACTTTACCCATTTGCCCCCCCCTCCCCTTCCCCCCCACTCTCTCCCCCATCTCTCTCTCTTGCTCTCTCTCTCCTCCTCCCCCTCTCTCTCTCTCTCTTCATGGATCTTTAATATTACAACTCTATGCATATGCTGTCTTTTATAAGTGTGTCAAAATTTTAATTTAAAATAAAAACTTAAAAAAACAAACCCTGACAGACATATTGAAATGATAACAAAAAATGAATAAAGAAAAGGATTGTTCAGTGTACTCTTGTTGCCTGACGGGATCTTTATTGCTTTGTGTCTTTTTAATCACTCTTGCATTCTTCCATCAAATCATCAGTTTTCTCATGTTGGTTCTAGTGTTTAGTCAACCTGAATATCTCTGGCTTGTAAATAAAGGCCAGTCACTAATGAGCTGTACTGTAATGTTGTTTACACCATCACTTAACAGAAAGTCCATTTCCAGTATTAATCCAGTTGCCTCCAGTTTGCACTTTTTTATTACTGTAAAGATACTGCCGGTGAAACTCTGCACTTCCTGTTGATGTTTCACATTAAAAGTCCTCTATGAGAGCGAAGGATTCTTACTGAAGGACGACCTCTGCTGCCTGTTTTTAATACCAGACACTGAGTGATGGGAACCTGGTTCAGTTCTGATGTTGGATCAGTCAGTGTCCTGTTAGTCAGAGAGACTGTTGGACCTGTAAGACTGCTGTTGTGTCTGTTACACAGCAATGACTCAGGTGTTTATCCATGAGACTGACAGGTAAAGAGCTGTAGGTCTGAAAGGAGCTTCAGGCTACATGCACACCGCTGGCAGACTTTCAGAAATGCTGCTGAAGATGAAACTTCGTGGTGTGGATGTCGCCTGAGTCTCAGCAGGTTTTGAGACTGTTTGGAGTTCACAGCAGAGGTGGGGAAGTTTTAAACTTGGATGTGAGTTGAGACGTGACTCGGACTCAGACCATCTTTATCTGGGAAATGTCAGACGAGATGAATGTCATTCCCTCTCTTATTATCATGCATAGCTTCATGAATCCGGTTCACACAGCCACAGGTGAACGTCAGCTGCAGCTTCAGAATGATCCCCAGCACAGCTGTAGCTGTTTGCCATAACCTTTACATGTACATTACTGTAAATATTACTTTATTTACAGCAGGTGGCGCTAAATGAAATGTCTGCAGGGTCAAATTAAAGAATGCTGGATCAACCATCAAACTTTATCAGGCACCTGAAAACACACCTGGAAAGGTGAGTCAATTAATGTGAAAGCTAACATTAGCATCTACGGACAGTTGGCAAACGTGTTTGGCTTAGCAGCAGCTGTCTTAAGTTAGCTTGCTACTAGCTTTGTAGTAAAGTGAGGTTAGCTTGATTATGTTGGTGTTTGCTGAATATTTTGAGGAGATGAGTGTGTGTTTGTTTGTGTGTTTGTTTGTTTGTGTGTTTGTTTGTTTGTTTGTTTGTGTGTTTGTTTGTTTGTTTGACACATCTACTCACATGGATTGCTGTCTTTGCTATGACTATGGAACTGATCAGGTAACTTCATCACGTTCTGCTGCCGTCATCTGCCGACTAACGCTAAACGGACAGAAAACCATGTAAATTATTAACGTCTACAAGCAGCTTTCAGGTTTACTGTTGAGCGCGCAGTGTTACAGGTTTACTGATGTCGCATTATTCAGGGTTTGAGAGGTGCTGATTTACTGGAGGTTATAAACTGTCATTATTTGTTGTGACCATAAACGAAACGACTGATCGATGCTGATGTGGTTTTCCTAGTTGACAAAGGAGTGATGATACCTCAGCGGTGCAGGATTTAAATGCCTTACATATAGCTGTGCAGTGTTCTCAGCGGACAGGTGGCATTCAACTCTCACAGACATGACACGTGACTTGGACTTGCCCCTCAAAGACTTGAGACTTGACTGGAGCAACTCAAAGGTATTCAGATGAATTAATGCTGAGACTGGGAGTACCATCAAAATGTCAAGTTTCAATTTCTGCCTTTTGGTTTCTGAGTTTTTCTCAAAGGAGAACGGAGGACAGTGAAGTGCAGAGCAGATGTGTTGCTGCAGCAGAGAAAACATGACATTTAATGACAGCTGGACTTTACATTTGTGGAAACACAGTTTCTTCACTTTGACACAAACAGAGCAGAGTCACATTTTAATGGACGTCTGACGCAGACTTATTACCACGTCCTGCCAGCAAGCTGTAAGACACAGATAAGTTCAGAGGTCTGAGACAATAACTTGGCCAGTTTTATATTAATGTTACTGACAGAAGCGATGGACTAAACTACCAAAATAAGAGCACAGATGAATTAGCTTCAGTGTCTTGCTCCCTCATGTGTCTGATTCAGAAAATGACTGAAACCAAAGTTCCTTTAGTCTCAGTGGAAGCAGAGCAGCAGGCGGAGTAGAAAGAGAATTTATTTATAAAAACACAGATCGAAGAGAGAGAAGCCACCAAACAGCAGAGACAGATAAAGATCCTCACAACAGATTTCACAGGCTTTTCTTTGTGAAACAGTCAAAAGACACAAACTGAGCAGGAAAAGACTGTGAAGAAGAAAACCTTTTTTTCTCTTGGCGGTTTGAGTGTTTGTTTGTTCAAGTCATGTTGTTGTTGTTGTGGTTGAACGCAGAATAAATGGGTTCAAAGGTCATCCCTGACTTTGGAAACTGTCGGTAGACAAAATAATCTTCGCTCACGGTTCATTTACGAGAGGTGTGGACTCGAGTCACCTGACTTGACGTAGAGTCAGACTCGAGTCACAAATGTAATGACTTAAGACTCGACTTGACACAATCAAAAAAGACTTTGAACGTTTTGACTGGAACGTGACGGTCAGTGACTCGTGACTTGTCTTGGACTTGAAAATACTTGACAAGTAAAAGGTTAAAGGTTGTCTTTTAAAAATGTGACACAAATTCATTCATTACTTTTATCCTCAAGCTCTTCTGTGTGTGTGTGTGTGTGTGTGTGTGTGTGTGAGTCAAAGTGACCTTCAGTGTGTGTTCAGTCTTTAAATGAGAACCGCCAAGAAGAAAAACTGAAAGTAGTGTTTCTGGTTTTTGTGAAGTGACGAGTCGAAGTTCGAGACTTCCTGACTGTGATTCTCTGCAACACTTTCAAACCGTTTCCCGCCAACAGCCGCTTGAGTCGACACGCTCATTAACATCAGTTCAGTATAAGTAGAAATAAAGGTCATGTACAGTTATTTGTTCGTATATAAAAGCTCATACAGAGGTTATGATAGAGGTACACTGACAACACATCTTCAAGACTCTACTGCTACGTTTCTACCTCTCTGCATCCCGACCGAAACCAACCGGATCGAACCGACCGCGTGCTCGCTGACCAAGATCAATCTGAAACAAACGTTTTCTCTGGTTAAATAAAGCTGGAGCCCCGTTTGTGTCACAGCTCTTACAGCTGAATTATGAGGAAAAATGTCACGACGATGAGAAACTGATCTCGTACGAGTTACTTATGAAAAAGTTTCTCAGACACATAAATATTAGATAATGAGAATTCGGACTTTGTTTCTCAGAGATCCCTCATGAAGAGGCAGATCAATTGCAAAAAACATTCTGTACATATGAGACTGAATTTTGTATCAGGTGTTACAGTTTTTCTCCTCATTTTTAATTTCTTCAATATTTATGAAGATTATGAGAAAACATTGTCATTATTAAGAAATCAATCCATTGTAATTATGACAGTGTTTTCTTAGAATTATGAGATTTTTAATTTCTCCTATTTATGAAGTCCGGCTCTCACAAGTGGGAGATAAGAAGACAATTACAAGAAAACAATCTCATGTTCACAAATATTAACATTACTTCATTTCTCCCGATTAAGAGATCTGTATCGAATAATTATTAGAAAATATTCTCATAATCACATGAACCACATGATCGTGTTTTCTCAGAATTATGAGATCTTTACATTCTCAGAATTGCAGAATCTCAAAACTATGAGAAAAAAAAATTAAATTCACAACAAAACAGTCTCATAATTACTGGACGCATTACGCATCGATTCTGAGATTATTTTCACATCGGATTATGAGAAATAATTGTGTCATAGAAATTCGTAGAAACGTCTCTGATCTTTCGGTGCTTCTGTAGAAATGAAGGTCTGAGGAAGGGACACAGATTGATGTCATCACGTCACTACTTCTATAAACGCTACTCTTCCATTCGTACCACAACCTTATAACTAAGTATATATATGAGCCACCAGGCACCGCGTCAGGACATACAGGCGCCTCAAAAACCAGCTGAAGACACAAGAAGCAGGCGGTGAAGAAGACGAGGAGGGAGAACCTGACGATGCTGGTCGGCCGTGTGACCGAGATCAAGTCTGTTTGAGTCTCTGCAGGGACGAAACTTCACGGCGGCTGACGTCAGCTGATTTAACTCAGTGAAGAATCCAGGTTTTCCATCCAGGCCGTCGTCGTGTGGAGTCCATTTAAACTATAGAAGAAAAATCCACCAAATTGAAGTTTTTTAATTATTGTGTTTTTTTTCATAATAATGATTTGACCCTCATAATTTGGTGAAACTTTCTGACAGTTGTGAGATGTAATGTCTAATAATAATGTGACGCTCATGACTAACAGAGTCGCATTGATAACAGGAAGTTTCTCCACAGTATGAGACATTATGACTGAGTATCTACTTATTTTTCACAATCTTCATCATAGCATAGCAGGAAAATGTATTTATACAGCACCATTTATACCGGAGCTTTTAAAGGACTCTACAAACAGTTAAAATTTTAAAAAATCTTTATAAGACTGAATGAAAGAAAATGTGAACAATTGAACGTTTATTTCACTCAGTTAAACCTACTTAATCGTAACATGGAAATGTTTTTTTTAATTATGAGAATCTAAAGGCTTATTAATTCAAAGAAACCGAAATGGTGGATTTTTATTTTTACGGGGAGTTAAAGGACCTCCACTGTCGATGGTTTAATGTCAGTGCTGTTAAAAAGGTGAAAACAGTCTGACAGTCAGACTGAAATGTGTTTGGTCGCTCTGACCAGGTGAAGATGCAGGTGAACTGAGGCCGCGTCGTCCAACCGCTGCAGAAACTCTGTGGAACCAAAGTTCCCCACGAAGAACCCAACGTTCTGCGACTCTGATCGTCCACAAACGGTGTCTTTTCTCCTTATATACAGTAAAAGTTAATCAGACACCTCACGGCCGAGTTCTGAGCTCCACACTCCTTCAGAGGAAGGTGGAGACTTTATAAGTTCAACACGTGAGTCTAGACAACAGGTGTGACTCTCCCCAGATCATCCACCAGCAGAAGAAGAGGCGGATGCAGTTTTTGTTCTCTGCACTACAAAATACACAAAATCTCCTTTTTCATTCATGTTGACTTCTTGCAGGTCTGAAATCAGTTTTTCTTCAGTTCTTGCCTCCACTTCAGAGTTTGTTAGAAGTTAGTGTTTCATGTTTCAGTGAAAAGAGAAAGTGATGAGCAGAGTCCCTCGCTGACCCTGAACACACCATGGAGGCTGTCAGCCTGGCGCTGATACTGTTCCCCTGAAATTCATCAGGTTGGAGAGAGCTCCTGAACGCATCGTTTCCACCTCAAGCTCCAGTTGCTGACTCATGTTATCAGTTTTTACATTAGAGAGGTTTGTGTAAATGAAATAAACTGCTGTTTGACTCAAAAATCATCTGAAACAAATCGAAGCGGATCGTTTAACAAAACCTCCTGAGACGAATGTCTGTAGATTCTCTCTGGAGAACTTTAACAGACGCCTCGTCTCCACCTGGTGTGAACGTGATCTTGATCTGATCCACTGTCTTTGCATTTACACCTGACATTAAACTAACAGAGTGCAGCAGAGATGACGAATTTTAGCAGACCAGCCAGGAAGTTAGCATCAGCCTGGTTCCCTCCACAAAAAGCCAACGGGATTGTGTCAGAAAATCAGCTCTGAGACGAGCAACAGTTTAAGACACTGACACATTTGGTTCAGTAAAATCATCCTCACAACTGAACGCCTCTGTTAAGATTTTGTAGCGTAAATGTTATCTTCAGGAGTAAAAAGCTAACGCTAGGCTATAAACGTGCTACGCCTCGGTCACATGACTTCAACGTCGCCACCATGAAGCCTCCTGCCACATTATACTCACATTATAACCTGATGAGTCAACAGGCTGTAAAGTCTGAGAACAGTTTGTGAGCATAAACACAGCGAGGCTGTAAAGGAGGACGAGCGAGCAGATTAGTTACCGTGTTCATGATGACGTTAATCGTCCCGTCTGTAGGCTCAGTTAGACGCTTGTTAGCAAACCGCCTCTTTTAAGACACGGAAAAGCTTCAAAACGCAGGAGTGGAAGATTCACTGACGTATTTTATGCCGTAGAACAAAACATGAAAGTCTGGAGCTTGTGTTCACACAGAACTTATTTCAGACATCGAACAAAAAAAACCCTGTTCAAACAACACGTGGACTCAGAGACGAGGGAACTCTGACTCTGACTAACTCTGACTCTGACTGCTAACTCGTTTCTGGGTCGTAGAACTCATTCCTGCACCTCTCTCGTGCTCTCATTATCTCAACTGTGCCTGTGATGTTAACAGATCTCTTTATGCTAATAAGTTAGCGGAGCTAGCAGACTTGTTTGCTAACATTACCGCTGCTAGCTGTTTGATAGGCTTTTTCGAGTTAGCATAAAGAGGTAAACGAACTACATTTACGCTTGCTGACAGCGGATCCCATCCTGCTGCATTGACGTGCGCTCTTCCTGATCCAGATAACGCATCCAGATCACATTTTAATGTAAAAGGATTTAGAACATCGTTAACAAAGTCAATGGAAAGACACAAGAACGGATGAAAGTCACTTCAGACGGCGTGACTCGAGGAAAAGAAGCTTCTGTGAGTTCAAAATGTTTCTACTGGAGAGAAAATGTTAAGTGAGTGAAAACAGAGACAGAAAACTCCACGAAAGACTTCAAACTCAAAACTGAGTCTTCATCGCCAGAGAGAAGAGCAGCTGTCTCCTCTGAGTAATCATCAACGTCTCAAATGTAGAAAACTATGATTACACGAGAGGAACAAACTGGAGCTAATATAAAGACTGAAGAGGTAGTGGAAGGAATAGAAAACCCACAATCCACCTGTGCGTGCTTTAGGCTGCAGAGGCTCCAGGAGTCTTTGAATGCATCGCCGTCCAGCAGTCTTCAGCTCTCTGCTCCACTCGCCTGCTCTCTCAGTTCGGTTCACCGTCACTGGAACACAGACGTCCATTTTCCGCAGTTTACTGCAGTGTTCACAGAGCCGCTCTCTGTCGGTGCAAACAGCGTCAAGAACAACTGAAAGGCTTCAACTGTCACGTGAAAACTCTGAGCACCGTTCACCATCGATGGAGAGAAACTCTCCGTGTAGACGGACGGTTCGTTTCCAGGACAACAGGGAGGAACATGGAGGAGGAGAAGTTTGGAAATGTTGAAATTTAAAGAATTTATAGAATTGAAATATTTTTTCTTGTCAACCATCAGTCTGAATGTGAGTGGTGTGAAGACTCGTCTCTGAAATCTCCAGAAGGTTCAAGAACTTTTACAAATAAAACGATGGATGAATGTTTCAGGAATGCCTCATTAAATTTATGTATGTATGTGTATATTTATTGATTGAATTATCAGGAAGACTGTCATCGCTGTAAATACATGAGTTCAACCAAATTACTGTTTTTCACCTGGAGGAACATGAAGCGGGAACCAGGAAGTCGGAGCCTCTGAAGGTTTCAAAGGGGAGAATTCAAAGCAAATGAATTCAGACGGATGGTTTCCAGGTCAGTTATTTCAAAGATATAAATTTGGTGGCATTTTGGTCGGATTTCACCATCAGCTCTTTAGTTGCTCAACAGATTTAAGCGTGAACTCTTCCTCAGGAGATGCAGAGGTTCTTGTGTTCTTCCAGACGGCTTCAGGCCAACAAAGAGGCTGGATGTTCAGACGAAAGTTCTGGAGGAGACGGTGAGGAAGGCGGACGACGTCCCTCTGGACAGTGGTGGACCCCTCCAGTGCACCTTCATGTGGTGCCTCAGGTTGGACCGCGACGAGAAGCGCTTGTCACACTGCTGGCAGGAGAACGGCTTCTCCTTGGTGTGGATGCGGCGGTGGCAGATGAGCGCTGTGGACACCCGGAAGGACTTGCCGCAGTCGGGGCAGCGGTAGCGTTTGGGCTCGGTGTGGATGCGTCGGTGGTTCTTGAGGGACATCAGGTTGGGGAACTCCTTCTGGCAGGAGTTACAGAAGTAGGTCCCGGTCTTGTGGCTGTTCTTGTGGTTGAGCAGGGAGCTGGCATGGCGGTACGACCGGCCACACTGACTGCAGACGAAGCTCCTGGAGCTGCTGGTCGAACCCACCGGACTCAGATCTGAGAGGAGACAAACACCAGGGTTTAGTTCAGATGAGCTGCAGCGAGTCTCACTGTGTAACAAGCAGGGAGCTGACTCAGAGCCCAGAGGCCTGAGGAGGCCCCTCACTGTGCAATCACATACAGATCATTACGAGAGCCTGAGCTCACAATCATGTGAAAACGTCTCCAGTTCTTTTCCTTGAATTCAGTGAACGCAGCATGTTGAAAAATCACCATCAGTGTCGGAAAATAAAATACACAAAACTCTCAAAAGATGTCAACAAGGAAACCAGCAGAGGGTCAAAGGTCAGTTCCATTTCTCCCAGCCTGAAGGCACAAACTGTTGAACTGGTGTTAATTTATTATGTTCACTTATTGCAGAAACATGAAAAACAAACACTGAGCGTGTGCAGCCGTGAAACAGCTTTTCAGACAGAAACAAAGACGTGAGCTTCATTAACATCATCACAGCGAGGCGATTACGCGCCGCCGTTCGACTCCCGAGAGGTTGTCGGCTGCTTGGATTTGAGCTGCGTGACCAAAGGATTTTCACTTCCTGACTGTCTGACAAATCCAACATAAAGGCTTATTACACACAAATGACACGGTCCACATTCCATAATCCACAGGAACAGTCGAGGTAAAATCTGATGGACAGATTCTCTGACAGATATTTGCAATGCTTATGAAAATGTTTGCATAAACCTTATTTTGCTTTAGGGCTATAACTCTGTCAACAGTG